>JAHRHZ010000013.1:55846000-55863096 GCA_024137785.1 Ginglymostoma cirratum
GGGGGGGGGGTGTTTGTGTGAGGACAGGGATGGGGGAGGAGGTTGTGTGAGGGCGGGGATCGGGGGGGAGGAGGTTGTGTGAGGGCGGGGATCGGGGGGGAGGAGGTTGTGTGAGGGCGGGGATCGGGGGGGTGTTTGTGTGAGGGCGGGAATCGGGGGGAGTTGTGTGAGGGGGGTTTGTGCGTGTGGGAACGGGAGGTGTTCGGAGTATGGTTGTACAGCAGAGTGAATTGTGTGAAGGGGAGGAACGGGCGTGGGGATGTTGTGTGAGGGGGATCGATGGAGTAGTTGTATGGTGGTATGGGGACGTGGTGTGGGAGGGATGTTATGTGAGGTGTGAGTGGGTGTGTGAAGGGTGGGCGGTTGGGGGGTGAGGGAGGGGTGTATGAGGGTGGTTGTATCTGAGGGGACATAATGGGGGTGTAGTGTGGGGATGGGAGAGATGGAAGGGGGCCTTTGATGACTGTGGTGAATGTGTTGTGGTGGGGCCCAGTCTCGAACTGTACCCAGCAACCCACTGATGCAGAAATCTTCTCTGTGGCCACTGTTGGGGGTTTGGGCAGCCCTTGCAATCGTTTGGAGTGTCCTGAGAAAAATCTTTAAGTGTTTTAAACTTCATCTTCACCTACAATTATTTCTCAGACCTTAACTTTCATAGGTTCAGGAGATATGTTGTTGATGCCATCAACTTTTAGAATACTGAGTTCAATTCTGGTGTCCCTGCTACAGGAAGGATGTTGTGAAACTTGAAAGGGTTCAGAAAAGATTTACAAGGATCTTGCCAGGGTTGGAGTGTTTGAGCTATGGGAAGAGGCTGAATACGTTGGGGCTATTTTCCTTGGAGCATCGGGAGCTGAGGGGTGATCTTTATAGAGGTTTATAAAATCATGAGGGGCATGGATCGGGACAATGGACAAGGTCTTTTCCCTAGGGTGGGGGTGTCCAAAACTAGAGGGCATAGGTTTAAGATAAGAGGGGAAAGATTTAAAAGGGACCTAAGGGGCAACTTTTTCATGCGGTGTGTGTATGGAGTGAGCTGCCAGAGGAAGTGGTGGAGACTGGTACAATTACAACATTTAAAAGCTATTTGGTTGGGTATATGAGTTGGAAGGGCTTAGAGGAATATGGGCCAAATGGGACTAGATTTGTTTAAGATATCTACCTGGTCAGCATGGATGAGTTGGACCGAAGAGTCTGTTTCCATGTTGTACAGCTCTATGACTATAACTAAAGTCCCAGATGCCATGTCTACCAGTTCAGGCAAATTATGGTGCAAATATTTTGCTCTGAAGAGTGTGGGAGATAGTCTTAATTAACAATGTTTGCAGTGAGGTTTCTTGTCCAAAAAAATTCAACACAATCTTTTAAAACTTTTCCTAACTACATCCTGTATGTTTCAAAACTAACTCTGATTTGTTTTTAATGCAGACATTTATGGCCTTGACTTTCCCAAATCAAAAGGGCTCAGTTCAGTTGAAGGCTAATCTTAAATAGAAAGTGGCTTCACAGCCAACGTGGTGACACATATAAAACATTTGCTCACTGGTATCTTTCCAGCTGCATGGGGTATAGGCCAAGTCGTCCTATTCATAGCTCTGACGATACTGATGTAATCAAAATAAATAGTGCTATTTTAGAATTGTTAGCGAGAATGATTATTGGCTATGCATCCATTTTTTTTCCAACTGCTTGAAACTGACACCATACTGCACGTTTACCAGAGCTACAGCTGCACAACAGATTTATCAACTCCAAGCTAATCTAGTTTTAGATAGCTATATTAGCTGGCATTTCTATGATAGTGCAAATAAATCTAGATAAATCACTTGAAATGAAAATCCACCCCCTGACCCATCCATCTGGAGGACTTGAAAGGTTTGGTGACACTTAAAACTTGAAGGAATTTTCTTAGTGTCAGCTCTCACCTACCATCAAAAACAAATTTGTTGCTCTATTACTACATTGCCATTTGTGGGAATTTACTGTGCGTAAGATAATTACTGATTTAGCATGTACAACAATGACTGAAACCAAGTCAAATAACATGTCAAACACCGGGAGAGATTTCTGTCAGGAGTAAAGTGTAAAAATAATTTATGTTTTCTGTGACTACTTTTTTTTATTCACTGCTGGAATGTGGGTGTCACTGGCTAAGCTAACATTTATTGCCCACACCTAGATGCCATTGAGAAGGTGACGGTGAGCTGCTTTCCTGAACTGCCATTGTTCATATGCTGCAAATGAACCCACAGTGTCATTCGGGAGGGAATTTCAGGATTTTGACCCAGTAACTTTGAAGGAACAGCGATATATTTTCAAGTCAGGATGGTGAGTGCTTGAAGAGAAGTTGCAGGTGGCGGTTTAAACATAGAAACGTAGAAGATAGGAGCAGGAGGAGATCATTCAGCCCTTCAAGCCTGCTCTGCCTTTCATCACAATCATAGCTGATTGTCCAACTCAATAGCCTAATCCTGTTTTCTCCCCATAACCTTTGATCCCATTTGCCCCAAATGCTATATCTAGCCACCTCTTGAATACATTCAACGTTTTAGCATCAACTACTTCATGTGGTAATGAATTCCACAGGCTCACCACTCTTTGGGTGAAGAAATGTCTCCTCATCTCCATCCTAAATGATCTATCCCAAATCATCAGACTGCAACCCTTAGTTCTGGACACACCCACCTTTGGGAACAGCCTTGTTGCATCTACCCTGTCTAGTCCTGTTAGAATTTTATGAGTTGCTATTAGATAACCCCTCTTCATCTGAACTCCAGTGAAAACAATCCCAACCTAGTCAATCTCTCCTCATACATCAGACCCACCATCCCCGGAATCCGCCTGGTAAACCTTTGCTGCACTCCCTCGAGAGCAAGAGCATCCTTCCTTAGAAAAGGAGACCAAAACTGCACACATTATGTTAGGTGTGGCCTCACCAAGGCCCCGTATAACAGCAACAACAAATCACTGCTCCTGTACTTGAAACCTCTCGCAATGAAGGCCAACATACCATTTGCCTTCTTTACCACCTGCTGCATCTGCATGCTTACTTCAGCGACTGGTGCACAAGGACACACGGGTCCCGCTGCAAACTCCCCTCTTCCAATTTACAACCGTTCAGGTACTAATCTGCCTTCATGTTAAGTGAATAACCTCACATTTATCCAAATTATACGGCATTTGCTATTGATTTGCCCACTCACCCAACCTGTCTATATCATGCTGAAGGATCTCTGCATCCTCGTCACAATTCATCTTCCCACCCAACTTGGTATCATCTGCAAACTTTAAGACGTTACAATTTGTTCCCTCATCCAAATCATTAATATATATTGTGAATAGTTGGGGTCTGAGCATCAATCTTTGTGGCACCCCACTAGTTACTGCCTGCCAATTTGTAAAGGACCCATTAATTCCTACTCTTTGTTTCTACTCTGCACCATGTCCTTTGAGATGGAAGTGGCTGTGGATTTGGAAGGTGCTGTCTAAGGAGCGTTGGTGAATTTCTGCAGTGAACTTTGTCTGTTGTACACCCAATCATTGCCTAGCATCAGTGGTGGAGAGAGTGATATGATGGCTGGTGTTAAGATTCTTGAGTGTTGTTGGAGCTCCACTTATCCAGGCCAGTGGGAAGTATTCCATCACACACTTGTGCTTTGTAGATGGTGGCTAGGCTTTGGGGAGTCAGGAGACAGGGGATTACTCACTGCCAGATTCCTACCCTGACGTGCCCTTGTAGCCAGTGTTTATGTGGCTAGACCAGTTGAGTTTCTGATCAGTGCTAGCCTCTAGAATGTAGATAGTGGGGGATTCAGTGATGGTAATGCCCTTGCAAGTCCAAGAGATGTCAGTTACATTTTCTTTTGTTGGAGATGGTAATTGCCTGGCATTTATGTGGAACAAATGTTACTTGCTACTTGTCAGCCCAAGTCTGAATATTGTCCAAGTGTTGCTGCATTTGGACACGGACTGCTTCAGTATCTAAGGAGTGAATGGTGATGCAGTGTGGAGATAAGGCCATTGATGAAGTAGCAAATGACATCCAGTGAAACTGACAAAAAGAGAAACTATTCTCCCTTCATCTTTCTGGTCCTGTTAGCAGTGTTTATCATGGATGGCAACAGTGTGTTCCTCTCTCCACTGTCATGTAGCTGAGTGAGACTGCTTTCAGTTGGTTGCATTCTTATCTGCCTTATCACCAGTAGTGATATCATCTACAGTATCGTTTCTATTCCTGCTCCTACAACATAACCTCCCATAGGCCCCTAAGCTCTTTCTATGAACTTATGTGAGCCACAAAACCAGAAAGCTGAATTTTGTGTTCCTGTTCGCAGAAATTGAAGCCATTAAGAATCTGATGTGAGATAATGGTTCCTGGCTGAACCTGGTGGTGTGATTTAGGTTTCCTGTCAGATCTCATGCAAGACAATGTACCATAGTTAAGCCAGCCCTGTCTCTCAGTGGGGACTCTACTTTCAGCTGTTCTGTAAAAACAGCGATTATTTGCAAGCTGTGTTAGTACCCAACAGAAGACAGGGTGCAGGCCAGTGAGAAGCGTCCACCACTACCATCAGATTTTCTTCTGTTGATTTTCAGGACGCCTGAAGTTGTCTCTGGAGTCACAGTAAAGCCGGAAGATTACCAAGTGTTCAGGGAGGACCAGCTGCAGGAGTCCTCCAGGCATCCCTGTAAGGAGGTGATGCCTAAAGGTATTATCACTAACTGTTAATCCAGAGACTCAGTAATGTTCTGTGGCCTTAGGTTCAAGTCCACCACGGTGACCATGAAACTATTATTGGGAAATGTCTTTCTGGTTCGCTAACGTCCTTCAGGGAAGGAAACTGTCATCCTTCCCTGGTCTGGACTAGAATCATGAAATCCCTACAGTGTGGAAAGTTGCCATTTGGCTCTCCGAAAAGCATTCCACCCAGCCCCTGATCCTTCCCTATCCCCATAACCCCAGATTTATTATGACTAGTCCATTGAGCTTCCACACCCGTAGATGCAACAGACGATTTAGCATGGCCAATCCACCTAACCTGCTCATCTTTAGACTGTGGGAGGAGACCGGAGCACCTGGTGGAAACCCACACAGACAAAGGGAGACTGTGCAAACTCCACAGTCACCAAGACTGGAATTGAACACTTGTCCCTGGTGCTGTGCGACAGCAGCACTAACCACCATGTCATCCTGCATGCATTTCCCCATATGTGCTTCCGTACATGACTACATGTGACTCTTTATTTTAGCAAGACATTTGATTGTGTTCCCCATAGTAGGCTCATTCAGAAAGTAAGGAGGCATGGGTTTCGGAAATTTGGCTGTCTGGATACAGCATTGGCTGTCCAATAGAAGACAGAGGGTGGTAGAAGATGTAAAGTATTCAGCATGGAGCTCGGTGACCAGTGGTGTTCCACAGGGATCTGTTCTGGGACCTCTGCTCTTTGTGATCTTTAAAGTGACTTGGATGAGGTAGTGGAAGGGTGGATTAGTAAGTTTGCTGATGACACTAACGTTGGTGGAGTTGTGGACAGTGTGGAGGGCTGTCGTAGGTTGCAACGGGACATTGACAGGATGCAGAGCTGGGCAAAGAAGTGGCAGATGGAATTCAACCCAGAAAAGTGTGGTGATTAATTTTGAAAAGTCGAATTTGAATGCAGAATACAGGGTTAATAGCAGGATTCTTGGCAGTGTGGAGGAACAGAGGGATCTTGGGGTCTACGTTCACAGATCCCTCAAAGTTGCCACCCAAATTGATAGGGTTGTTAAGAAGGCATATGGTGTGTTGGCTTTCATTGGCAGGGGAATTGAGTTTAAGAGCCATGAGGTTATGCTGCAGCTCTATAAAACCCTATTAGACCACACTTGGAATATTCAGCTCTGGTCGCCTCATTATAGGAAGGATGTGGAAGCTTTAGAGAGGGTGCAGAGGAGATTTACCGCCTGGACTGGAGGGCTGGTCTTATGAGGAAAGGTTGAGGGAGCTAGGGCTTTTCTCATTGGAACGAAGAAGGATGAGAGGTGACTTGATAGAGGTGTACAATATGATGAGAGGTGTAGATGGAGTGGGTTGCCAGAGACTTTTTCCCAGGGCAGAAATGACTATCACGAGGGGGCATAATTTTAAGGTGATTGGAGGAAGGTATGAGGTGATGTCAGAGGTAGGTTCTTTACACAGAGAGTAGTAGGTGCATGGAATGCACTGCCAGCGGTGGTAGTAGAGTCCGATACATTAGGGACGTTTAAGTGACTCTTGGATAGGCACATGGAGGATAGTAAAATGTAGGTTACACAGGGTAGTTTGATCTTAGAGTAGGATGATAGATCGGCACAACATCGTTGGTCAAAAAGCCTGCACTGTGCTGTACTGTTCTATGTTCTAGACTCAAAGCAATGTGATTGACTCTTAACTGCCCTCTGGGATGGGCAATAAATGCTGTTCTAGCCATCGCCCGCATCTCATCAATGAGTAAAAGAAAACTCTTTCTGACAGTTATGAAGCCATCTTGGATGACTAAATAAAACTAGGTAGAGATACTGTAACGATGAGCAGTGTACAGCCAAGGGACAGGATCTGGTGCAGGAAAAGCATGAATGGGTTATTCTAGGGCATAAGGGTGTGATTGACTGATGAGCAAAATGTGAGATAAAGCAGAAAGGGCAGGAACAAAAGGGTCTCAGTTGTGGACATCGATCAGTGCGCTGTGCTGTTTCACCAGTTCCCCTAGTGACAGGATGCATGAGTGTGTGCATGTCACAGGAATGTGCTGCTTCCTCAAAAAAAACACAAATGATAAAAATTATACGTTTTGGAAGAACAGATGAGCCTCATAACACCACTTGCAGCCTCACTAGGTCTCCTACTTGCCGGACAGATGATAAGGAGAGGCTGAAGACTGCGTATGAGGTATGTGGGGGAGTATAGTGCCAGTCATCTGTCTGTTGCCCACTGCTGAGATGGAGGCTGGTGGGGGATCAGGGCAGTCATTCCATTGCCAATGCAGAGTCCTGAGTGGTGAGGATAGCAAGTGAGGAGGATCTGCACCTATATATTAACTTGGGGTTAAAACACAGACTGTTGTGTGTATATATGGGATTGGGCAATGCCGTCAGCTAATAGTGTTTGTGCTCCCCTTGCAATTTCCATGCATTAGCAGTCCACCATTGAAACTCTGCAGATCTTGTTAGAAGGTGAAAGTCCCAATATCCCTGCGCCCTGTAGCAGTGCTGATACGGTCACCTCATTGGGAGACATTTGCCCATGCATTTTGGGCTACCCTGCGGCAAAGCTGTTGGGAGCCACATCTATGCTGCGCCGTAGGCTGAAGGAGGGCCTATAATGAAGACCACACCAACCTGCTGAGGTTGCAGAGGCAAAATGGGAGAGCCTCATGGAGTTAGGTGAGGTGCTGAGAAGACATGTGGGTGATGGAACAGCCCATTTAAAACCTTTGCCATATCTCAGGTGTATGAGTGCATTGTTTCTTCCATGGACAGTCTAGTGACTGTATGGAAAGACAGACCCAGAAGACCATTCTGTGGAAGCCTGGTGTTAAAACTAAGCTGCATCTATCACTGCCACCATGGGTTTACACAATGGGAAGCAGAAAAGTGCTATTTTGCACTGAGAGGCCAGGGAATTGAACTGAAGGCTCCAGTTGGAAGTAAGTTGTAAGGTCAAGATGAGCTTGAACACTGCATAAGGAGAGTAACTAGAAATGAAACAGAAAGAAATGGATTCAGGGGTAAGGTAGGGTGGACTTGGAGAGGAATATTGGTTTGGGAAACAAGGGGAGGTGGAATAACTGTAGAAATGGCTGAATGGATAGCTTCAAACTTAGTCTGATGCTCCTCACTTGTTGGTAGTGATGGTGGAAGGAAAATGGAGATGTGTGGAATCGAGGAAAGGAAAACAAGAACTTACATAAAAATGTGAAACACCGAGTGAAACAGTGCTATTCCCAGAAATGGAGAGCTTGGAGGCAGAAAGAGCAGTTAATTAAGTGGGTTGGTAACGTACCTGAATACCTCCATCTTCCTGAAATGTTCTGGGTAGGAAGGCCTATATTTAATTTTCCTACCTCACTGTCAATTGAAATCCTTACGTGTCCAACTAAGGATCATTTAAGGGCCTCATTCACTGCTGTTCCTACCAACTGAGCTCCAATTTAGCCTGTCCCCATGTGGCATTCTATTAGCTGCCAACCTGCAGGGAAGGGTCTCGATCAATGACAATCAGTGTCTAATCAAAGGACTAGACATTGACGACTGCTATCCAGTGGGTGCCACCCTGGCTTTTGCTTACAATTGCACTGTCTTCCTCTCCCTGCAACCTCCAAGAACCCCATCTATCCATCATTTACTTTTATTCTGGGTCCTAAGCAATTTTGGTCACCCCAGAGTGCCCTTGTGCCAGCAGCCATGGCATCTTGTGTTGCATCTGATCGTCAGCAGCTCTCACTGGGTGGGATTTCTGCTGAAAGACTTGGATTCTAGGTGAAAGCCTCCTCATGTTCTCACCAGTTGTGTTTGTTGTGTAATTCAGCAGGCCCACACTGGAACAGGTAGTGCAAGTCCCTCACTGGAACTCCAGTTGGCAGGCAAGACCAGCCAATGGTTTGGCAAGATTCTGCCCACTGTAAAATTTCAATTTTTTATTTTATACCAGCATCTCATAAGGGCCACCGTTGAGGCAAATGGTGCTGAATTTGAAGACTCTGGTACACCATGGAAAGAGAATTGATCTATTGAAACATTTCACTAAAATTTCCTCACCAACCATGGGAAAAAGCAATCTTATCCTCAGCCAGAACTGAATAGAATAGAATAGCCTTTATTGTGGAGTCCACTTGAATAAGTGCAGTGAAAAATTTGTAATGTTGCCTTTCGGTACCATCTTGGGTACAGAGGACCTAGGTACAGATACCTTTAAGTGTAATTACCGAGTTTTAAAAAAGTGCTGTTACAGAGAGAAAAAAAATATAGATTAGCCTGAGAAACGTTGAAAAAGTCCAGAATGAGGATAAGTTAAGTTCCAGTCAGTGCCCGCTGGCCTCTGAGCATAAGGCCATGCTGCTTCCATGTGCCAGCCTCTATCCAGAATTCAGGCTGTCACTGCTCTGGGACTTGGCCCATTCACTCCACTCCACCGGGAGACTCAGCTCGCACTCACTCTGCCAGGAGATGTGACCCGCACTCACACTGCTGGGGGACTCGGCCTGCACTCATTCTGCCGGGGCACGTGGCCCACTCTCACTCTGCCGGGGGACTCGGTCCACACTCCCTCTGCCGGGGGACGTGGCCCGCACTCACTCTGCCGGGGGACGTGGCCTGCACTCATTCCACGCCTCAACTCCAGTCTCCAGGTAGGGCAGAAGTGGGAAGGCAGGGAAGAAAAGAAAAGCTATGAAGGGGAGAAAAAAACTAAAGAAAATAGGAAGGGACTGGCGAGCAGAGGTGCTCCAACTAGAGCTTCCTGTTCTGCCATAATCTTGCTGGAGATTCCAAGCTCCAGTTTCAGAGATGAAGTTTGAAAGGAAAGCTGAACATATTGCGTATGGATCATGTCTCTTATCTGCAATACCTAAAAATAAATTGTAGACGATGTATGTTTAGTAGATTATATTTTTAAACATACAAAATGATTGGTATAGATTTATGAAAGCGCCAGCATAGGTGTTTTAAGCATTAATCATGTTAATGTTTAAACATTGTACAGTATTTGAAGAAGCTGAATTTTCAACATAAAAGGAATCATGGGCGACAATTGCCTTATAGTCCCTTGCAACAGCTGCGATTCGAAAATATTGCCAAACATTCAAGAACAGAGAATAATAATGCATTGAATGTATTAGTGACAACAGCGCCATGGTTGGCTGGGAACCAAAAATGTTCCTCTGAATTCCTTAAGAGAAATCTGAGACACTCCTACAGAAGGTTCCCTAACCAGCTATCTGTTTGCAAATTAAAATCCACTCACTTATGCCTCTCTTTGTCTCTCCCTGTTTTATATTTTTGCCTTCCTTCATTTTTACTTATGCAATTTCTGTATTTTGTGATGGTTTGTATTGTTCTCAGCTTTTCACTTTGTATAAGACTGCGCTAATCCTTTGTTTTGAGTGAATACCTGTCACTTTTTAGATATTTTCTAATTAACTCATACCGAGATGTCATTCACAAACCCTCCAGCAAAGGTGGGACTTGAGCCCAGGCCTCCTGGTTTAGAGGTAAGTACACTACCTCTGCACCATTAGAGCGCTGAAAGGATTGGAGGAAGCAGTAGCACCCAATTTCCACATTGATGGGAATGTAAATAACCTGTCACTTTTTATGTAGGTATGAAATCCTCACTCCCTGTCTTTCTTTCTGCATATGCTGTTTGGATATTATTACTTCTTTTCTGGCATTCTCTAGTAATACTTCTCACATTTGCTCTGTGTATGTCTGTGCCTCTTTGTTCTTTTGTACATCTCACTGTCTACATTTCCTCTCGTTCTCCCAAGCTGCTCCGAGCTGGAGAAGCAAAAACTGTTCTGCAGCTATCGAAGTTAGAGCCAAGCAAAATTTAATCCCTGAACCACACCACCTCTTCTTTCTCTTTCCCTCTCCCATGTAGAATTCTGAATTGCCCAAGTAAACAGACAAGCAATATTTTCCTATATTAGTGCAATGCCTCCGTACAAAGTTAGATATGACAAAGATGCTTGACTGCTGATTGATAATACAATAACCCTGAGGGTTAACTGACCCAATGTAAGCCAGATAGATCATATTTTTTTCGGTGATATCTATGTAGCCTTAGAGATTAGAATAAGATGCATGTAATAGCCTAATGTTGCAATATGCAATCCTGTTAAAATATATTTATGTACAATATACTTTTTCTGGTGGTTATGGAAATACATCTAGCTCACCGGTTGAACAGGTATAAATAATCAGTCGAAACAGCAGGAGATGGATTTTAAAAGTAAGAAATTACACTGAGAAACAAAATGTGAAATGACAAAGGAGGAAAAAGAATAAGTGTACAAGGATTTTTGGAAAAACATATACTGCACGGATTTAAAGCAATAATTTCATTTGGATTTCCTGGCAACTTTTTAACCTCATGTCTAAAATGTCGTATGATTTTGACTCAAACATATTCAACTTCAAATAGTCAACCAAACACTGCACAATTATCTCAGCAGTCTACCTTATTTAATTTCACTGAGTGCACTTCCAGATATACAAGTTGAACACACACAACCAATATCAATGCTTATCTAGGTCACTTACAGCCGTTGGAAAATCAGACAACTGTGGTCCAAAGAAACCCTTGTCCAATCATTCTGAGAGGTGGGGCTTATGGACAGAATGTGTGAATTAGAGCTTGTCTCCTGTGAGATAAATGCACGCTGAATATCTTTGCTTACTGTCTTTATCTGGTTATGGTCCTCACGTGTTTAAAAAAGCCAATAATTTATGCATCCTGTTATTCCTCATTTTGTGTTCTTTCTGCGATGTACAATTCTGAAATCATGAGGAAAAACGTGCAATATGTTTCTAAATAATGTTCCTCCTGCATTCAAAGAGATATAGTAAACACTAAGGGAGAGGAACTACTTTGACTTACACTCTGTATTGTGCATATAATGCATTGTGGATGAATCATAAGGATTAGACTATAATCTGCAATTTTATTTTGTATTATTTTAGTGCATCAGTGTATTACAAAGATGACCTTCTAATCACGTCCCTCAATTTTATTAGCATACAGCTATTTTCTGTTGTCTATTATCAGGAAAAGTTCATTTATTCACTTTTTTCTAATTTTTTTTATTTGTTCATGGGAAGTGGGGAGCATTGGCTCAGTCAGCATTTTTGCCCATCCCTAAATGAGACCTTGGTGATCCAACTAAGTGAATAATTTCAATTTGTTGGAATAGGTATATCCACTGTACTGTTAGGACGGGAGTTCCAGGAGCTTGACCCAGTAACAAGTCAGCTCCAAGTCAGAATGGTGTATGCCTTGGAGGGGAATATGTCGATCTCATCTTTATTTTCATCATTTTCCGGTTAAGATTTTTTAAAAAGTTTATGCTGTTACAATTGTACACTTACAACTGAATCTAGCTATATCAAGATGCTAAATGTTTTAATCCACTTATTAAATGTGGACCTTTTCCTCAAAGCACTGTGCTTTTGCATCTTGTCTTAATTTTCTCACCATATTTGACATTTTCATATATCCTCAATTTTTTTTAAATTTTAAGATACCCTCTTTTATTTTCAGCGTCACTTTACTTTTAAAGTGTTGTGTCTTATGTTTAATTAAACTTAATGTATTGGTTCAGACAGTGTGGTTGAAAACAACCTAAAACTGATTAAGAAAATACCCAACATCCTTTGTGCTAATATGTTGATTGCCATTTCACATTGCATTCCTTCTCTTCAGTTTTGCAGTTCAAAAGAGATTCAAAGAGATATAGGAGAGCTATCTAGAATTTACAGAAAATAGGTTAATGGTCTCATTGCCTGTGATCTGGATTTACATAATACTCACTCGTAGTGCAGCAAACCTGCAATGGGAGCAAGGAGCAATAAGAATTTCACACAGCCTTCCTACTTCAATTGTCTGAACGATGATCCAGTTAGTCACAAACTGAAATTGTGTCACCCATTTCTATGAGGCCACAGTATTCACATCTATTTTGGTAGAATAATAAAAGCAAAAACATTGCTGACATTGGAAATCTGCAATAAAAATACAATGTCCACAAAACACTCATCAAGTTTGATAGCATCTGTCGAGAGAGATGTAGAATTAACGTTCAAGTCAAGTATGACTTCTTCACTGAGGAAGGTAAAAACATAATTAATTTGGTAGCACTGAAAGGGAAGAGGGATAGGAGGAACAAATGGGAAGGTGTAGGACAGAATCAAGAGTTGGAGACATTAAATGTCAAAACAAAAGCCAAAGGGAGTTATACTGATTGTTGTGAAAACAAAAACAGTTATCAGTGTGAGTATGATTGATAGAATAATGAACAGCTTCCAGACAGAAATTTAGTAACATTTTACGCAAATATCTTAAGGAAAAATGATACATAAGTGATATTTGGAAGTGTAGCTAAATGTTTATATTTGGTTTATCTTATCTAATTTATGAAAATTGCACACCCATTCAGAATTGGGAAGGAAAGGTCTTTTGGTTGGTTTACCATGACTAAATTAAGAGACATTTGGCTTCATTGTGTGGTGTAACATGAAATTATGAGAAATTAAAGAAACAGAAAAAAGCCACTAAAGCTTACAGGACTCATATCCTTAATGGATCAATTGCACTATCTGTCTCCTCTCTCTAACCTCAAATTAATGAAGCAAGATGGCAGCTAATAAGTTTGTTATCAAGCAATAATCCTGCCTAATAGATAAGAACTCGCTGCTGCCTAACAAGAATCCACTGTGTGGTGTTCTAATCTCCAACTAAAAATATTGCTGAAAGATCAATAGCTATTTGAGAGAAACAACATGAATTACCAATTGTACTAGTTTTTCATCCCATTATTTCCACTTTTTTTAAATCGCTGAGGTTAAATTAGGAGATTGGAAACTCTGTGGAAATTCTACTCCAATGTGCTGAGAAGTTTTCAAAAAAGCCTTCCTATTGGGCATGTAGAATCATAGAATCCCTACAGTGTGGAAGCAAACAATTCGGCCCATCAAATCCACACTGACCCTCCAAAGAGCTTCCACCCAGACCCACCTCCCTACCCTATCCCTGTAACCCTGCATTTCCCATGGCTAATCCCTGGACACTGGACAATTTAGCATGGCCAATCCACCTAACCTGCAGATCTTTGCACTGTGGGAGGAAAACGGAGCATCCAGAGGAAATCCACGCAAACATTTAGAGAACATACAAACTCCACACAATCACCTGAGGGTGAAATTGAACCTGGATCACTGGCCCTGTGAGGCAGCAGAGCTAGCCACCATGCCACCGCAGTTCAAGAATTGTGTTTATTAGCTACAAATATACAAATGAAACAAAAAAAGCACAGGAATCATATTTCTTTCCCTGATCTCAAAATAAATTAAAAGCCAACTGATTACTTATGCAGTTTTTCAAACATTGAAACAACATAACTTCTGGACCAATGCTTCTAGCTATTGCAAATAAAAAAACAGAAATTGCTGGAGAGACTCACCAGGTCTGGTAGCATCTGTGAAGAGAAAAGAGTTAACATCCAGAGTCCAGTGAAGAAGCATCATTGGACTTGAACCTTTCACTGTGTTCTCTTCACAGATGCTGCCAGATTTGCTGAGTTTTTCCGGCAATTTCTGATTTTTTTTTTGTTTGTTTCAGATACCAACATCTGCAGTTCTTTGTTTTATTTCTTCTAGCAATTGCTGTAATTGAAACAAAGATGGCACAGTTCTAAACAAAAGTCTGCACTATGATGTTTTACCTTTTAAAAAAGGAAGGGAAAGGATGTAATTTAAAAGTAAAAACAAAATTGTCCAAAATATGGTACAAATGAGCCACCGCAAGTCTGGCACTTTGTCCAAGATAGCTCATTTCTGTTTCTTATTGTATAATTGATGATCTATCAGTTTGAATCTTCTGGGCCTGGATGTTAAAATTGCAGTCTTCTATTACAGCTGTCTACTTATTGCTGAATAAATCCTTCATCAGAACTGTTGAATAAGATAATGGTTCTGAAGGAGTTAATGTTCATGTTAAAGTATGCTCCACCCAGTCTATTGATGTCACACAGTCTTTGGGTGGCGACATCTGAGTACTGTATGAGAATCCAAAAGGGACAAATGTATCCTGTACAACTGCCGAGAGTCCTTAGTAATTATGCCCAGCAAGTTATCATGAAACATACCTATCATTACCACACAATCTCAATCTGTAAGGCATGTGCCTCTTCAGTTTAGGCAATGGTCTATCATCTACCAGCAATAGACAAGCCCTAGACTCAGCATTCCTCAGAAAGATGATTGGTAGCAGCAAAAGTACCGAACCAGAATATTGCAGTCTGGTATTAGTCATATCTGAAAAATCATCAAGAATCAGATTTATTAGATTCAGCAACTTGAAATATATGCATAAATAAACAAATTTGATTTTTAAATGTGGACACTTAGATCATCTGCTGTGGATGTTTACATTATGTGAAACAATCATATCTTTCTGCCATAAAAACCTAATGAGGACCAAATTGACTAACTATTTTGTGATAAATGTATTTAAGGAGAGGTGATCACCAGGGAAACAATCGTTCTGAATAGTTTGCGGGTGACTGGAACATACTGATCAACCAGAATAATGCCTACCTCTGTTTCAACTCTATCAATGTTTGACAACCTCAGTAAGTGCACTTGTACTTCATGAAAGTTGCCATTGGCTTTCCTAATGCCTGAGCAACTCAGCGTCATAAAGCTGGAAGCTTCTAAGTTCTGTTCCAAACCTGGGCTGTGTTAGCTGGTTTTAGCTGGATTACAAGAGGTTGCTAATGTTAGGCTCGACAATTCTAGATTAAAGAGTGGAAAAACAGTCAGGTTTTCCTACTTGTGTTCATTATTCAGCAATAGCTGCTGTGAATGCACATTTGCAGATATTGAATGATAAGAAACATTGGAATATATAAGCACCAAATAAAAGGCGCATTTTATTTAATTAGCCAGTTCCATGGTTGAAAACAAGAATTTTCCTACTTACATTTGTGAGTTGATTGACTTTTTAAACACTTGTCTTAAGATTTCTGATCAAAAAAACACCAAAAGAACTACAGATGCTGGAAATCAGAATGAAAAATAAAAACAAAAACCAAAACAGAAATTGCTGGAAACACTCAGCAGGTCTGACAGCATATGTGGAGAGTAATCAGACCTAACATTCTGGGTCCTTCTTCAGAACTAATGGTAGCGAGGAAAAGGTTGGCATTTATGCAGAAGATGAGGTGGGGTGGGGTCAGCAAATGATAGGCGGAGATAAATCCCAGAGAGAGAGAAAAACAATCCAGCAGACAAAGGAATGAATAGCTGCTAATGGTGACTATTAGTAGCTGACAATGAGTTGTGTGTGGTAGCAGCCCCAGTGATGACAAGTCCTGGTATGTGGGTGTTGTGGTAAGGACTCATGCCTTAAAATTGTTGAATTCAATGTTGACTCCAGAGGCTATAGGATTCCCAGTGGAAAACAAGGTGTTGTTCTTCCAGCCTGTGCTGAGCTTCGCTGGAAAACTGCAGCAAGCCTAAGACAAGAGACAAAGGCCAGAGAACACGGTGTTGTGTTGAAGTGGCAGGACCTGTTAGTTCAGAGTCCTTTTTGCAGACAGAATGTAAGTGTTCTGCAAAGCAGTCAACCAGCCTGTGCTTCGTATCCCCAATGTAGGGGAGGCCACCTTGTGAGCAGCTTTCTGGTATTGTGTCGTTTGGTTTATACATGAATAATGACTCTCAGGGTGAGGTATACTTAACATTTCAAGCCTACAGATTCTGAATAGCTGCTAATGGTGATTCTGAGACTAGTTCCAGCAACGTAACTGCTGTTCTAGTTGAAATGTTCCAATTCAACAGAATTAAGGATCAAATCTGGAACGTTCTTCTGCTGTGTGGTACAGTTGAATTTTATGTGCGGTAGAGATTACTGCAGATTTGCTACCCTTTTGGAGGAAGAGATTTCTCCTCATCTCTGTCTTAAATGGGCAAACCCCTGTCCTGGGATTATGCCCTCTGGTCCTAGACTTTCCACAACTACCCTGTCAAGTTCCCTGTGAATGTTTGTTTGTCACACTTATATCATATGTTGGCAGTGTAGTTTATTTTGTATTCACCTCACTGCATATACCAACCTTGTCAATTAATTTATTTTTGTGTGGCGTTTAGGGACAGAAGTACAATGTTTTATTGCAAAATGAGCTGTATACATCAGAGTTAAAAGGTACTGCAGATGCTGGAGAATCCGAGATAACAAGCATGGGGCTGGATGAACACAGCAGGTCAAGCAGCATCATAGGAGCAGGAAAACTTGACGTTTCGGGCCTAAACCCTTGAAGGAAAAGAGTAAATTGGTCCAGAAATAAAGCCCTGTTTGCATAAA
>JAHRHZ010000013.1:55873096-55905614 GCA_024137785.1 Ginglymostoma cirratum
TTACTCTTTTCCTTTTGTATTTCCCAGTCCTTTTTCAAAATTTGTTCATTGGATGAGAGCATCACTGGCTATGGCAGCTTTTATTGGCCATCCCTAATTGCCCAGAGGACAGTTAAGCATCAAGCACATTGCTGTGGGTCTGAAGTCATGTGCAGGCCAAAATGTAGGTCAAAATGGCAGTTTTCTTCCCTAAAGGACATGAGTGATCTTGATGTGTTTTCCTGACAATTGGCAATGGACTCATGGTCATCATTGGACTCTTAATTGCAGATTTTTATTGAATTCAAATTCTAACATCTGCCATGGTGGGATTTGAACCTTGATCTCCAGAACATTACCAGAGTCTCTGGATTAACAGTCCAGTGTACCACTAAACCTGCTCAGAAACCCCCAGCATGTCCATTTGCCTCCTCCCTCATGACTTCCTTCCCAATCTGTGCCAGGTTGCAGATAATTCCTTCTACCTCATCACATGTAGCAGTTCTGATTTCCTGTCTCCTCCGAGCCACACACTACTCCATATTACCTGGCCACAGTAGTTTAAATCTTTCTCATTTAGGAGTTGGAAATGGAGTACACTAAGCGAACAACATGTAAGAGAAATGTAGGCATACTGACAGACATTCAGAAGACAAGAGAGATAGAAGGGAGGCCAGACATCTTGAAAGAGTGAACGTGAAATGTGATTGAGGATAAAAAAAGAAATGGATGACTGTAGACCTCACAGTTGTTTTTGCTGATCTAGGATAAGGCAATGTTTTAAATGAGAGAGCTAGAGCCAGTCAGAGATAGAGAGGAAAGTTGGCAGGCAGGCAGAGAGAATTTTGCGCAGAAACAGATTGTTAGGGGAGGAGAAATAGAATCACTTTCAGGAATATCACAGGATGATTACTGCAGTTGTAGAAATTTCTTCCCTAAACCCACTTGAAGTAAATAGTTTAATAACAGTGGAAAATAGGAATTTTATAAAATCATGTAAAGCAACGTGTTATCAGTGGAAATTAAGTTCAAATGAGAAAACAGTGACCTACTTATGTGGTATTTCCAGGGTTGTATTCACTGTGATCGAGATTAATCCTGGCAAATCATTCCTACCCTAAGGACGTTTTAGTAAACTTGAATGACATGAGAACGTCAGGAGATGAAATATCAATGAGGAGTGGGCATGAGAAACAAAAGACAAGACAGTCTGTGTAAATTACTGTGTGAACCAAAGACATTGCAGTAAAGTCCTATCAGACAGAGGAATGTGGTGCTGAATTCCTATGAGAGCACTACATTACTGTGCTGTGCCAAAATAAAATGGTCTTGAAACAAATGGCTGCTCTGAGCATGCCAATGATTTTCCATGAGAAACAAGAACGTACAAATGAAGCTGCTGCACAGTATTGGAGTCCCATGGGTGTAACTGGAATAAAAGCCTCCTAAGCAGCATGGTGAGTTGCTGCAAGATTGAAGAACACCGTGGATAAACGGCTGTAAAATGACCATGCAGGGATCAGAGTGAGAAGAAGGAGCATTGCAATGCGTTGCCAGGCAACTGCCACAGCAGTCAGCGCTCTGAGTCTGAATACCAGGCTGCAAAACTGCGACAACTCCTTTGAAGATGGCTGTGTCAAAGAATTATGTTGTCATCTCAGGCTGTGGCGAGTTATTGCAAGAAAGAAAAATGTCTGAGACAGTGCATGCAAGAAAAGCGAGGATGCAAAAACACCCATTGTTAATTCCTGTGAGAGTCGTGGGATACTCTCAAGAAATGAGGGCTTCTTTATTCCTGTGTGAAACACAGAGCAGATTCCCTGCAAATATCCCAACAATCTGCTGCCAGAAACAGATGTCTGAGCTTACTGACAAGTTCCACAAGAAACATAAAATGCAACAAAGGCCTTGTTCCAAATGGAATGATTGTTGCATCGTAGACAAGGACACTTTTGTCTTGTTTGGTCATGGGATGTGGGAGTCTCTGCCTGTTCCGGTGTTTATTGTCCATCTCTAATTGCCCAGAGTCAACCACATTGTTGCAGGCCTGGAGTCACATGTAGGCCAGATGGGACGAGGATGATAGATTTCCTTCCCCAACGACATCAGTGAACCAGATGAGTTTTTACAACAATTAACAGTGGCTACATGTTTGCAATTAGGCTATCATTTAACCCAGATTTTTAGTGAATTCAAATTCCATAATTTAATTGACTTATTTGTTTTATTGTTCAGGGTTTCAGTGAAGATTTGTAGTTCGGTCGCTGGTTGTAGATGTTGGTGTGTTCACCAAGCTGGGAGGTTTGATAGTCGATGTTTCATCCCCTTACCAAGTGACATCCTCAGTGCTGTGGAGCCTCCCACAGATCCAACCCAAGCTCTGGAGCAGATACACGGCCAACACTTTTGCAATTACGAAAAGAACAGAAATTGAGAGCACCCACCGACTCATCGACACCATACCCACAGGGATCAAATTTTACTAGAGAAGAGGAAAACAACAACAAACTCCCATTCCTGGATGTGATGGTGGAAAGAAAAGAGAACAGTGACTTCATTACAAAAGTATACGGGAAATCCACACATGCTGACCAGGACTTAAACTATCACCACTGCCACGCGAATTCCCACAAGAGGAGCTGCATTAGGACCCTGTTCAAAAGGGTCACTACACACTGCAGTACATCCAATCTGCAGAAAGAAGAAGAAGAATGCCTCTACAAGGTCCTTACCAGAAATGGACACCCCACAGCTTTGTCCACAGATGCCTAGCCAACAGTCAACACAACCTGGTCACACCAAAACCCGAAACAATAACTACCATACCACATATAAAAAACACCTCAGAACTGATAGCCAGACCACTCAGACTGCTAGGAATCATGAAACACACAAACCAGCAGCCACATTAAGAGAGCAACTGACCAGGGTTAAAGACCCAATAGATAACATGGACAATCCTGATTTACGGCATCTGCAGTTCTTTTTGTTTTTATTGGGCTAAATCTGAGCTGGAGACAGTCACTGAAGAATGAGATGTGGCCGTGGAAGCGAGTTTTGGCCAATGACTTGTTAAAGACTGGGAGTGACAACAGAAGTAGTTACGGTGAACAAGTAGAGGGATTAGAACAGAAATCCTGTCAGAGAGAAGTGCAAAACTTCTTAAAGGTGGGCATACCTAGGAGAGATGTGGCGGTGTGTTAGACACTAAAATAAAACAAAGAAGAATTGTCAAGTCTGAAGAGGGATCACTGGACTCAAACTTGATAACTCTACTTTCTCTCAACAGGTGTTGCCAGAACTGCTGAGTTTCACCAGCAATTTCTATTTTTGTTCCAAATCTTCAGTGTCCAATCTTCTTTGTTTCAAAATTTAAATCCATATTGCTGTATAGCCAGAGCTGCAAGAATTTACTTTGAAGTCCATGAAGAATTGAAGGTCAATAGAAACATGGCTTTCATATGCAGCTGGGTAGCTGATGAGATGAATTTCCCAATTGGGTCAAACTAAATTGGGACCAAGCACTTAATTATGGTGCATTGTGTTTTTAATGAGCTGCAAATGCCGACAGATAGGCTTCCTGACACCTCTAGCTTGGAAGATTGACCCGCCTTTTAAGATTGGAGAGTTTAGATTCAAAGGTTTATTCCACTGACGAGAAGTCAATTTTAACTATCACCCAATTAAGTTCTCTTGCCTGCCACTCTCTTGCATTCTGGAGGATTCTGTTACCTGTTCTAATTAAAATATTTCAAGTGTTTCTGTGTATTTACATCACAGCTTTGCAGTTATGACATTGAAGATTTTACAGAAAAAATTGCTTAAAGAATATTTCTGCCTTAAAATGTGTAACCTGTGGGGGAAAAAAAAGGCTCTCAGATAAATTTTAAAAACTGTTCTTTAAGGATGGAATTAGCAGCAGACAATGATCTGCTATGTTTCACTTAGATAGTAAGAACTGCTGATGCTGGAGTCAGAGATAATACATTGTGAAGCTGGAGGGACACAGCAGGCCAGGCAGCATTGGAGGAGCTAGAAAGTTGACCTTTTGGGTCAGGACCCTTCTTCAGAAATGGGGGAGGGGAAGGGGCCTCTGAAATAAATAGGGAGAGGAGGAGTGGGGCTGGGGAATGTAGGTGATAGGTGAGTGCAGGTAGGGAGTGGTGGGGATTGGTCAGTGGGAATATGCAGGGCGGATAGGTGGGAGAGACGATGGACCGGTTGTGTCAGGTCGAGGAGGTGGCGATGAGAGGGAGGGTTGGTCATGGGATGAGGCTGAGGATGGGAAGATTTTGAAACTGGTAAAGTCCACATTGAGACTATTGGGTTGTAGGCTTCCAAGGCGGAATATGAGGTGCTGCTCCTCCAATTTCTGGGTGGTGTCATTGTGACACTGGATGCCCAGGATGGACATGTCGTCCAGTGAGTGGGAGGGGGAGTTGAAGTGGTTCACGACTGGAAGGTGTTGTCGTTTGTTGCTTTTTGTCATTTTAAAGCATATTGGGCTTTGTTGTCTTGGCATCAATGACAAAGGGAGACATTCAGAATTCAAATAACCTTTTGCTGGCACAATTGATCTTAAGCATTGAGAATTCAAAATTCTAAGAGAACAAGGGAGAAAAAAGGACTTTGACAATTTATTTATTTGCTTGGAGAAACCAGACTTCATTTGAATTAAACTAAAAACAAAGATCCGCGGGTTTTGGAAATCTGAAACAAAAACAGAAATTGCTGGAGAAAGTCAATGTTTCGGAGCCAGTGACACTTCAGAACTGAGTGTAGCTAGAAAAATGTGGTATATATGCTGAAGATTGGGATCACGTGTGGGGTGATGGTATAAAAGAGCAAACAATAGGTGGCAATGGAGCCCAGGGAAAGAGAGAGAATACAGCAGCTGGGCAGTCAAAGGGTTGGATAGTAGTGAGCCTGGGAGAAGGAACATCTGATAATGGGGACCATTAGGAAGTGATAATAGCTTGGCTGTGATGAAAGCAGCCCAAGTGATTACAGGGTGTGGGTGTGGGTGAAGGACATGGAATGAAGTGTTCAGGTTCTAAAATTATTGAATTCAACACTGCGTCTTGAAAGCTGCAGGCTCCCTAAGCAGAAAATGAGATGCTGTTCTTCCAGTTTGCACTGAGTGTTGCTGGAGCACTGCCTCAGGCCTGAGACAGAAATGTTGGCCAAGGAATATTGGCGGTGGTATATTGAAGTGGTAGGCAACAGGAAGCTCAGGGTCATTTTTCCAAACACAATTTAAGTTTCTCCAGCAATTTCTGTTTTTACTTGAAATCAATGTGAAAGTGTCACATTAAGGAGCCCCAGCAAAGTTGGAATCAATGGGTATCGGGGGCAAACTCTCCACTGGTTGGAGTCATATCTGGCACATAGGAAGATGCTCATGGTTGTTGGAGGTCAGTCATCTCAGCTCCAGGACATCTCTGCAGGAGTTCCTCAGGGTCATGCCCTAGACCCGACCATCTTCAGCTGCTTCATCAACGATCTTCCCTCCATCATAAGGTCAGAAGTGGGGATGTTCGCCGATGATTGTACAATGTTCAGCACCATTCGTGACTCCTTAGATATTAAAGCAGTCCGTGTTCAAATGCAACAAGATCTGGACAATATCCAGATTTGGACTAACAAGTGGCAACTATCATTTGCACTACACAAGTGCCAGGCAATGACCATCACCAATAAGACATGACCTAATCACCTACCCTTGACATTCAATGGTGTTACCATCACTGAATCCCTGACTATCAACATTCTGGGGGTTACCATTGATCAGAAACTCTACGAGACTCACCACGTAAACACAATGTCTATAAGAGCAGATCAGAAGCTAGGAATACTGCGGCAAGTAACTCACCTCCTGACTGTCCAAAGCCTGTCCACTATCTATAAGTCACAAGTCACTTGCCTAGGTGAGTGCAGCCCCAACAACACTCAAGAAGCTTGACACCATTCAGGACAAAGCAACCTGCTTGATTGGCATTATGTCCACCACTGACATTCTGTATCATCAATGTGTACTATCTACAAAATGCACTGCAGAAATTCACCAAAGATCCTCAGACAGTACCTTCCAAATCCACAACCACGTCCATCTACAAGGATAAGGGCAGCAGATATATGGGAACACCACCACCTTCAAGTTCCCCTCCAAGCCACTCATCATCCTGACTCGGAAATATAATGTAGTTCCTTCACTGTTACTGGGTCAAAATCCTGGAATTCCCTCCCTAAAGGCATTGTAGGTCAACCCACAGCAAGTGGACTCCAGCAGTTCAAGAAACCAGCTCCCCATCATCTTCTCAAGGGCAGCTGGGAAAGGGAATAAATGCTGGCCAGCCAGCAAGGCCCACATCTCACAAATGAATAAAAAGTAACATAGCAGTCATTTTGTCTTTGTTGTGATAATGACAGTTTACAAAACCCATTTTGTGCAGAATCCCCAGGAAGAACTTTGAAAGTTCTTATCAAAGAACTTATCAAAGAGGTTATCAGCCAAAGAGAACACAAGATGGAAGGCAATCAGAATAAAGCCCTACTCTGCTAAAGGAATCCACACAATCTGTAAGTGCCACAACTGAAGCACTGCGTGGAACAAGAAACCTTCTCTCTTTCTCAATTTCTACTGATTTGCTGAGCCTACCTTACAGAGAAATTTTAATTATTCATGTACAGAAGTGATTTCAATTTTTAAATTTCTGAACAGGTCACCCTTTCACTTTGTAAATATAAACTTCAAGAAGTCACAGGCCTGCTATGATCTTAGAGAAGGATTTTTCTTTCATCCCTTTTATTGTTGCCATTTTTCATCCTTTTTAAAAAAAATTTGTTTAAGGGATGTAAGTATTACCGGCTAGGGCCAGCATTAATTGCCTGTCAATAATTGCCCAAGAGTCAACCATTTTTCTACGGTTCTGGAATCACATGTAGGCTAGACCAGATAAGGATGAGAGATTTCCTTCCATAAAGAACATTAGTCAATCAGGTGGGCTTTTACAACAGTTGACAAGTGGTCACATGATCACCATTACATTAGTTTGTTTAATCCTGATTTGTATTGAAGTCAAAGTTCATCATCAGCCACGTTCGGATTCAAATCCACTCCATCAGCCGAGGGTTCTGCATTACTAGTCCGGTGATGTTATCACTTATTCTTGTGTTTTTAGCTAATAATCTTTTCACTTATTTAAATGACTACTGCAGTCATTTCCTAAGGTTAGAGTTTTGCTGCTAGTTATTTTTAAGCTGATATAATCAGAAACTAAAAGGGGGCCATATGCAGAATCCCTACAATGTGAAAAGAGGCCACTCAGCCCATTGAGCCTGCATTGACCCTCTGAAGAGCATCCCAGCCAGCCTCCCCAACCCTATCCCCATAACCCCACATTTACCATGGCTAAACCACCTGGCCCGCACATCCCTGGACACTATGGGCAATTTAGCATGGCCAATCCACCTAACCTGCACATCTTTGGACTTTGAGAGGATACTGGAACACTCAGAGGAAACCCATGCAGACACAGGGAGAGTGTGCAAACTCCACACAGACACCCAAGGCTGGAACCTAACCCAGGTCCTTGGCGCTGTGACATAGCATTTCTAGTCAATGTGCCACTGTGCCACCCTTACACATGAGCTTATCCAAATTCTTAGTTCCCATACAGTTCACTGAGGAGACACCTGATGTTGTCATGACAAATGAAGTCACATGACCAGATTGTGTCCATTGAAAAAGGAGCCAAAGCCAGCTGTGATTGGATCCATCATGAAAAGAGCCATTTTGCTTCGGTTGTGAAAGAGGCAGACTGCAAAAACCATTTGTATAGACATCATGAAACAAATGTCTTGAAAGAGTTACTGCTTTTCAACAGGCAGACAGCAAGGTATCTAGGTCTGCTGCAGTAAACCAGTCTATCAAGGCTAACATTTCCTATGTTTCTATGGGTCACATCCTGATCGGCAGAAAATGTGAAACAAAGGATCCTCCACTTACTCCCAGGAACTGCTCTGCTCAGTCCACCTTTACCTTAGTTAAGACTAAAGCTTTGTTGATCACTTTTTTTAAAGTTGAAACACTTAAAAACTAAAAGTTGGTTGCACAAGCTTGTGCAAATTCTTAGCTGAGGATCACTCTGAGGAAGGTGAGGGAGTGGCATGTACGTATTGCAGTTTGTAGCTTTTTGTATATTAATATCATGACAGTGTAGAAGAAGCTGTTGGTTAGTGGAAGCAAAGTCGGACAGGAAATGTTCATCTATTTATGCCACAAAAGACTCACAATTTCTTTTAAAGTGAACTGCTCAGCAGTTTGTACAAAGCACAATACATGATCTGAAATAAATAGGGAGAGAGGGGGAGGCGGATAGAGGATGGATAGAGGAGAAGATAGGTGGAGAGGAGACAGACAGGTCAAAGAGGCGGGGATGGAGCCAGTAAAGGTGAGTGTAGGTGGGGAGGTAGGGAGGAGATAGGTCAGTCCAGGGAGGATGGACAGGTCAAGGGGGCGGGATGAGGTGAGTAGGTAGGAGATGGGGGTGGGTCTTCAGGTGGGAGGAGGGGATAGGTGGGAGGAAGTACAGTTAGGGAGGCGGGGAAGAGCTGGGCTGGTTTTGGGATGCGGTTGGGGGAGGGGAGATTTTGAAGCTTGTGAAATCCACATTGATACCATTGGGCTGCAGGGTTCCCAAGCGAAATATGAATTGCTGTTCCTGCAACCTTCGGGTAGCATCGTTGTGGCACTGAAGGAGGCCCAGGATGGACGTGTCGTCTGCGGAATAGGAAGGGGAGTTGAAATTGTTCGCGACTGGGAGGTGCAGTTGTTTAGTGTGAACCGAGCGTAGGTGTTCTGCAAAGCGGTCCCCAAGCCTCCGCTTGGTTTCTCCGATGTAGAGGAGGCCACAACGGGAACAGCGGATACAGTATACCACATTAGCCAATGTGCAGGTGAACATCTGCTTGATGTGGAAAGTCTTCTTGGGGCCTGGGATGGGGGTGAGGGGGGAGGTGTAGGGGCAGGTGTAGCACCTCCTGCGGTGGCAGGGAAAAGTGCTGGGTGTGGTTGGGCTGGAGGGGAGTGTAGAGCAGACAAGGGAGACACAGAGAGAGTGGTCCCTCTGGAAGGCAGGAAAGGGTGGGGAGGGTAAAATGTCTTTGGTGGTGGGGTCAGCTCGCAGATGGCGGAAGTGTCAGAGGATGATGCGTGGGATCTGGAGGTTGGTGCGGTGGTACGTGAGGATGAGGGGTATTCTGTTTTGGTTTATATTGCGGGGAGGGGGTGTGAGGGATGAGTTGCGGTTTTTCAAGGCCGAAGAGATTACGAGAGAGTTGCAGTGGGAGAGAGATCCACTGAGGTTTTTCCGGAGGGAGGACTTTCTGGAACTTCTTCAGGGTAGGCATCCTTAGAAGAGGCTTTGCAGGGGGGTTAAAATTGTTTCAGAGATAGTAGGAACTGCAGATTCTGGAGAATCTGAGACAAAGACATTTCTCCCTCCGCACCCTTATCTGCTTTCCGGAGGGACTACTCTCTCTGTGACTCCCTTGTCCGCTCCACACTCCCCTCCAGCCCCACCACACCCGGCACTTTCCCCAGCAACCGCAGGAAGTGCTACACCTGCCCCTACACCTCCTCCCTCACCCCCATCCCAGGCCCCAAGAAGACTTTCCACATCAAGAAGATGTTCACCTGGACATCTGCTAATGTGGTATACTGCATCCGCTGTTCCTGTTGTGGCCTCCTCTACATCGGAGAAACCAAGCGGAGGCTTGGGGACCGCTTTGCAGAACACCTATGCTCGGTTCACACTAAACGACTGCACCTCCCAGTCGCGAACCATTTCAACTCCCCCTCCCATTCCTCAGACGACATGTCCATCCTGGGCCTCCTGCAGTGCCACAACGATGCTACCCGAAGGTTGCAGGAACAGCAACTCATATTCCGCTTGGGAACCCTGCAGCCCAATGGTATCAATGTGGACTTCACAAGCTTCAAAATCTCCCCTCCCCCTACTGCATCACAAAACCAGCCCAGCTCGTACCCACCTCCCTAACCTGTCCTTCCTCCCACCCATCCCCTCCTCCCACCTCAAGACCCACCCCCATCTCCTACCTACTAACCTCATCCCGCACCCCCCTTGACCTGTCCATCCTCCCAGGACTGACCTATCTCCTCCCTACCTCCCCACCTACACTCACCTTTACTGGCTCCATCCCCGCTTCTTTGACCTGTCTGTCTCCTCTCCACCTATCTTCTCCTCTATCCATCTTCCGTCCGCCTCTCCCCTCTCTCCCTGTTTATTTCAGAACCCCCTTCCCCTCCCCCATTTCTGAAGAAGGGTCTAGGCCCGAAACGACAGCCTTCCTGCTCCTCTGATGCTGCTTGGCCTGCTGTATTCATCCAGCTCTACACATTGTTATCTCAGATTCTCCAGCATCTGCAGTTCCTACTATCTCTGAAACAATATATGACCATTCCTTTAGGATATGATCAGATTAAAAACCCTTGTCTTTGGGAAATAACCACTTCATGTTTCTGCAAAAGGAGCCAAATGTATTTTAGATAATTATCTCTTTTTAAAAAAATATTATTGACGAAGTATTTTTTTAAGCACTAAGGACAGGTTAGAATGAAATGTTTGTAACTCTGATACAACAAGAGACTGTATGATACTACTCATTGGGAGCATGTAAATTGATTTGATCCATTAACCAGAAAGAAGCATTTCTATTTTTCAAAATAACACATTCTAATAGCAGTCTATTATGAATAATCTATTTAAATTGCATTTAATCATAGGTTTTAATATAGTGCAATCTACTACAACACTCCTGCTTGTGTAACAGAACCTAGTGCACTCTGACCCACATTGAATTCCCAGCACTTTCTTCATTGTGTTATAAAAAAGAACACCTAAAATAAATTGCAGGCTGAAAATAGAATCATCCTTTTGCTCTGGGTTCACTGTTTCCTGCAGAACAATACATTTTTGTTCATTCTCTGGTGAACTGAGAATGTTTTACTGTCTCAAGACATTATGGAATAATTTAATGGTACCTTTTGTTTGTTTATGGGGAAGCAACAAAAAACAGCTGAATATCAGTAATGGCATGACCTACTTTCCTTTTACTGTTCTTGGCAATCTAAAGGATGAATTTAAAAACGTATACTCAGTGTTGTCTCCAGGCAAATGGCAGACAGAGTACAAGAAAGTAAAAGTAAGGCAAGACATAAAAAGAGAAGCAAAGGGATAGAAAAAAGTCAAAATGACAAATGAATGTTATCAGACCTCTACTGATAATTGCCATACGGTCAAGCCAAGAACAGCAAATTGAATTGAATAAAATCTTCAATGTGCTAAACATAACAAGATTGTAGAGGAATGTCTTAAGAAGATTTTTGTAGCATGGAGATGCAGAAACCTTGGAAGGCAGTTGCAGTTGGCCTAAGGCAGCTGAAGCCTCTGCTGTTAATGGAACGAATGGTCTGAACAGATTGCCAAAGTTAGAGAACCAAAGCATTTGGGAGATGATGTGGATAGAGAAGGTCATTGAACTAATGGGCTGTGTAGTATTTTCCCAGATGACCATTGCTGGCGCCTTGTGGTACTTGCCACCTCTGCCAGTATGTGGTACTTGTTCCAGAAAGTTGCTGCCACCATTTTGCTTAGCTTTGTCGTGGGCCTATCCAGTGATTAGTGCAGAGGATGCCTCACTACAGATTACCTACAGAAGAAGCACTGTTTTTGGATAATAAGACTAAGTTTTGCATGATAATAATGAGTACAGTATATTTGGTCAGGCATGATTATTAGGACTGTATGGACCTGGTGCAGATACATCAGCTCCTTCTGAAGTGTAAATATTCATCCATGTCAATGTAGCTGGCAGAGTCTGCAGGAGCTTCTCCGATCTGACACCAGTTCTTTCTCACAACTACCGATGTAGGAGAGAGGCAGTCTGTTACTGGAGGAATAGTGGATTGTGCAACACAACAGGTTACACTCTGCTTGAGGCCAAGAGCCACAGTAGTGTGTCTGTTGTATGTGACAGGTTTCAGGGAGTCCCTGGGCTTGAGTGGTGGAAGAATCAATGTCAAACCTCTGCAGGGGGTGAACAGAATGAGATTTAGGCTGCTGAGTGGGTCAGATAGGTTAGTGGGCAGATGCAGGGGAATGAGAGACAACGGGGTGGAGAGGGGGCAGGGGAAAACAAAATGGTGGGCTGGGCTGTTGGGGTAGAAGTTGAGTTGGCCATTGGGAGGGGTATATGAGAGGCGATCGAATCAGTGATTAGAGAGTGGGTGGGTGAGTGAATGAGTGAGTGACAGGAGATGGGTAAGTAACTGAGTGAGTGACTCAAGAAGTGGGTGAGTGTGAGTGAATGAGTGACAGAGGGCTAGATGAGTTTCATTTCATTCATTCACGGGGCGTGGCTGTCACTGTCCAGTATTTATTACCTGTTGCTAATTTGCTCAGAGGGCAGTTAAGAGTCAACAATGTTGCTGTGAGTCTGGAGTCACACGTGGGCCAGACCAGGTAAGGATGGCAGATTTCAGATGACAGGGGTTTGAGTCAGTGGATGAGTGAGTGAGTGAGTGACGGTGGGAGTGAGTGAATGTGTGAGTGAGTGATGGGGTGAGTGGGTGAGTAAATTAATGAGTGAGTGACCGGGTATGTGTGTGAAAGAATGAGTGATTGGGGACCTGGGTGATAGGGTGGGTGAGGTGAGTAAGTGATGAAGCTGGTGGGTGAGTGACACCAGCGACAGTGGTTTAGGCCGGTGGTGAATTTGAGCAGAACTGAATGAGCTGGATACACCGCTTTCCTGTCCACCTGACCCACTAAAACCAACCCACACATGAACACAAACAGAAAGTAATGGAGAAACTCAGCAGGACTGGCATCATCTGTGGAGACCAAAACAGAGTTAATGTTTTGAGCCCAGCGACCCTTCTTCAGAAAGCAGTGCATAAAAAACTCTGGTTGTCTCAATTTCATACTTCAGCTGGGGACATGCTCACTCCTGCTGAGACGGGGCAGTGGGGTGCTGTCAGCTGTGCTGATGATGCCCAAGTGGTGCCAATCTGCGTGCAGGGGATACAAGGCAGTGGTGGGAGCCAGAGGAGGTGGGACTTGTCCAGAGACAGAGGTGCCAAGGGTAGCTGTAATTAAATTTATGCACACCGACAATTCCATCATTATGTTGGAAATTTCATCGTTCGTATGGAACGTATGACTTAGAGGCAAAGGCAAAAGTAATTTATTCAGCTCTTTGAGCCTGGTCTCAGTAAAGATTATCGCCTCAAATCCATATTCCTGTCTGGCAGTCATAACTACTGACTCCCAGTCTATAAACAAAATCTTGGATCAATTCAATAATCCTGACTCCATTACTTCCGAGGGAAGACAATTCCACAGACGAACAACTATCTTGAAAGAACAAAAAAATCCAAATCTCCATTTAAAATGCAGCCCTTTTATTTTAGAGATAGTAGGAACTGCAGATGCTGGAGAATCTGAGATAACAAGGTGCAGAGCTGGATGAACACGGGAGGCCAAACAGCATCAGTGGAGCAGGAAGGCTGACATTTCGGGTCGAGACCCTTCTTCAGAAATGGGGGAGGGGAAGGGGGTTCTGAAATAAATAGGGAGAGAGGGGGAGATGGATAGAAAATGGATAAAGGAGAAGATAGGTGGAGAGGAGACAGACAGGTCAAAGAGGCGGGGATGGAGCCAGTAAAAGTGAGTGTAGGTGGGGAGTTAGGGAGGGAATAGGTCAGTCCAGGGAGGACGGACAGGTCAAGGGGGGTGTGGGATGAGGTTAGTAGGTAGGAGATGGGGTGGGTCTTGAGGTGGGAGGAGGGGATAGGTGGGAGGAAGAACAGGTTAGGGAGGCGGGGACGAGCTAGGCTGGTTTTGGGATGCGGTAGCGGGAGGGGAGATTTTGAAGCTTGTGAAATCCACATTGATACCATTGGGCTGCAGGGTTCCCAAGCGGAATATGAGGTGCTGTTCCTGCAACCTTCGGGTGGCATCATTGTGGCACTGCAGGACGCCCAGGTTGGACATGTCGTCTGCGGAATGGGAGGGGGAGTTGAAATGGTTCGCGACTGGGAGGTGCAGTTGTTTAGTGCGAACCGAGCGTAGGTGTTCCGCAAAGCGGTCCCCAAGCCTCCGCTTGGTTTCCCCGATGTAGAGGAGGCCACAACGGGAACAACGGATGCAGTATACCACATTAGCAGATGTGCAGGTGAACATCTGCTTGATGTGGAAAGTCTTCTTGGGGCCTGGGATGGAGGTGTGGGGGGAGGTGTGGCAGCAGGTGTAGCACTTCCTGCAGTTGCAGGGAAAAGTGCCGGGTGTGGTGGGGTTGGAGGGGAGTGTGGAGTGGACAAGGGAGTAACGGAGAGAGTGGTCCCTCTGGAAAGCAGATAAGGGTGGGGAGGGAAAAATGTCTTTGGTGGTGGGGTCGGATTGCAGATGGTGGAAGTGTCGGAGGATGATGTGTTGGATCTGGAGGTTGGTGGGGTGGTACGTGAGGACAAGGGGGATTCTGTTTTGGTTGTTATTGCGGGGAGGGGGTGTGAGGGATGAGTTGCGGGAATTGCGGGAGACATGGTCGAGGGCGTTCTCGACCACTGAGGGGGGGAAGTTGCGGTCCTCGAAAAATGAGGACATCTGAGACGTTCGGGAGTGGAATGCCTCATCCTGGGAGCAGATGTGGTGGAGGTGAAGAAATTGGGAAAAGGGGATGGCATTTTTGCAGGAAAGTGGTTGGGAGGAGGTGTATTCTAGGTAGCTGTGGGAGTCGGTGAGCTTGAAGTGGATATCGGTTTCTAGGTGGTTACCCGAGATGGAGACAGAGAAGTCCAGGAAGGCGTGAGAGGTGTTAGAGATGGTCCAGGTGAACTTCAGGTTGGGGTGGAAAGTGTTGGTGAAGTGGATGAACTGTTCGAGCTCCTCGTTGGAGCACGATGCGGCGTCGATACAGTCATCAATGTAACGGAGGAAGAGGTGGGGTTTAGGGCCAGTGTAGGTACGGAAGAGGGATTATTCCACGTAACCTACAAAGAGGCAGGCATAGCTTGGGCCCATGCGGGTACGCATGGCCACCCCCTTTGTCTGTAGGAAGTGGGAGGAATTGAAAGAGAAGTTGTTGAGGGTGAGGACGAGTTCGGCCAAGCGGATGAGGGTGTTGGTGGAGGGGGATTGGTCGGGCCTGCGGGACTAGTACTAATACTAATATTAATGCGGGAACTTGCACATGGTGGTGTTCCCGTGTATTTGCTGTTCTTGCCCTTCTTGATGGTCGAGGTCATCAGTTTGGAAGATGTCAAATGTACTTAATTGGTTAAAATTATTTCTATCCGGAGTCATGAAAGGTGCTGGTTACATTAGAAAATCATTTGGCGTAAGTTTAAAAGAAAATTTTGAACAGTGACACAACCTGCTGTCATGCCATTTAACAAAGGACAGATGCTTTGGGAGGATACTAATACTAATATTAACACCGCAACTTCCCCCCCTCAGTGGTCGAGAACGCCCTCGACCGTGTCTCCCGCATTTCCCGCAACACATCCCTCACACCTCCTCCCCACAATAACAACCAAAACAGAATCCCCCTCATCCTCACGTATCACCCCACCAAGCTCCTGATCCAACGCATCATCCTCCGACACTTCCGCCATCTGCAATCTGACCCCACCACCAAAGACATTTTTCCCTCCCCACCCTTATCTGCCTTCCGGAGGGACCACTCCCTCCGCGACTCCCTTGTCTGCTCCACACTCCCCTCCAGCTCCACCACACCCGGCACTTTTCCCTGCAACCGCAGGAAGTGCTACACCTGCCCCCACACCTCCTCCCTCACCCCCATCCCAGGCCCCAAGAAGACTTTCCACATCAGGCAGGTGTTCACCTGCACATCTACCAATGTAGTATACTGCATCCGCTGTATCCATTGTGGCCTCCTCTACATCGGGGAAACCAAGCGGAGGCTTGGGGACCGCTTTGCGGAACTCCTATGCTCAGTTCGCAACAAACAACTGCACCTCCCAGTTGCGAACCGTTTCAACTCCCCCTCCCATTCCTCAGACGACACGTCCATCCTGGGCCTCCTCCAGTGCCACAACGATGCTACCTGAAGGTTGCAGGATCAGCACCTCATATTGCACTTGGGGACTCTGCAGCCCAATGGTATCAATGTGGACTTCACAAGCTTCAAAATTTCCCCTCCCCCACCGCATCCCAAAACCCGCCCAGCTTGTCGCCTCCTCCCTAACCTGTCCTTCCTCCTACCTATCCCCTCCTCCCACCTCAAGTCCCATCCCCATCTCCTACCTACTAGCCTCATCCTGCCCCCTTGACCTGTCTCTTCCCTAACTCCCCACCTACACTCACCTTTACTGGCTCCATCCCCGCTTCTTTGACCTGTCTGTCTCCTCTCCAACTGTCTTCTCCTCTATCCATCTTCTATCCACCTCCCCCTCTCTCCCTATTCATTTCAGAACGTCCTTCCCCTCCCCCATTTCTGAAGAAGGGTCTAGGCCCGAAATGTCAGCCTTCCTGCTCCTCTGATGTTGCTTGGCCTGCTGTGTTCATCCAGCTCTACACTTTGTTACCTCTTATTTTAGACTTGTTCCCGTAGTTTTCTTCTTTATTGACATGAGGGAGCATTGTTCTGGTATCGACCCAATGCAGTTCCCCCCAGGATATTCCATATTTCAATAAGATCACTTCTCAATCTTCTAAAGTCCAGTGGCTATTAGCCTGTCCAACCATTCCTCATGAAATAAGGCCTTCATTCTCAGAATGAGTCAAGTGAAGCTGCTTTGAACTGATTCAAATGCAATTATATCTTTTGTCAAATGATGAGACCAAAAACTGTACACAGTACTCCAGATGTGGCCTCACTATATGCCTTGTGCAGCTGCGGTAAAACTCCCATACTTTTATGTTCCATTCATCTTGCAATAGTTGCCAACATTTCCTTTGTTGTCCCAACCACTTGCTATACCTGCATACTGACTTTTTGGCGATTCATGTTTTAAGACACCCAGATCCTTTTGTACCACTGAGTTCAGCAATCTCTCTCTATTTAAATAGTTTACTGCTTTCCTATTTTAACTGCCAAACCCAGAGCTCGTAGTGCATGCCTGCAGCTTATGACATCAACTGAGAGCATAGCTTTGCCAGCAATGCACCATGCTGCTAGGCTTCAGCCCTGACCTCATTGCTGAATGTAAACTGTAGTCAGAAGAGCAAATTCCTGCTGCAGCCTAGTGTTAAGGCTGGGCCCTACAACTTCATGCAGTTAACAATGAACCCGACCAAAAATTCCATTACCACCGACCAAAAATTCCACTCAGTCACATATCAATCTTATATGAAAATGTTAGATTTTTATAAAATTGTTCATGCAATTCTTGGCAATGACAATATTTATTGCCGATCCCGAATTGCCCTTGAGAAGGTAGTGATGAAGTCTTGCCTTGAACAACTATGATGGCAGTGAAAAATAAGGAAATGCAATTTCAAGTCAGATGGTTTGTGGCTTGGATGGGAACTTGAAAGTAGCAGTGTTACCATCTGCTGGCCGCCCTTATTTTTCTCAATGGTTTGAGTCTTGGCTTTTGAAGGTGCTTTGCACAATGCACACGGGTGAACTAACAAAAGAACAAAGCATGTAAATACTTCATTTCCTGACTTTATCTTGCGCATACTTCGATTAACTCAAGATAAATTCAGAAATCACATGACACCAGGTTATAGTCCAATGGGTTTAATTTGAAAACACAGGCTTTCAGAGTTTTCAAATAAACCTGTTGGACTATAACCTGGTGTCGTGTGATTTCTGACCTTGTCCACCCGAGTCCAACACTGTCACCTCCACATCAGAATAAATTAACAGAGTAGGGAGTAATATTGGCCACATAATAGTAGCACTATGGCAGTAAAAAAAACCAAATTTTTCTGAAGAAGGGTCTAGGCCCGAAATGTCAGCCTTCCTGCTCCTCTGATGCTGCTTGGCCTGCTGTGTTCATCCAGCTCTACACTGATTGCTGTCTTGCCTCTGATGTGACAGCACTATCATTATAATGCAGATTGCTCTGCATAGATGGGAGTTACTGTTGGAAGTTAATTGGTTTAACAGAGAAGGAACTGATAACTGGGAAATAATGTGAAATAACAATAAAATGTTATTTTTGTTGCACTCAGTATAATGAGGTTATAACTTCAATCTTCGACTCAAATAACTTGCTCTTGATCAGATAATTTGCCGCTCCTGTAAAGTCGAAGAGAAACTGGAGAAAGATTATTCAAAACTTTCTAAAACTTCTAAAAAGCACAAAATGCAAATCTGTTTAATAAACTGTGCTATTTTAAAAAAAGTTAATTACAATATAGAAGCTAGGACAAGAGGACATAGCCTCAAGATTAGAGGGAGCAGATTGAGGACTGAATTCACCCAGAGGGTAGTTTATCTATGGAATTCCTTGCTCAGTGAAGTAGTTGACGCTACTTCGGTAAACGTTTTTAAAGCTAAGGTAGATTTTTTTTGAACAATAAAGGAATTAAGGGATACGGTGAGAGCGCGGGTAAGTGGATCTGAGTCCACAAAAAGATCAGCTATGATCTTATTGAATGGTGGAGCAGGCTCGAAGGGCCGGACGGCCTACTCCTGCTCCTAGTTCTAATGTTCTTATGTTCAATATATTTTATGTATTTATATCAAAAAATAACAGCATCATTTCAGTTGAGCCAAAATTACTGGGCTGAAATTATAAGTAGTTGATTTCCAAATAATACACAATGAGGCCTTTCAGCTGCAAAATATTTTTTAATTCATAAAAAGATTTATGTCCCTGTGCTTATATTCCCATTGTTATCTGAAAATGTCCACCCTTCCTGTGTTGGCTGCCAACATAGGCAGTGTGCAATCTGGTCCTCCCCTGTTACTCATAAGGCTGCTCCACATTCTGCTTTTTAAGGCAGAGCTGATCCTGTTCAACTTTCCTATTTTCTTTGAGGGAATCTCGTACTTTGCAATGTGCTCCATCTGGTATCTCAGCCAAAGAGAGAGGAATTGAATTTGGAATGTAACCATAAACGTGTATTCTTTTGAATAGGCCATCCAGAGGACTTTTAACTAAAACTGCCAGGCAGTTATGAAGTTTCTAAGGTCATTATGTTTTGGAAATGTCTTTATTTTTAAACTAAAATGGAGGGGATCATGCAACTTATTCTGAAGCCTGCTTAAGAACCAGCATAGGGTCTTAAAGATCAAAGGGGGGCCCAGATTATATTACCTGGGCAATGGTGTAAACTATTCATGGTTGGAGACAATGGCAGCAGTTCCTGAATTCACAATGGATTGACTCTAAGCACGCCAAAGTCTCAGAAAGGTGTTGAAAGTATTAGGTTGTAAAGGATTGTGCTGTAAACATTCCACTTACTTCTAAGATGAAAGACAATGTGGTTAAGAATAGCTAATCATGATTTCTATGTAGTTGCGTGTCAATTTTTTTCCCTTTTACCATGTGAAAGGAAGCCATTGTAAACATCAGATTAAAAGCTTTTGTAGAATATCAGTGAAGATAAGGAACTGGGAGAGTCACTTTTAAATTGGGCTAGAGGAGGAATCTCCAGGCACAAAAGAACTCACCTTGAAAGATAAAAATAGAACAAATTCTAAGGACCTAGTAATCATTTTGGATTGATTCTAGGAAAATTGGGAGCCAATGTAAAGGAGACTTATTTTTATTCACTTGTGGGACGTGGGCATCACTGGTTGGCCAGCATTTATTGTCCATCCCTAGATGCCCTTGAGAAGGTGGTGGTGAAATTGCCTTCCTGAACTGATGTAGGCCACCTGCAGTGGGTTGACCCATTATACCTATAGGGACGGAGGAGTTTTACCCAGCGACAGTGAAGAAACAGCGATATACTTCCAAATCAGGATAGTGAGTGGCTTGGAGGGGAACTTGCACATGGTGGTGTTCCCGTGTATTTGCTGTTCTTGCCCTTCTTGATGGTAGAGGTCATCGGTTTGGAAGATGTCAAATGTACTTAATTTGTTAAAATTATTTCTATCCGGAGTCATGAAAGGTGCTGGTTACATTAGAAAATCATTTGGCGTGAGTTTAAAAGAAAATTTTGAACAGTGACACAACCTGCTGTCATGCCATTTAACAAAGGACAGATGCTTTGGGAGGAATTTTATAGAACTCCGAGTGGCATAGGCAGCATCCTGTGCCACTCCTCAGGGAAAAGCAGGCGTCCCCTTTGCACTAACTTCCAGACCAGTCCCTCCAGCAGGTCCATGTTGGAGAATCATGAGGTAATCTTCCCTTTCTCCTTCCAGAAATGTCCTTGACTGAAAAGCTGTGGAATGCCAGTGCTCGTCCAGGTGTACAGCAGCCTTTTAGAGATGGCCCAGGCACAATGGCTGTTAGTCCTTTAGCCTGAGGTCCTTTGATTGGTGAGTGGTTCTGTAAACGGCATGTAGTAAGCTGGGGATAGATTCGGATGTGATGCACACCATTAGAGAAGGGCAGAGATAACAAGGTGTGGAGCTGGATGAACACAGCAGGCCAAGCAATATCATAGGAGCAGGAAAGCTTGACGTTTTGGGCCTAGACTCTTCATCAGAAAAGCCTCTCATTAGAGAAGGGCAGATGGTTAATGAGGTACGTTTAGTAAGATACAACACAAAATCTCACTCACCTTCATGGCAGAGATACCACAACACAATGTGCACTTGGCCAGTGTATATTTTTATGACATTTTCTGTTTTAATTCCAAATTTCTCAGGCTGGAGTTTCAATCCGTGGTTGGGAAGCCGAAGGTTGGATAATTTCTGTGTCCAAATCCTGTGTTGTATCAGCTTCAGTTAACAAATGTAGTTTTCATACACATTTTAATTGGACTGGAAGCAAGATGGGAGCTGAGATCTGCTTGGTCACAGGAACTAGTTCAGGGAGGGAGTTTTCAAAGGCAAACAGCAGCAACCCACGACTGGATTGACAATTTCTTTTATTCATTCAGAGAATGTGTGCACCATTGGCTGGGACAGCATTTATTGCACATCTCTTTCAGTCCAGCGAGGGCAGCCTGGGAAGGTAAGCTTCTCCTTTAAAAACTTACCTCATGAATAGGCGGAGTGCGCGCTGAGCAGGAGCAGACACGGGACGGCTGAGTAAGTGAGGTAATATATTTGGGCGGTTGCTTTACCCGAAACACTACTTAGGTAGTGTCTCCCATCCATCCTCCTCCTCTAATCAAAAAGGTTCTGAGCGCCGATTTGGTAAGTTACTAGTGTTTTTTTCCAATAGTTTGTTTTTGGGAGTTCAGAACAATGGGAATGGATGTTAGGGCAGTTGCATGCTCCTCCTGTAGAATGTGGGAGGTATGGGTCACCACTAGTGTCCCTGCTGACTTCATTTGCGGGAAGTGCACCCAACTCCATCTCCTCGGAAACCGCATTTGGGAACTGGAGCTGGAGCTGGATGAACTTCGGATCATTTGGGAGGCTGAGGGCGTGATTGAGAGGAGTTACAGGGAGGTAGTCACACCTCAGGTACAGGAAAAAGGTAGATGGGTTACAGTCAGGCAACGGAAAGGGAACAGGCCGACAGTGCAGGGATCCCCTGTGGCCGTTCCCCTCAATAACAAGTATACCGTTTTGGATACTGTTGAGGGGGACGACTTACCAGGGGTAAGCCATGAGGTACAGGTCTTTGGCGCAGAGTCTGTTCCTGTTGCTCAGAAGGGAAGGGGGGAGAGGAGGAGATCATTAGTCATTGGGGACTCCATAGTTAGGGGGACAGATAGGAGATTCTTCGGGAACGAGGGAGACTCGTGGTTAGTGTGTTGCCTGCCAATGCCAGGGTCCGTGATATCTCGGATCGTGTTTTTGGGATCCTTAAGGGGGAGGGAGAGCAGCCCCAACTTGTGGTCCACATAGGCACCAACGACATAGGTAGGAAAAGGGATGGGGATGTAAGGCAGAAATTCAAGGAGCTAGGGTGGAAGCTTAGAGCTAGAACAAACAGAGTTGTTATCTCTGGTTTGTTACCCGTGCCACGTGCTAGTGAGGTGAGGAATAGGGAGAGAGAGCAGTTGAACATGTGGCTACAGGATGGTGCAGAAGGGAGGGATTCAGATACCTGGATAATTGGGGCTCATTCTGGGGTAAGTGGGACCTCTATAAATGGGATGGTCTGCACCTGAACCAGCGGGGTACCAATATCCTGGGGGGGACATTTGCTAATGCTCTTTGGGAGGGTTTAAACTAATTCAGCAGGGGGATGGGAACCTGACTTGTAGCTCCAGTATACAGGAAGTTGAGAGTAGTGAGGTCATGAATAAGGTTTCAAGGTCACATGAGTGTACCGGCAGGCAGGAAGGCGGTTTGAAGTGTGTCTACTTCAACGCCAGGAGCATCCGGAATAAGGTGAGTGAACTTGCAGCATGGGTTGGTACCTGGGACTTTGATGTTGTGGCCATTTCGGAGACATGGATAGATCAGGGACAGGAATGGTTGTTGCAGGTTCTGGGGTTTAGATGTTTGAGTAAGATCAGGGAAGGTGGTAAAAGAGGGGGAGGTGTGGCATTGTTAGTCAAGGACAGTATTATGGTGGTAGAAAGGACGTTTGATGAGGACTCGTCTACTGAGGTAGTATGGGCTGAGGTTAGAAACAGGAAAGGAGAGGTCACCCTGTTGGGAGTTTTCTATAGGCCTCCAAATAGTTCCAGAGATGTAGAGGAAAGGATAGCAAAGATGATTCTGGATAGGAGCAGAAGTAACAGGGTAGTTGTTATGGGGGACTTTAACTTTCCAAATATTGACTGGAAACGCTATAGTTCAAGTACTTTAGATGGGTCAGTTTTTGTCCAATGTGTGCAGGAGGGTTTCCTGACACAGTATGTAGATAGGCCAACAAGAGGCGATGCCACATTGGATTTGGTACTGGGTAATGAACCAGGCCAGGTGTTAGATTTGGAGGTAGGCGAGCACTTTGCTGATAGTGGCCACAATTTGGTTACGTTTACTTTAGCGATGGAAAGGGATAGGTGTATATCGCAGGGCAAGAGTTATAGCTGGGGGAAAGGCAATTATGAGGCAATTAGGCAAGACTTAGGATGCATAGGATGGGGAAGGAAACTGCAGGGGCTGGGCGCAATTGAAATGTGGGGCTTGTTCAGGGAACAGCTACTGTGTGTCCTTGATAAGTGTGTACCTGTCAGGCAGGGAGGAAGTGGTCAAGCGAGGGAACCGTGGTTTACTAAAGAAGTTGAATCTCTTGTGAAGAGGAAGAAGGAGGCTTATGTAAAGATGAGGCGTGAAGGCTCAGTTAGGGTGCTTGAGAGTTACAAGTTAGCCAGGAAGGACCTAAAGAGAGAGCTAAGAAGAGCCAGGAGGGGACATGAGAAGTCTTTGGCAGGTAGGATCAAAGAAAACCCTAAAGCATTCTATAGGTATGTCAGGAATAAAAGAATGACCAGAGTAAGATTAGGGCCAGTCAAGGACAGTAGTGGGAAGTTGTGCGTGGAGTCCGAAGAGATAGGAGAGGCGCTAAATGAGTATTTTTCATCAGTATTCACACATGAAAAAGACAATGTTGTCGAGGAGAATACTGAAATACAGGCTATTAGACTAGACGGGATTGAGGTTCATAAGGAGGAGGTGTTAGCAATTCTGGAAAGTTTGAGAATAGATAAGTCCCCTGGGCTGGATGGGATTTATCCTCGGATTCTCTGGGCAGATAGGGAGGAGATTGCAGAGCCTTTGGCTTTGATCTTTATGTCGTCATTGTCTACAGGAATAGTGCCAGAAGACTGGAGGATAGCAAATGTTGTCCCCTTGTTCAAGAAGGTGAGTAGAGACAACCCTGGTAATTATAGACCAGTGAGCCTTACTTCGTTTGTGGGTAAAATGTTGGAAAGGATTATAAGAGATAGGATTTATACTCATCTAGAAAGGAATAATTTGATTAGGGATAGTCAACATGGCTTTGTGAAGGGTAGGTCGTGCCTCACAAACCTTATTGAGTTCTTTGAGAAGGTGACTAAACAGGTGGATGAGGGTAAAGTGGTTGATGTGGTGTACGTGGATTTCAGTAAAGCGTGTGATAAGGTTCCCCACGGTAGGCTATTGCAGAAAATTCGGAGGCATGGGATTGAGGGTGATTTAGCGGTTTGGATCAGAAATTAGCTAGCTGTAAGAAGACAGAGGGTGGTGGTTGATGGGAAATGTTCATCCTGGAGTTCAGTTACTAGTGGTGTACCGCAAGGATCTGTTTTGGGGCCACTGCTGTTTGTCATTTTTATAAATGACCTGGATGAGGGCATAGAAGGATGGGTTAGTAAATTTGCGGATGACACTAAAGTTGTGGATAGTGCGGAAGGATGTTGCAGGTTACAGAGGGACATAGGTAAGCTGCAGAGCTGGGCTGACAGGTGGCAAATGGAGTTTAATGCGCAAAAGTGTGAGGTGATTCACTTTAGAAGGAGTAACAGGAATACAGAGTACTGGGCTAATGGTAAGATTCTTGGTAGTGTGGACAGGCAGAGAGATCTCGGTGTCCATGTGCACAGATCCCTGAAAGTTGCCACCCAGGTTGATAGGGTTGTTAAGAAGGTGTGCGGTGTGTTAGGTTTTATTGGTAGAGGGATTGAGTTTAGGAGCCGTGAGGTCATGTTGCAGCTGTACAAAACTCTGGTGCGGCCGCACTTGGAGTATTGCGTACAGTTCTGGTCGCCGCATTATAGGAAGGATGTGGAAGCATTGGAAAGGGTGCAGAGGAGATTTACCAGGATGTTTCCTGGTATGGAGGGAAGGTCTTATGAGGAAAGGCTGAGGGATTTGAGGCTGTTTTCGTTAGAGAGAAGAAGGTTAAGAGGTGACTTAATAGAGACATACAAGATGATCAGAGGATTGGATAGGGTGGACAGTGAGAGCCTTTTTCCTCAGATGATGACGGCTAGCATGAGGGGACATAGCTTTAAATTGAGGGGTGATAGATGTAGGACAGATGTCAGAGGTAGATTCTTTACTCAGAGAGTAGTAAGGGCATGCAATGACTTGCCTGCAGCAGTTGTAGACTGTCACCAACTTTAAGGGCATTTGTCGTTGGATAAACATATGGATGATAATGGAATAATGTAGGTTCGGTGGGCTTCAGATTGGTTTCACAGGTCGGTGCAACATCAAGGGCCGAAGGGCCTGTACTGCGCTGTAATATTCTATGTTCTATATTCTGGTTGCCTTTGAGAAGGTGACGGTGAGCTGCTTTCTTGAATTGTTGCAGTTCATTTGGTGTGGATACTATGTGATGAGGAGGGAGGTGGAACATCGCAGGACCAGATACCTCTGAGTTCAAGCAAGTGCCATAATGCTGAATCTAATCTGATCTCTGTAAGTAATGTCAACTTGGTGCCATGGCATGAACACCTCAGTTTCAATTCCATTTTTTTGTCAAGATTGTATATTAGCAGCCACAATCAATAATACTTTCTCTGCTGTTCTCACAACAACTGTGCACCAATATTACCAACATTGTTCATTTGTCCTTTTCTTGTCTTTGAAAATGTGATTCTATCCTTCTCTAACACAGCAACAAGCTTAACAGTACATTTACAGGTTAACAGTAAGTTAATTGGTGATGGGCATGTTGCTAGAAGACTGGTACGTCATCTGTGAGCACTATTTTCAAAGAATGGCCACATATGACCTAGCCTCAAAAGGCAATAGCAAATCAAGCCCCTCGTGTTGACAGTTCTCTCTGGAATCCCACATCTCTGCCCCCACCCCCTTTCCCCTTCCATCTTGACCCTTTTTTCCTGAAACTTCCCAAGAAATTACATCCTTGTAGTTCCATACATTTGCACATTCTTTTGTTTCTTTGAAGCATTTCACAGTCTCACTTGTTTGCTTATCCATCACCATGGAAGACAATAGCCTCTCTATAGCTATTTTGTATTATGGCCCAGAGCTGTCACACTGTAGGTCATTCAACCTGTTAACTGGCCTTCTCTGCATTTGAGAATTTACGCTTCTCCTCCCTAGCACTGCACAATTTTCTCCTTTCTGTCCTAACCTCACTAAAACATTTCCTTATCTATTAGCTTTCAGCCCTGGCGAAGAATTTACGGCTGTTGATTGGTCTACCCCTTACTTTCACAGTGTCTGCTGTTCATGGATGTTAATAAAGTTGAGAAGAGCTGTGCTGTTATGTCAAAAAACACACCAGGGGGCAGCAGCAGACAAGTGCAATAATTCCTTTCAACTCCTTTTGAGCACTAAAAAGCAAACACATTGTACCATATTTTTTCCACGTGTTTTGCCATCTATCTCTCCAATTTTTTTCTTCCTTTCCCAAAAGTATTGACTCATGCTCATACATATTTCAGTAATCCTGTAATGCACTGTCAGCAAGGGTGAGTACCGATTCAAATGGAACTTTCAAAAGGGAATTGGATATTTATTTGAGGAGGAAGACTGTGTGAAGTTTGGGGAAAAGAACAGGGGAATATGGCAGCGATTGGTGGGCTCTTTCAAAGAGCCAGGCCATGCACAATGGTCTGAGTATGTGTGTATCTGAGCAACTCTTTTCCAGGGTTCTGTAGTACTGTCCTTGCACTGGGCCCCGCAGAAGTGAAAATCCCACATGCTGACTAAATTATTGAACGTTATATCAGCATCATGATGAAATGTGATCCAATTTTACAGTTTCCAGCAGGAGTTATTGCTAAGTGATCAGAAGTAGTATCCTTCAGTCTTTTTCCACTCTGTATCCAAGGAGCTCTGAAGTTAATTGTATCACCCACAGTGTTAGCCCAGTTGAGATCAACTCACAGGGACCAAAGCTGGGCTGTTTCTGTTTTGTAATGATAGAGTGTCCTGCGTATTATCAACACACCTCACTCATTTGGAGGAAAAGGCATAGAGGGCAACAGGGTCTGGACCTCCGGTACCTCCGCCATATCCTTCAGCTGCAGACTTTACATATGCAGGCTGTTTGGCAGCTGCTGGAGATTGCTGCTGTCCTGGGGTTGTTGGTACATCTGTTCCTCTTCCAATTCCCGTAGCTTTGTAGCATCCCAGCACCAGCAACAATAACTGGAATGTGTCTAGATTCTTTGGTCACGATTCCAAAGAACCAATGCATGCGTTCTTAATCATGTGAGCAGTCAGCATTCACATTGTTCATCCATAACAATTTAGCAATGTCCTCGATACAGTGGGACATGGAACACCTCTACATGGACATTTGATGTCGGGACTGTATTTCAATATATGCAGATCAGGCCATGTCATGTGAGATTGCCAGTATCAGAGGAGTAATGAAATAATCCTCCCTCAGCCCCAGCCCCACCCCCACGTCACCCAGGAGAGGCAGCATTATGTGCAGGTGCCTCTTGGTGAATATTTACAGTTCAAAGTGAGAGCAGACCAGCTCCATGCCCCTGTGCAAACTATGAGGCCTTGGATAGTGTTTACGAATTGTGGCCCTCCATTGCCATTTTTAAGGTAACCTATAATCGTTCTGCTTCACAGAGATGCCAATCATCAATCTGTAATGATCGATGACATGGTCAGAATTGTTTGTGACCAGGATTTGTATCCCACACAGTTGGACACTACATGCATTTCCCATGCAGGGCACTATGATTACAGATGTTTTCAACTTGTATTATGTAAGCCTGATTAATGTAATTGCCCCTTGCAGGGCTTCACACTGTTCATAAGTATAGCCTGTGTGCACAGAGAAGGAAAACAAAACATATTCTGAGTGTAGTCACAGCCCTTTTCCATTTCCATTGCATGTTAAAGATTTATAAGAGATGGAAGGCAATGCAGATCATGTTTGACACAGTGAGTCACAGGCTCAAAATGGTAATCGATGGTGCCCCTGAACTTTCATGTTCCTTTCTTCCTTCTACACCCAGTCCATCCGTCAATACTGAGCTTCTACATGTTCCCATCCAAAGCTATAATTTACATCTTCACTTCTCACCTTACCCCTCTGAGCCTCAGCCCTACAGCTTAGCCATGTCACCCATCAATCTACATTGCCCACCTTTCATGGCTACCAGGGTGGTGGTGACAGTCGATGATACCCCATCTCAATAACCATATGCTCCAATGCACTATCATCTTCCCCTTTACGTGTTTCCTTGCCCTCCATCACAATTATTGACCCCTCTGATCCCGGCATGCTGCATCCAATCTCCAGAATTGATTACCCCAGTTTCCCTAAGACAGCAGTCGTTACTAATAATCCCTCTTGATTTTCATAGAGTTTACCCTCACAGCTGACCAGGGCCAGACTTCAGGTGACTTGGGATGGCAGCCCTGATTGCTGAGTGACCGGGTCTCTGACTGTCTCTATACAGCTCCCTACTCAGGTGTAGTTACATTGGACCTGCAGGATTGCCTGTGGCTCACTCCCAGATTGTAGTTATTTGGAACTGCTTTCCCTCATCATCCCAAGTGGACAACTGACTATGTCCAACCTCCTGGACTAAGATTGGATGCTGCCTTTGACTGACTATAGTGGAACCTCCTGGATGACAGTCCCTCCTGTCTTCACTGAGGACGATTCCTCTTAGGCTTAGAGACATGATCATTTGTTTGAAGCACATTCACTTTTTTCTGCATAAGCTGCTGTCACATGATATTGATATGAAATTGATGTAGCATGGTGCAGTGTAGCAACATGTTCGTCCCCTTGAATGATCACTTCTGACAACCATGACAGGTTACCTGGGCTTTGTGACTATGTTAAATTGCAAGGTAAGACAGAAGTACTATGAGCCTTTAAGGTTGAAATGACATCAGGTGCAAAAAACCCATAATATAGGCTTGGCAGGGGCGGGATGCCAAGACCATTCAAATAGGCACAAAGTGACTGAGAACAAGTGAGGAGCCCTGAAAAACACCCTTGTCCAACCCATAATATAGGTACTTGTCTCTGTGCGTTAAGTGTCCTGCTACAGAATTACAACAGAAGGTGCCATTGCACTCCAAAGTGCAGCATTGGAGTGGAGAACTGTATTCTGACTGACTATAGTTGCACCTTCTAGATGACAGTCCCTCTTGTCTTTGCTGAGGACGCTGGAGATGACTCACAAGGACATCGAGAGACTGGTTCATTCGCTATGCTAAGCTCTGTGGAAGGAGGGTGCAGGCTGTCACTTCCCATAATGCATAGCCTGAGATATTGGGGATTGTTACTCAGCCACGAAACTGGCAAGTTGGAGCTGACTCATCATTCTGACTTTCATGTTGGGATTGTCATCATCTAGTCTCTGGGATAACGGGAAACTGTATATCAAACAGGCCAGCTTAGGTATTAATGAGATGAAAGTGTGTGCCAATAGGCCTCTCGCCACTCAGTATTGACATTCTCATCTCATCATTCAAAATTTGATTCTGGAATTAGACATTTCCTTGTGTCACAAATCTCAATCTTCCAAAGTCACCATATTTTCCCAACCGACTCACATTGCACAATTCATTCAGGGGCTGTGGAGGCTCCAAAGTCTCAGACATTGTTGAGGATGTTAGATTTTAAATTAATTGTACTTTAACTTGTTCGGTTACCTCAAAAGTAAAAGAGAGGTGTGTTCCTAAAGATAGCTAATCAGCACTTCTCCCTGGATACAAGACCAAGAAATGCATATTATCAGGAAGAAGAGCTTTGAGAAGGGAACGATTTCTAAGATATCCATGAAAACTCAAGGGTAGGTTCATTTTTTGGGCAACAGAGTGGAAACAGCTGGGGACAAAAGTTTCTGTGTTTTACCACACAGGAATGCAACTGAGAGCGTGAATTCAAATTGGAAAGATCAAATTCATGAGGAGTTAAAACAAGATTGTAAGATTTGCCTGACTTCAGCTGGAGGGAAAAGGCTCCTGAAAAAGTCATATTTTGAAACACAGTTTTAGAGTTAAACACATTCAGGCTGTGAAAACAAAGATCAGAAGTTAACCTCACGAACTAAGAATCAGTTTGGAGTAGTTCTACAAGCAAGGAATGTCTCCCTAAAGGAGAGTGTTATATATATCTGATGTTGGTGCTGTTCAGTTTTATTATATATTCTGTTTTGCAGTTTGAATGAAAAGTTGCCTTAAGAACATTGCTTTGACAATAGCACCTTTCATTTATTTTTTAGTTATAGCATGTCTTAAAACATGAAATGTTGTGTCATCTATTCGTGTTTCAACTGTAAGTTTAAATTTCTTTTAAAAGCTTTTCGACCTCTACTGAGACCGTGTGCGGGTGACCCATGTTTCACTGCAAATGTAGAGGATGGTGAGAACAAAAGCATTGTAGACCCAAACCTTTGCTATCGTGTATCCTGTTGTTGAAGATCTAGTTGCACTATTTTTGGAAGACTGCACTCACACTCCTGATTCTGTAATAAAAACAACAAGGTCTGGAGTAAAGCAGCAGGTCTGATGGCACCTGTGAAAACAGAAATGGAATGAATGTTTTGAGTATGTCACTCTGAAGGAGACTAGCGTCAGGTTTGAAACATTCACTCTATTTCTCTGTCCACAGAGTCAGCCAGTCCTGCTGAGTTTCTCGACTATTTTCTGCTTTTATTTTAGATTTCAGATTTCAGATTTCAGAAAGGCAGTTGAATGTTGAAGAGGTTAAAGATATTTCTGAATGTCACTGCCAATCTGCCTTTTCTTTTTACATAGTTTAAAGTCACCTATGATTACTACCATTACATTAAGGAGAGGCAATGGCCGACTGGTATTGTCGCTTGACTGTTAATCTAGAAACCCAGGTAATGTTCAGGGCACCCAGGTTTGAATCCTGTCACAGCAGATGGAGGAATTTGAATTCAAAAAAAGAAATCTGGAATTAAGAGTCTAACAATTACCATAAATCCATTGCCAATTGTTGGAAAAACCCATCTGGTTCACGAATGTCCTTAATGGAAGGAAACTGCCATCCTTACCTGGTCTCGCCTACGTGTGACTCCAGATCCACTGCAATGTGGTTGATTCTGAACTGCTTTCTTGGCAATTACGGATGGGCAATAAATGCTGCCTAGCCAGTGATGCCCATATCCCGTGAATGAATAAAAAAATTATTACAAGCAGATGCTATAGTTATTGGTACCATGATGCTATGCATCTGCCAACAGAGAAGGTCTTGAAACTTTCCAGCAATATGTGGCATGTAAATCCAACATTGTTGCACCATTTCACAGGTTGGAAAAGGGTATTCCCCAAATTTGATTTGTGCGTGTGTTTAAATTAATCAGTGCCCTTCTTTGGTGCTATTGCTGAAATTAAGGTCCAGTATCCATTTACTTGAATTCATCGAAACTAGTCACAGCTCTGCCTGTTTTAGCAGTTTGAAAAGATATTAAAAATTTCATGCAATATACAGGGAGGATCAGGGAGTTTTCTCTAGTGCTAACCTGGTCAACAATTTCACCTCAAAAGTATCTTAACCATGTATCCCACAGTTGTTCATGATATCTTGCAAAGCGTTTATCTATCTAAAACGGTCTCAATATTTTGTTGCAATTCATTGTACAAGGAGCATTCTGGGATGCTGTGTAAAAGGTCATGAAAAACCACAAAACTGTGAGTCATCCTTTAGCTTTAAACAAGCCACAAATTTGGAAGCAAGTATCTGTATAAATTTAAGGGGATAAAGTGGCACATGACTCCTAATCAATGGCAAATGAATAAAATTAATCATAAACCATTCTAAGACTTTTAAAATGGAAAAGATTTATAAGAAAATGTATGTTCAAATGAACTAATAGGGTCCATTATTGCTGCAAATCCTAAGTTAGTGACTATGTTTTAGTATTGGATTGCATGAGATACAGTTACATATAGCCACAGCCATTAGAAGTTTAATTGAGTGCTTTTATTGAAATATTGCAAGACTGTTGTAAAGTTTCAAATGGCTCTGCATGAGAAGGAGGTGGAAAGTTTAACGATTGTACGATTCACCTTTTGACTGCATGACTATATAATGAACAAGCAAAGCCCATTTTTAAGGCAGTAAATCAAACAGCAATGAATTGTAAATTTTCGCAAATCCAAGGAAATATTTAAACTTTTACAGAGCACTCAGTGCAGTGCTCTGTGTCTGCTGATGCTGTCAAGATGGAATACACCAATAGTTAATCTGATAGTTAATTCTTTTCTCCGTATTGTAACTTTCTTCCCATTCACTTATCAATGCTAGAATTATCATAGCTTTTCTGAACTTACCTCTTTTTGACAGCTTCATATTTGCTAATCCACACATAATTCTTGCTTCTTCCATCCAATACTCAAAAGGTCATATAACCTCGTCACTTATTTTAACTCATTCTTTCACATGAACTCAAAACAATGGAATTCTTACTGCGGAGATAGTGGGAACTGCTGATGCTGGAGAATCTGAGGTAACAAGGTGTAGAGCTGGAGGAACACAGCAGGCCAAGCAGCATCAGAGGAGCAGGAAAGCTGACATTTCGGGTTTGGACACTTCTTCAGAAAA
>JAHRHZ010000013.1:55906014-55920822 GCA_024137785.1 Ginglymostoma cirratum
GAAATGTCAGCTTTCCTGCTCCTCTGATGCTGCTTGGCCTGCTGTGTTCCTCCAGCTCTACACCTTGTTATCTTGGAATTCTTACTGCTTTCTGTTATGATCCGGTAGGTTTTCAAACGCAAGTTTGCAAATCTGATCATCATTTTTTGACTTGCATCAATTCCTGTCCAATTCTTCAACCTCAATTTGACTCTTTACTGGGTCCATTAGACCATAAGATATAGGAGCAAAACCAGGCCATTTGGCCCACTGAGTTTGCCCCACCATTCGATCATGACTTCTACGTTTCCGAACCTTATTCTCCTGCCTTCTACCCGTAAACTTTGATCCCCTTAATATTGAAGAACCTATCTATCTCTGTATTAAATAGACTCAATGATTGGCTTCTACAGACTCACCGCCCTCTGGTTGAAGAAATTCCTCCCCATCTCAGTTCCAAAGTGTTGTCTGTTCACTCTGAGGCTGTGCCTGTGGGTCCTAGTCTCTCCTATTACTGAAAACACCTTCTCCACATCCACTCCATACAAACCTCTCAATATTCTGTAAGTTTCAATGAGATCCCCCCTCACCCTTCTAAACTCCATTGAGTACAACCACTCCTCATATTACAAGTTCTTGATCTCTGGGATCATTAGTGTAAACCTCTTCTGGACCTTTCCAAGGTGAGTGCATCCTTCCTTAGATAAGAGCCCAAAACTGTGGTGTGACCAGAACCTTATACAGCCTCAGCAGTACATTCCTGCTCTTGTCATTCTAGCCCTCTCAAAATGAATGCTAACATTGCATTTGTCTTCCCAACTACCAAGTAAACCTGCATGTTAATCCTAAGAGAATCCTGAACTAGGACTCCCAAGATCGATTTACAAAGCCTTTCCCCATTTAGAAAATAGCCTATGCCTCTGTTCTTCCTACAAAAGTGCATTTGCTCACACTATCCCAAATGGTATTCTATCTGCACTTCTTTGCTCACTCTTCTAGCTCTCTGAGTCCTTCTGCAGCATCCATGCTTCCTGAACACTAGCTGTCCTCCACCACCTTTGTGATATCTGTAAACTTAGCAACAATGCCCTCAGTTCCTTTATCAAAATCGTTGATGTATAATGTTGTAGCCCTAACACTGACCTCTGTGGAACTCCCCTAGTCAATGGCTGCCATCCTGAAAAAGATCACTTTATCCCACTCTCTGTCTTCTGTCAGTCAGCCAATACACAGGGTCTAACCAGTGGAGTACCAGGCTTTTAGGAATTCCAGGATCCTGGGACAGGCAAAGTACAGACAAGCACAGGAATTCCTAGAAGCCTGGTACTCCACTAATAAAGCCATCAACAAACACACAGAGCTAGGCCCGGTGTACACTCCTTTGAGAAGGGAAACTGGAAGTGAGGTAATCCAGTTCAAAGGACACCAGAGGTTAAATACCAGGTAGGAAAACACAACAGCGGATCAATGGAGGCTGCACTGATGATGTTACCCAGCAGGGTAATGAAACATTTGTGGAACAACGAACCAGCTCGGTCAGCCAACCAACCACAAAATCCAATCCTTTACCTATGCCAGTACTTTGCCCCATCACCATGGGCTTTTATCTTATTTTGCAGCCTCCTATGCAACTCCCTGTCAAAAGCCTTCTGGAAATCCAAATACTTCATGTCCACCAGCTCTCCTTTGTCTAATTTGCCCATTACCTCCTCAAAGAATTCTAACAGATTTGTTAGGCATGACCTCCCCATGACGAAGCCATGCTGATTCAGCCAGCTCCTCCATCAGGTCGTTGTAGTTTCCTTCACTCAGTTGCAATACTGTTACATTTGATTCCAGTTTCTCCCTTTCAAAATACAGGGTGAATTCTGTCATATTATGGTCATTGCTCCCTAGGCATTCCTTCATATTAAGCTCCCTAATCAATCTGCTTCATTGCTCATCACCAAATCCAGAATTGCCTATTTCCTAGTGGGCTCTACCATAAGCTGCTCCAAAGAACCCACTTGTAGACTTTCCATGAATTATTTTTCCTTGAGATCTGCTACCAACCTGATTTTCACAGTCCACCTGCATGTTGAAATCCCCCTACATTATCCCAAAGTGGCTTTCTTACATGCCTTTTCTATCTCCTGATTTATTTTGTTCCCCATGAGCTGACTACTGCTAGGAGGCTTGTAGGTAACTCCCATCAGTGTCTTTTTTCCTTTGTGTTTCTTCAACTCTATCCACACAGATTCTATGCTTTCTGATCCTACATCACTTCTTGCAATTGATTTAATTTCCTTTCTTACCAACAAGGCAACAACATCCCCTCTGCCCATGTGCAGTCTTTTCAATAGGATGCGCATCTTTTGATATCTATGGAAGGTGATAGCCTAGTGGTATCATCACGGGACTGTTAATCCAGAGACTCAGGAAATGTTCTGGGGACCAAGTTGGATTCCTGCCACAGCAAATGGTGGAATTTGAATTCAATAAAAAATATGCAATTAAGAGTCTAATGATGACCATGGAACAATTGTCAGAAAAACCCATCTGTTTCACAAGGAACAGAAGAGGTAGTAGTCAAACAGTAATATGCTCTGATGAAAACTTAACCAGGATTCTATTCCCCATTTTGAGAACTAGCGAAAGCCCTATGTTCGTTGTGTGTGGGTTGTCGGAAGCAACATAAGTGACTGACCAGCAGCTGACTATCCCTGGGTTTTAGGATGATGCCATTAGAATTCTTGTTTAATAGCCAATTAGAGGCCAGCAACTTTGCATTGCCAGAAGTGTCACTGTGAGTGCGGGCTGCTGCCAACAGTGGTCCCGGGCCGAACCTGAATCCAGGTGAGTGAGTGCAGGGAGGATAGGGAATCAGAAGCAAGAGTTGGGGAGTGGATTTCCGCACGCACTCCTCTCACCTCCTGATGTTGAGAGTACCTGTCAGGGAGGGAGCCCCTCAATATAAGCCTGACAGGGTTGCTGGATGGCCTTCAGGAGCTTTAGAACCTGAACATCTCATTCCGTGTCCTTTATCCACCAACACACAACAGGCCCTGTCACCACATGATCTGTCTTCATCACATTCAACCCATTTTCACCTAATTATGGTCTCATTTATCAGCATTATCAGCTTTTCATTCTCCTCAGCGCACTATAATCCATCCTTTTGTCTCCCCAACCGTCTTTCTCTCTCTCTGGCCTCTATCTCCACTCACTCCTTCACCACCTCACCCTGCAACCCACAACCCCACGCCCGACCTCTTGCCTTCAGCATGTATACCCACCTTTCCCCAGCTACTGTCAGTTCTGAAGAAGGGTCACCGGACCTGAAACATTAACTCTGCTTTCTCTCCACAGATGCTGCCAGACCTGCTGAGTTTCTCTAGCAAATTCTGTATGTTTTATTTTGCTATTTGGGCTTGTCATTCTGTCACTGCTGAGATGTATATGTACCAGTTGGATGTTCCACTGCTGTTGACCAGCTTTGGACGAGAAGGAGAGCTGATAATGGAAAGTGGGCTTTTCTGTTTGAAAAGGAAGCATTTGATTGATAATCTTATATAAGGGTTTAATGTTGTTATGGGTATAGATCAATACAAACTACAACATTAATTTAAGCCACTGGAACAGAACCAGGGAGCGTAAGTTCAAACCATCAAATACAGATTTTTGGATAAATATCAGCAAATTCTTAGTAGTAAGGGCATGGAATGCCCTGCCTGCAACAGTAGTAGACTCGCCAACTTTAAGGGCATTTAAATGGTCATTGGATAAACATATGGATGATAATGAAATAGTGTAGGTTAGATGGGCTTCAGATTGGTTTCACAGGTCGGCGCAACATCGAGGGCCGAAGGGCCTGTATTGCGCTGTAATGTTCTATGTTCTATGTTCTTCATACCAAGGGCAGACAGTGTGCGGAATAACTTTGCTGAAGGTAAAAATGCTATTTAAAAATTAAATGCTACAACAGGAGTGCAATAAGATCTCTCTAAACGAACGGGATTAAGATGAGTGGAATTCTCTTCTGTAATTACCTTCTGTTAGGGCTATCCATTATTGAGCGGCACAAAATGGCCAATGGCTACCCATGGCTAATGCAGCAGAAAATGGCTGACAATAGTTGGAGGGCTTGAGAGAACATTTACTTAATGCAGTCTTCACTAGTAGAACAGTTGTAGCTGTGTAGAGTCAAGGTTACTAGACTGAGATAGAATGTGCAACTTCAGTTTTTTTATGCATAAGATATAGATAAGAACTTTCCACACGAGTTAGTGTTCTTGAATTGCTTCATCAATCTGTTACAATACTAAGAGTAGGCTTTAGTTAAGATTCTTCAGATAATCATAGATATAGATCCATCCAATATAAAAAAATCACTAAAAGCATTAGAGGAAAAAAATCAAACAAGCCTCAAACAGGAAAAGCCGCCCCCAGCTAACAAGGTGTGGAGCTGGATGAACACAGCAGGCCAAGCAGCATCAGAGGATCAGGAAAGCTTGACGTTTCGGGCCTAGACCCTTCATCAGAAAAGCCGCCCCCATATCAATACAGGGAGATAAGAGAGTCTGGTAACATCATGAAACTGTGGAGAACTGATGGTGGACCACTAGCCTGTCCATCTCTTATCCAACTGTGTCAAGTAAATTGCTAATGTAAGCTTGAACCGTATAAGATGCTGTACCTGAGAGCCAATTATGAAGGTATAACTCAGTGCTGCTGACCAATAGCAATCAAAATGGGGGGAGGGGGTGCATGTGCCCTCTAAGTTTATACTGTATAAATTAGGATATTTTGAAGCTTTTTGTGTGCCTTATTGCCATGGAGAAATGAAGTTGTACTGAAAATAAAGCTGCAATAAAGGTTACTTGAAACGACCCCGTGACTCAGACTTTCATTGGAAACAATGTGATCTACCACCTTCTAATTGTTTAAAACCTGCCATGAGGTGTTTTTGTGTCCATGTGATTTTCTGTCCCTTTGATTTTCAATGTGTGAAACCAATTCCTTCTATGAGAAAGTTCATTCACAAATACAGTGGTTTTAAATTGGCCTGCTGATCCATCCAAAAATCTTCTGTGATCAGAACATACGATCCAAAACCACTGATCTTGACCATGTCAACTTTTCTTTCCCTGATATGAAGTGTTGTGATTTGGCTGAGTGCTTCATTTAGTTGTTTGAGTCCAGAGCTGGTAAAACTCACTTATTAGGCCAGAAGACAGTACTGGGAACACACATTGTCATCAAGAATATTACACTATCAGCAACTTGAGCTACTGGCTGTCTGGAGGGATTTGTTAAACTGAAGATTGGCCATCTCTCCTGTGAATTTTGGAGTTAAGTCTTGTTACATCTGCAAAGAGTTATTACTAAAAATTAATGTCTTCACTTCTGGCATTGTATGCAAATAAAATCTTGTTCTCTAATAACTTGATGAACGAGATGGCTGCTGCCTCTGGCTGAGCTTATTGCTCCTACTACAGCTTGGATGACATTCTGCACAAATGGTTTTGACTGATTATTTTATATGCACTCCAGTTCCAATATCATTAATCCAATTCTGATTACACTGTCAGAGCCAGTGAGTCAGTCTAGTCCCTGTGATAATCCTTAATAATAAAATAAAGGTAGAACTTTTATGATTACTTATGTTACTGCTCAAGTACTTACAAAATTCTGTAAGATCATTAGCCCATAAGACACAGGAGCAGAATTAGACCATTCAGCCTGCCATTTGATCATGGCTAATATATTTGTCAACCCAATTGTCCTGCCTTTTCCCATAACCTTGATGCCCTTACTAATCAAAAACCTATCTATCTCTGTTGTAAATACACTCAATAACTTGGACTCCACAGTCCTCTGCGGCAATGAATGCCACAGATTCACCACCCTCTGAAAAGAAGAAATTCATCCTCATCTCACTTCTATAGTATCATCCCTTCATTCTGAGGCTGTTCCCTCAGGTCCTGGTCTCTGCTATTACCAGAAACATTTTCTCCACATCCACATTATCTAGGCCTCTCAGCATTCTATAAGTTTCAATGAGATTCTCTGCTTATCCTTCTAAACTCCATCAAGTACAGACCCGTGGTCCTCAGCTGCTTCTCATATAACAAGCCCTTCATCTCTCCGATCATTCTTGTAAGCCTCCCACAGATCCCCTCAAAGGCCAACACATCCTTCCTTAGATATGGAACCCAAAACTGCTCAAAATATTCCAAATGTGGTTAGACCAGAGCCTTATACAGCATCAGCAGTATATCCCCGCTCTGTATTCTAGCCCCCTTGAAATGAATGCTAATGTTGCATTTAACAGTATGGAGCTGGGGGAACACAGCAGGCCAGGCAGCATCAGACGAGCAGGAAAATTAATGTTTCGGGTTAGGACCCTTCTTCAGAATTGGGAAGGGGGAAGGGAGCTCAGAAATAAATAGAGAGAGGAGGGGTTGGGCTGGGGAAGGTAGGTGGGATGGTGATAGGTGAGTGCAGGTAGGGAGTGGTAGGGATTGGTCAGTGAGGTGGGAGGAGCGGATAGGTGGGAGAGAAGGTGGACATGTTGTGTCAGGTCAAGGAGGTGGGGATGAGAGGGAGGGTTAGACACGGGATGAGGCCGGGGGTGAGGAGATTTTGAAACTCTGATGCTCCCTGGCCTGCTGTGTTCCTCCAGCTCCACACTGCATTGTCTCTGACTCCAGCATCTGCTGTTCTTACCATCTCTAATGTTGCATTTGCCTTCTTAAACTGAACTTGCATGTTAACCTTAAGAAAATCCAGAATGAGGACTCCTAAGTCATTTTGTGCTTCAGATTTCTGAAGCCTTTCTCCATTGAGAAAATTGACTATGCGTCTAATCTTCCTACCCAAGTGCATAAACTCTCTCTTCCCTACATTGTATTCCATCTGCCAGTTCTTTGCCCACTTTCCTAGCCCGTTCAAGTCCTTCTGCAGCTATCCCACTTCTTCAACACTACCTGTCACTCCACCTATCTTAGTGTTATCTGCAAACTAAACAATGACATCCTCAGTTCATTTGTTCTAATCGTTAATGTATAAGTTCCACAAACCTTGTTAAATAATTGAAAATTTTTTACATCTCCTACGTTATTTGATAACAAAATGATTTTCTGTCCACGTGGTAGTAGCTAAGTAATAAGTTAATGTGTACCTCCTGTTATGATTTGTTGGATTCATGGCAACATGTTGAAGTACTTCCTACGGTGGGATAAAGAAGGGTGAAATTTGTGGGGTGTGTTCCAGATCTGGAAGAGTTTGTTTTAATTCACCAGGAGATGAGAGTGTCTGCACTTGACATGAAAGTTGCATTTAACCAAGCGTGGCATGAAAGAGCCTTGGCAAAACTAGAGTCAAATGAAATTAGGAGAAAATCTCTCTGCCAGTTGGTGTTAGACCTGGCACAAAGGAAGATAGTTGTGGTGCTGGTCATTAGTCATTCAGCTCCAGGGCATCACTGCAGGATTTTCTCAGGGTAGTTTCCTAGGCCTGACCATGCTCAGCTGCTTCATCAATGACCTTCCCTCCATCATAAAGTCAAAAGTGCTTGCTGATGATTGCTATGAATTCTAAAACTATGAATTCAATATTTAATATAATTTGCAACTCCTCAAATACTAAAGCAGTCTATACCCATACAATATCCACTTGGTCTGATAAGAGAGAGGAGACAATATGGACTGCAGATACTGGAAGCCAGAGTCTGTAGGTGTGAGGCTGGAAAAGCACAGGAGGTCAGATGGCATCAGACAGCGTGCACACATCAACCAACCTGACTTTCTTATTGCCATTCATTTTAATTCCCCTTCCAACTCTCCTGACATGTCCTTCCTTTGCCTCCCCCGCTGTCAGTGTGAGGCCAAACGTAAACTGGAGGAACAACACCTCATATTCTCCTTGGCAGGTTACAACCCAATGGCCTCAACATTGACTTCACTAGCTTCAAAATCCCTCCATCCCCAGCCATGTCCAGCTGTCCCCCCACCTCACCTCCCTGACCTGACTTAACCTGACCATCTTCCTACTCACCTATCCACTCCACCCTTCCCACAGACCAATCATAAAACCCGCTTCCCGCATCCACATATCACCATTTCTCCTACCCTTCCCCTAGCCCCACCCCCTCCCTCTATTTATTTCTGGGCTCCCCTCCCCCCTCCCCAGTCCTGATGAATGGTTTCAGCCCGAAATATTGACTTTCCTTGCTCCTTGGATGCTGCCTGACCTGCTGTGCTTTTTCAGCCTCACATCTACAGACTTTCGTCTGATAAGAGTTAAGTAACATTCATGTCTTACAAGTCTCAGACAATGACCATCTCCAAGAGAGAATCTAATCCTTGCCTCGTTGATCTTAAATGGTATTACCATAATTGAACCCCTCCCACTATGGTAACTCCTGGGAGTTACCATAGACTAGAAACTGAACTGTATTTGTCAAATAAATACTGTAGCTTCAAGAGCAGGTCAGAGCCTATGAATTCTGCAGCAAGTAACTTACCTCCTGACTGCCCAGAGCCTGTCCACCATCTACAAGGCACAAATCAGGCAGATGATGGAATACCTGTGACTTGCCTGGATGGGTGCAGCTCTAACATCACTCAAGAAGCTTGACACCATCCAGGACAAAGCATCTTCCTTGATTAGCACCCCATCCATCATCTCCAGTATCCACCATACGTAGCACTGACAAACAGTAGCAGCAGTGTGTACGGTCGGCATTGTAGTAACTCACCAAAGCTCCTCCAATAAAACCTTAGAAATCAGCTAGGAGGTCAAGGGCAGCAGATCAGTGAGAGCACTAATACTTTCAAATTCCTCTCCAAGTCACATGCCATCCTGAGTTAGTAGTATATCACCGTTTCCTTCAATGTTACTGGGTTAAAATCCTAGAACTTCCTACCTTGTACTACCATAGAATTCCCTACTTTCCAAGACGGCAGCAGTTCAAGAAAGTAGCTTACTACCACCGTCTCCATGGTAACCAGAGATGATGAATGCTGGCCTACCCAGCATTTTAAAGAAGTCCTCAATCTTTGTACTGCCATCTTGAGGACAGATAATGGAAGACACTACAGGCTGAATTTTGTAAGGAACCCAACAAGGTGGGCTGTGCTGAGAAATGTGGCGGAATCTTTGAGAACTCCAACGAGGCCTATCTTGACTTCGGGAGTCAAGCACTGCATCTTTTAACTAGGCTCTGAGCGTCAAGGCAAGATTCTTGCGATGATTGGTGAATTGACAATTAACAAATGCTTCTTAAGGGCCTAACTGCATCTCACTAACAGAAAGTTTCCAATCCTACCACCCACAGCAAGTAAACCAGATGCTGAGAATTCACCACATGGAACTCCGTGCAGGGAGCTGGCACGTTTGGCTCACCACTGTCTGCAAAGAGCCTTCTTGTTGGTCACCACAAAAACAGCATCTCAGGGAATGATCCACGGGCATCAGATGCACACACCCCTCATCCTCAAACACTGACATCCGATAATGACAGACCCCTCAGGACATTCGTGGTACCTCTCTAATCCACTTGTAGGGCACTTAGGAAGTTGAGACCTGCATTGCAGGGCATAGCGGTAACTGGTATTGAAAGGGTGCTCATTCGGTCTCTCAGCACATGCTCATTTAGCACCTAGCCCCGTGCTCACAGCATCCCTGCCTTGCCTTTCCTTGTTGTGTCAATTCATACAGCCACTCAACCAGGCAGCTAGCCTTGCTGATCAGCAATCCTTGGCCAAGGGAGCCTACATCTTGCTGTGCACCAATCTCACAGGTTCATCATGTGCCAGCAGCTTACATGGCAAACACACTGCATCTGCAAGAAGCAAGCAGCCATGTGTCAAAAGTCCTAGGGGAGTAGTCCTCACTGAATTTCATGCAGTCAGCCGAAGGCCAGGTTTCCTGCCTCAAGAATTCAAGGGCAGCCTCTGAAACCAGTCCAGGGTATTGGCCACAGTTAGGCATCTGGTTGGGGTGATCTTAGTCATGGACTCTCTGACTCTGCAGTCTGGGGATTGGGTCACAGTCAGTTCTTTGGCTCCAAAGTGGCTAGTCCTGGGGTGTAGGACAGATGAGGGTGGTGACATGTATAGGCACCTGTCAAGGGTCTGGGCACTACCTCCAGGGCTGTATGGTTAGGGTACTCAAGGGGATGGGTCAGGATTAGTCTGTAAATTCTGTTTGGAGAAACTATGGAAATCAAGTAGTGCACAAGAGGGCACACTGTCGCAATAAGGTTACTGAGTTAGGATTTATATTCAGAACAATGAGGAAGGGCTATCATAGACATCTATAAAACTCTAACAAGATCAGACAGGGTAGATCTGAGATGGATTCTCCCAATGAATCAGAATCCAGAACCAGGGGTCACAGCCTAAGACTACAGGGCAAACCATTGAGGATTGAGGTGAGGAGAAATTTTTTCACCCAGGAGCTTGGTTGTGAGCCTGTGGAATTTTCTGCTTCAGAAAGCAGTCAAAGACAAACCATTGTAAGATTTCAAGAATGAATTGGATTTAGCACTTGGCAGTTAAGTGATCAAAAGGTATGGGAAGAAAGCAGGACAGGGTACTGAGTAGGATGGTCAACTATGATGGTATTGAATGGCGGAGTAGGCTTGAAGGCTTATGTTTCTATGTGAATAGAGTGATTTCATACGCCTTGTAGAGGGATACGCTCCAAAAAACTCAGCAAAAGTGACATTTACCCAAAAAGGTTGTAAGATTGAGCCCTTGTTTTTGACCCTGTAAGTAATCTTATTGCATGTTCTATCTTTAGAAATTGTTTGCATGTGTATGAGTTTGGCCATGAGTGTGTGTGTGCACATGCGTGTTCGAGTGTGTGTGTGTGTGTGTGCATGCACATGCATGTTGCAATTGCATTTTGGGGATTGTGAAAATAGTTTTTAATTCTTTCTTTTGATTTTAAATTTACAGGAAAGTATGTTTTGTGTCTGTTTTTAAGAGTCACAGCACTCAAGAGATTAAAACACTCCTTTAAAATACAAATTGTGGACTTTATCAAGAGGTGGGAAAAGGGGGATGTCACTTCCTTCCCCTGGCTGTAAAACGAAATCTATGTATGCCTTTCCGCAGTGACCTACGGAAATCCTTCCAGAAAATATGACTGACCTCTCAGCTTTTCAATACTGCAGCTTAGTTGAGCTATCTTTTTAAATATTAGTTTTGGCTGAGTATTCTGCATAACTTAATACTATTATACTTGCATTTTGTATTATTGATCCAACATTTGACACAATTATTCTTTTGCTTCTGATCACTGGTTTGAATATTTTTATCCTATGGTAGTAAATGAGGTGCTGACAATATTTTGGCAGAGGATCTGTCCTCTCATTGAGTGGTCCTGAATCCAACATTATTTGTTTCTTTGAGGCATCTCTATTTTTATTGGCTGCCTCCTTGCTTTCCCTTCTATTTAGAGGATGTCTGGCCATCCTTTGAATGAATAGTATTATTTTTGTCTTTGTGTCTGCTTCTAATGTCTTTTTCTCTTTCGGATTTCTTTTCCACAGTTGGATGAATTTCATTCAATTCTAAAAAGTCAGTTAATGTATCGTCAGAAATTTTGGACTTTTGCTATTATTTTCATGAAGTAAATAATATGAAGAGGTAAAGGGTAATGTTAGCTTTGACCCCATTGAACAGGAGTGAAAGCATCCCCTCCAGGGAGTCTCACATCTCTCTACTCTGGTGTTAGTTTGTACCTTGACTAAATTCAAGCTGCATTTATATTGCAACTCCAGTGTCAGTGTAAAGTAGTTTAACTTCACAGCTAGAGTGTAAATGCACTAGGATGGAATTTTCCCAGGCAAGGGGAGGTGTGCTTAGGTGCATGGGTGATATAAATCCTTGAGCTAATGTTGAGTCAGGATCCCAATATCATCCCACCCCCTTCCAGATTTCACCAGGGCGGAGTTGAAGATGAGCAGGGTCCCTCTGTACAGTTGCTCTCTTTAGGTGCCAATAACATCAGTAAACTAGGTTTGCCAATTTGTTGAGTGAGCTTGGAGGTTTAGGAACCCCAGTAGAATACAAAGCATCAAAGGTAATTAAAACCGAAAGAGCTGTGGATGCTGTAGATCAGAAACGAAAACAAAAATTGCTGGAAAAGCTCAGCAGGTCTGGCAGCATCTCTGAAGAGAAATCGGAGTTAACGTTTAGGGTCGTGTGACCCTTCCTCAGAATGGAAAGAAGGTTCTGAAGTGCAGAAGGAGGCCATTTGGCCCATCATGTCTGCACCACTTTCCAACTGAGCATTATGACTTAGTGCCATCCTCTCATCCATTCCCTGTAACCTTGCGCAGTATTTCTATTTAAGTAATCATCTAATACCCTCTCAAAGGTCTTGATTGAACTTGCCTCTATCACAAGTTCCAGGTAGTGTCTTCAGACCCTAACTACTTGCTGTGTGATTTCTTTTTCTTTTCTCCCATCATTTTTACTTCCTTTCCAAACCATTTTAAATCTATATAATTTTGTACTAATAGTTTTGAGTGGAACAGTTTTTCCCTTTATCGTCCGTCCAGGTCTCTCATGATTTTAAAAACTTCAACCAAATTTCCTCTTAGCCTTCTCCTTTCCAAGGAAAGCAGTCCCAACTTCTGCAATTTGTCTACGTAACTAAAGGGTCTACTCCCTAGAATCATTACGTTAAACTTGTTTTGCATTCTCTTCAATGTGTTTGCATCCTTCCTAAAGTGTGGTACCCAGAATTGTACACAATGCCCCAGCTGATATCAAACTTTTGGATAATACAGGTTCAGCATAACCTCCTTGCTCTTATACTCGACGCCACTACTAATCAATACCAAGATACTGAATGCTTTATCAACATCTCTCTCCAGCCATTTTGCCACCTTGAAGGATTTAGTACATAACCACCCAGGTCTCTCTGCTCCTGCCCAGCTTTTAAAGTATACCCTTTACTTTACACTGGCTCTCCATGTTCTTCACATACACTTTTCACCTTGAACATCATCTGTCAGCCATTTACCCACTTCACCAAGTTGTCAATATCATGTTGAAGTTTGACCCTGTCCTACTCACATTTTGCAATGCTCCCAACTTTTTTTCCATTGGCAAACTTTAAATTTGCTCCCTGCACTCCAAGATTTGGATCATTAATATAAATCAAGAAAAGAAAGAGTCTCAATAGCGACCTCCGATCCCCCCTACAATCCTTCCTCCAGCCTGAAAAATATCCATCAACCAGTACTCTCTGTTTCCTATCATTCAGCCAACTTGGCATCCATATTTCTACTGCTCCTTTTATTCTATGACCTACAATATGGATCACAAGTCTGTGTGTGGCACTGTACTGAACACCTTTTGGAAGTACATGTGTACCGCACCAAAAGCATTGCCATCGTTAAATATCTCTGTTACATCTTCAAAAAACTTCAAGTTTTGTTAAACATAATTTTCTTTTTAAAAATCTATGCTGTTGCTCTCTAATTTGTTCATATTTGTCCATGTGATGATGAATTTTATTCCGAATTGTGGTTTCTAGAAATTTCTACTCTAATGAAATTGAACTGACTCATACATAATTTTTGTACTCTCCTTTACTACCCTTTATTGAACAAAAGCATAATCCTTGCAATTCTGCATTCTTATGGCAATATCTCCCATGTCCAGGGAAGACAGAAAGATTCTGGACAGTGTCTCTGAAAATATCTACTCTCACGTTTTTCATAGTTCTTGCATGCATCTCATCTAGTCCTGGGGACTTGTCAACTCCAAAGCCCAGCAAGTTATTCAGTATCTTCTCCTTATCAGTTCTGAACTCCTCTAAGTTTTCTCTGTGTCACTATGGCCTGGGTAACATCAGCTCCCTTGGTAAAGACAGATGCAAAACATTCTTTTAATACTTCAACCATGCTCCTCACCACTAAATATTTTTTGGAGAATAAATGGTACTACTCCTCCTTTTACAACACTTTTACAATTTACGTGCCTAAAGAAGACTTTAGACTTTCCTATTACATCAGCTGCCAGTTTCATAATCCCTCGTTGCGTCACATATTTGCTTTTTCACTTCTCTTCTGACCATATTGTATTCAGCTTTATTCTCAATTGTATTTTTCATTCTGACACCTGTCATTAATGTTCTTTTTCTGCTTTATCTTAATTTCTATCTTATTTTTAATCCATTGAGTTCTGGATTTGTTTTCTTTCCATAAGAACATACAACCTATCTGCAGAATTAGGCCATTTGGTCCATTGAGTTTACTCTGCGATTCGATCATATCTGATGTGTTTCTCAACCCCATTCCCCTGCCTTCTCCCTGTAACCCTTGATGCCGTTACTAATCAAGAACCTATCTTTCTTAATCTTAAATACACCCAATGACTTGGCCTTCCCAGCGTCCTGCGACAATGAGTTCTACAGCTTCACTACCCTCTGCCTGAAGAAATTCCTCCTTATCTCAGTTCTAAAGGTCATCGCTTCACTCTGAGGCTGTTCCCTCAGATCCTAGTCTCTCCTACTAGTGGAAACATCTTCTCCACATCCACCGTATCCAGGTGTCTCAGTATTCTGAAAGTTTTAATCAGATCTCCCCTACCTTTCTAAACTCCATTGAATATAGACCCAGAGCCATGAACCGCTCCTCATATGACAAGCCCTTCATCCCCAGGATAATACTGGTAAAGAGATAAAAGGTACTGCAGATGCTGGAGAATCCGAGATAACAAGGCGTGGGGCTGGATGAACACAGCAGGCCAAGCAGCATCATAGGAGCAGGAAAACTTGACGTTTCGGGCCTAGACCCTTCATCAGAAATGCTATTTCTGATGA
>JAHRHZ010000013.1:55921222-56024517 GCA_024137785.1 Ginglymostoma cirratum
TCTAGCCTTCTTGAAATGAATGTAAACATTACATTTTTCTTCCTACCTGCTAACCGAACCTGCATGTTAACTTCTTCTGACCAAAGAGCGTTGCCTCACACTTTCCCACATTGTATCCCATCTGCTATTTCTTGGCCCACTTTCCCAGTCTGTCAAAGACCTTCTGCAGGCTCCACACTGCCTCAACACTACGTGTCCCTCCACCTATCTTTGTGTCAACTGTAAACTTAACAACAATGCCCTCAGTTCCATTGTTCAGATCATTAATGTATATTGTGAATAGTTGCGGTCCAAAAATGGACCCCTGTGGAACTCTACTAATCATAGGCTGGCATCCTATTTATCCCCATTCTTTTCCTTCTACTGGTCTGCCAAGCCTCTACCCATGCCAGTAATTTGCCCCTAACACCATGGGCTCTTATTTAGCAGCCTCCTATCAAGCACCTTGTCAAAGGCCGTCTGTAAATATAAATAGATCATGTCCACTGGCTCTCTTTTGTCTAATTGCTTGTTACCTTCTCAAAGAATTCTAACAGATTTATCAGGCATGACCATCCCTTGATGAAGCCATGCTGACTCAGCTTTTGAGACAATAATCCTTGATTGATTCCATTACCATTTCCTTTTTGAAGGTAGCTTGTTGTTTAATAAATTTTTTTCCACCAACCTTTCAGTGTCTCTGGGTCAGCCCTGCTCTTGCCTCGTTGGATTCGACCTCTCCTCATTATTTTATTCTTAGTCTGGATTAACCAATGTCATTTTCTACCATCACCCTGAACATTATGATACAATGATCACCGTCCTCTAACTGTTAAATGTTTCCTTACTGATATTTGATCGACTTGAACCATCTCACTCCCAAGAACTCAGCCCAGCAGTGCGTCTCTTCTTGTTGAACTGGACACGCACTGCTGTAAGAAATTCTACTGAACACAATTTAAGAATGCCTGCGCCTCCTTATCTTTTACATTACCACTATCCCAGTCTACATTTAGGGAACTGAAACACCCCGTTATAACTACACTATTATTTTGCATCTCTCTGTAATTTCCCTGCAGATTTGTTCCTCTACAACCTTCCCAGCCTGTAGTCTGCAGCAATGTAATTGCACTCTTTTTGTTTCTTTGCTTTGGCCAATTTGATTCTGTCCCTATAAGCCCTCAGACATCCTCCATCTCCAACACTGCACTGCTCTCCTTAATCAGTAATGTCACCCCCTCCTCCTTTGCTTCCTTTCTATCTGCCCTTAACACTTTGTAACCATGAATATTTAATACCAATCCTGCCCTTTCTTTAGCCAGGTCTCTGTTGTTGCCACATCATAATTCTACAGAGCAATCTGTGCCTGTAACTCTCCTTCTTTGCCTTAGTCCATTCATTCACATGCATGCTGTGGAATCCTGACTTAGAAAGTCTGAATTTCTCCTTAACTCTGACTCCAGCTGTTAAATTACCCTAAATAGCTCACCACGCCTTCTCAAGGATGGGAAATAAACACTGGCCCAGCCAGTGACACCCATATCTCATGAGTGAATTAATAATAGGTCTCTATTCCAATTCTATATCTTTCCCAGGATTTGGTGCACCGTGTTATGACTCTCTAACATTCTCTCCTGCTTTGCACACTCCTACGGTATTGGTTTAAAACATCCTTTACAGCACTAGCAAACACCTCACAGGGAACTCAGTCCCGGCTTCGTGTAGTATGACCTGGCCTGCTTGTACAAGAGTCATCTACTCCAGCACCCAGTCCTAGCAAAAGAAAGCCTTCTCCTCTGTACCATCTTTCCAACCATGATTTCATCTGTCTTATCTTCCTATTTCTCACTTCGATATGGTATTAGGAGTAATCTGGAGATTGCTAATTTTGAGGTTCTACTTATTAATTCTCTATCTAGATCCCTAAAACAGACTGCAGGACCCACCCCCCTTTCTTAATTACATTGCTATACAGTATGGACTAAAACTTCTGGTTATCAGCCTCCCCCCAAAGAATATCCTACAGCTGCTCTGTGACATCATTGACCCTAGCACAAAGTGGGGAAAAATACCATCCCGGAATCCTGTCTATGGCCACAATAATGTCTGTCTACCTTCCAAACCAGGCAATATCCTGGTAAACCTTTTCTGTACTCTCTCAAAAGCCTCCACATCCTTCTGGTAGTGCGACCAGAACTGTACAAATATTCCAAATGTTACCAACTAAAATTTTATACAGCTGCAACATAACTTACCAGTTTTTATACTCTATGCTGTGAGTGATGAAGGCAAGTATGCCATATGCCTTCTTAACCTCCTTAGCTACTTATTTTGCCACTTTCAGGCAACTGTGGACTTGTACGCCTAGATCCCTCTGTATGTGGATCTACTAAAAGTTCTGCTATTTACTGTTTACTTCCATCCTGCATTAGACCTCCCAAATGCATCACCTTATATTTTCTGGATTAAATTCTATCTGCCATTTTCCATCCAAGTCTCCAGCCTATATATGCCCTGTTGTATTCTCTGGCAATCCTCCTCACTATCCGCAGCTCCCCCAAAATTTGTGCCATTCGCAAACTTACTAACCAGATGACCTACATTCTCCTCCAAAACATTTATATGTATTACAAGCAAGCGAGGTCCCAGCATTGATCCCTGTGGAACACCACTGGCCACAGATCTTCAATCTGAAAAATATCTTTCCACCGTTATTCTGTATCCATCTTACCAGCTCACTGTGAATCCCATGTGACTTCATCTTTTGTATCAGTCTACCATAAGAAACCTTGTCAAAGGCCTTGCTAAAGCCCATGTAGACAATATCCACCACCCTGCCCTCGTCAATCAATTTTGTCACTTTCTCAAAAAACTCAAAACAAGTTTGTGAGACACGAACTCCCTTGCACAAATGTGAGTTGGTACTATCCCTAAAAATCTTCTCCAACAACTTCTCTACCACTGAGGTAAAGCTCACTGTTGACCTTCTTAAACAAAGGAATAATATTTGCTTTTCTCTAATCCTCTGGGATCTCTCCTGTGACAAAAGAGGATATAAAGATTTCATGCAAGGCCCCAGCAATTTCTTCCCTCACCTTTCTTGGTATTCTGGGATAGATCCCATCAGGTCCTGATTAATGATTTATAATGATAAATATTAATGATTTTCAAAACACCAAACATCTCCTTTGTAATAACTACATGCCCTAAAATATCAATGAACCCCTCCTGAGCATCACCTCCACCATGTTCTTCTCCTTTGTGAATACCAATGCGAAGTATTTGTTAAAGACTTCACCTATTTCCTCTGGCTCCATGCATAAATTCAATCCTTTGTCATTGAATGGACCTACCCTTTCCCTAGCTACCTGCTTGCTCCTTGTATATCTATTAAACACCTTGAGATTTTCATTCATCTTGTTTGCCAAGGACAATTCATGGCCCCATTTTGCCCTATTAATTCCTTGTTTGAGTTCTTTCCTGCTTTCTTGATTTTCTTCTTCTGCCTCTTTTTACTTTTTACCTAAACTGATAATTTCTCTTGTCATCCAATGTTCCCACATCTTTCCGTCCTTATCCTTCATTTTCACAGGAATGTGCTGGTCCTCAACGCTAATCAACTGGCCTCTAAAAGATTCCCACATGACAGATGTGGAGGTATCGTCAAACAGCTACCCCAATCTACATTTCCTAGTTTTTACCTAATATTGTGGTTGATAGCCTTCCCCCAATTTAGTACTTTTATCCAAGGACTACTTTTATCTATAGTAACTTAAAACTTATGGAATTATGGTCGCTATTCCCAAAATGTTCCTGCACTGAAACTTTGATCACTTGGCCTAGCTCATTTTCCAAAACCTAGAATTTTTTCATAGAATCCCTACAGTGTGGAAACAGGCCCTTTGGCCCAACAATTCCACACCGTCCATCAGAGCATCCCACCCAGACCCATTCCCCTATAACCCACCTAATCTATACATCCCTGAACACTACGGGCAATTTAGCATGGCCAATCCACCTAACCTGCACATCTTTGGACTGTGGGAGGAAACCAGATCGCCCAGGGGAAACCCATGCAGACACGGGGAGAATGTGCAAACTCCACACAGGCAGTCACCTGAAGGCAGAAACAAACCCAGTCCCTGGCGCTGTGAGGCAGCAGCTAACCACTGAGCCACCATGCCAACGTATTTATTAATCCAAGCTCTAAGTTCATCTGCCTTACGTGTCCTACTCCTGGCATTAAAACAAACACATTTCAGACCATCAGCCCTACAATGTTTAGTAACCTGTTCTTACTAGCCTTAATCTTTAATTCCTGGGTCATTTTGCTTGTTGACCTCAGAATTTTCCTCACAATGACAGATTCTGGGAGGTAGAGAAGGCTCCTTATTCTTCAGCAGTTCAGTGGCTTCAGGCTTTGTGTCTGCTTTCCCCTCAACAGAATAGTACTTGGTCTTTTGTACAGCAATTCCCTTTGGCCACCCCTTCATCAAAACTCCCCTTACTCTAAGATTCTTGTCCACACAGGCTGTTTCTTGTAATTTTGAATCCTAAGTTGGCTGCACAGTCAATTTTATGGAAAATCAAATTGTAAAAGTGTTTGTTCCAGACTGATTCATAGTCCGTCTGACTGTAAGGGGTTGATTATTCGAAGGCTTGGGGCGAGGCTCATGTATTGTTTTTTACCCAAGGCAATCATCTTTTCAAATGCTGTAGTTATCAATTTGTATGGCACTTTGATGTCTATCCAACTGGGCGTACTGCTTTACAACTTAGAAGGGCCCATTGTGTTCCTCACAGTGAGGTATTTTCTTAAAATTTCCCCTTTGTAACTTGAGACTGAAACATAGCTCATTCAGCTCAGAAATATTCCACTGTAACAGACGAGAGCTGCTGTGGCCTCCATCTTGAAGAACCTTTTCTTCACTTAATTTCCAATGTGCAAATTTTTAAAGCAGTGATGTTCTTTCAACATGTTTTCCTTGAAAACTTATAATACCTGACGGCACTTTCGTGACAGACACCAACGAACCAACAGCACCGCCTGCAGCTGCTTCTTCCTCAGGCACATTTTCCATCACACGGAGGAAGGAATGAAAATTTACACACGGTCAGGACGTGACATGACACTCAACACAGCTTCTGCAGGCTGACGATTAATTCTCTCGGTGTGCGAACACCAATGCCTCAGGTAGATTAGGTTCTCACAGCAGGTTATTGTTGACGTCTGCATCTTATTGGTACAGCACCTTCTTCCCAGTGGACCAGGGGATCACACATTGTCAGTGGCTGACCACGTGCCTGCCCCTGGATATTTGAACAATGTTGTGCTTGTTTGACTAGTCGAACATTTGACGATGAATCACCTCACATTCTTAATTCAACAAAATGCGTTCGGCAGCACTGATCAAAATTATCCTTTTCTTTTCAATATTTGAAAGAGTGGGTCTGGAGGCCACAGATCTGTTTATAAGGTTGAATTTCTCAGCATATTTGTGGAGAAGTCAACCGTAATTCAAGGACAATTATTCCAATAATCCAATCAATTCAATCATTAGCATCCAGAAGAAAGTTAAGGATCTTCATTGCTAGATCCAAAAGTATAGCTTTCAGGTTTGAAAATTGTTGAAGTAAATATTAACTATTATCTTCAACTGTGCTTAACCATGGTTATGTCATAGCAATGCAAAACGGCAAACATTCCACACTGGTTTACCCAAGCAAAACAGAACCGGATTCTGATAGCTATTCATTTCCCTTTTGGCAATTGTGTCAAATCTGGTGGAACCATAGTGCTGGAAGTCTGTTTGGTCTTTCGGGCAAATCAATCAATTTCTGACCTCTGTGATATGAAGTTTCCACATTGGCTGATCTAAAGAACTCTAAAGTTATTTAATCCATTTATATGGGATTAATTAATTAATTTTATGTTCGCATAGGATTGTAAAGCTAAGGAACTGATATCACAATGTCCTTGCGGTAAGCTGTAGCATTATTTTCTGCTGTAACTTTCTGTATACTATGGTGAGATCTCACGTAAAGTACAATTTTGGTCTCCTTAGGACAGATATAACAATCTTAAATGGAGTGGAATGAAGGTTCTCAAGACTGTTGTCCGGGATAAGGAGATTGCCCTATGCGGAGAGATTGAATAGACTAGGCCTATATTCCCTCTATAACAAGCATGGGGCTGGATGAACACAGCAGGTCAAGCAGCATCATAGGAACAGGAAAACTTGACGTTTCGGGCCTAAACCTAAACCTAACAACCCATGCTTGTTATCTCGGATTCTCCAGCATCTGCAGTACCTTTTATCTCTGATACTATATTCCCTCTAGTTAGGAAGAATGAAGGATGACCTCATTGGGATATATTATTCTGAAAGGTTTGATGGGTCTGGTGATTAGAACATGTTTCCCTTCACTTGGAGACCAGAACAAGGAAAAATCTCAGGGTAAGGGGATGGCCATTTAGGACCAAGACAAGAATAAATTTTTATGACAGAGAACTGCAGTTGGTGATTATGTTCACACAGATGGATGGATTAAGAACATAGGAACAGGAGTAGGCCTTTCTGCCCCTCTAGTCTATTCCATCATTCAATGAGATCATTGCTAATCTGTGGTCTAACTCCATACATCAGCCTCTGGCCCATAACCCTTAATACCTTTGCTTAGCAAAAAATTATCTATCTCAGATTTAAAATGAACAACTGACCTTGCATTCACTGCTTTTAGTGGAAGAGAGTTCCAAACCTCTACCATCCTTTTTATGTAGAAGTGCTTCCTAATACCTCTCCTGAATGGTCTGTCCTAATTCACAGACCATGCCCCCTGGTTCTAGAATCTCCAATCAGTGGAAACAGTTTATGTTTGTCTACCCTGTCTTTTCTCCTGATAGATTGTTGGCCACTAAGTAAGTAAAGACTTATGGGAAAGTGTGGAAAGCTAAAATAGAAGGTCCACCATAATTTTTTTTAAGTGGAGAGCAGGCTCGAAGTGCCTTTGTTTCTTTTACTCTTATGTTCTTACTAAGCACTTGTATCACCCAGCTTCCAGCATATTTAAAATGAATGTGACTCAAAGATACAACAGAGACATGAGCAAGGATTTCCAAAAAAAACTAAAATAAAACAAAAAAAAACGATGGATTCTGGAAAGCTGAAACAAAAACAAAGTGATGAAGAAACACGACTTACCTGATTGCACCTATAGAGAGAGAAAAATATATTAAATCTGTGAGGTTCTCTACAGATGCTGCTGAGTTTCTCCAGCACCTTCTGTTTTTGTTCCAAATCGGCTATTGCTTTCAGAACAGCAACTAAAGTATAACTAAGGTTTCACAGGATCAAAACAATTTTATAAAGAATCTGACTTTGAAATGATGAGCGTTTTTTGATGCTGAATCACATTGGATGATAGCAAGAGGCATTGAATAAAATCGATAATAAATAGGCAAAAAGATGTTTAATAGAGATCTTGAACAGTTCTTCTTGTATAATGTAACACATCATCTCTTTTGTCCAAGGAGTGTAATGGTTTTAGGAGTGGAACTCTGAAAACATTTGAGACAAGGCTGAAGTACCAGAGTATGGATGGTCTACAGATGTTAACTACAGTGAGCAATGTATCTGAATGTCTGAGTATACAATCTCTTCAAAACCTACAATGCGGGGGCTGTGAAAAAATCTAGAGGTAATGTGGAAAAACACAGCTGCAGCCTTCATGATGTTTAAATCATTTTGAAATAACCTCCTCTCTTATTTCCTGCAATAAAGAACCTGTTACTCCCTAAATGGTTGTTAAAATGTTAATAGTGTGTGGTTAATACATTAAAGTTGGAAAATGTTGTGTCATTTTATTCCTACCCAGAGACTGAAACATGAACCCCAACTCTGAACCTTTAAACTAACTAAAACAAAACGACTTTCACATCTGAGTAAACAGAATAAATTTGACTTTCTGAAACAAAAACAGAAAATGCTGGAAACACTCAGCAGCTCAGGCAGCATCTGCTAAAATTAACATGCCAATGTCTGGCCTACATTGACTGCAGGTGCAGGCCCCAGTTGCTCATCATAGGAAAGCCCCAGGAATTCCGAGAGCAAAACGATGGGACAGAGATTTGACTCATTTGTTCTCCATCCCTTTTCCTCTGCATTGTGCCTGGGAAATGCCAACTCCTCAGTGAAGCAGGAGAGAAGAAAACTGATTCTTATACATGCATGTAGCATGATCCATGCATTGTCATTACTGTGAGGAGAATCCTTATGAGTGATCAGATTCAGATCTTTTCCTGCAGTTTACACATGCTTATATCCCTCAGTGAAAAATTATTACATTCATGCTATCTGATTCGATATTCAACTTCTGCTTCTTCACAATCATAATAATATTCAGTTGTATAGGCCATCTGATGTAAAACACCAGGGCACTTCACAAGAGTGTTATCAAAACAAACGTTGACACTGAAAGGCTCATCACGAAGTAATAGGTTTTAGGGAGCATCTTGAAAAAGTAAACAAATGGCAAAAAGCAGTAAGATTTGGGGAGAAAATTTCAAAGCTTAGATCTTTAGCAGCTGAAGAAATTTCACTTAGTGAAGTGATTAAAATGAAGAATGTTTAAGAGGTCGGAATTAGAGGAGGGCAGAAATCTTAGAGGGTAGTAGGTTTAAAGCGAGGCCATGAAGGAATTTGGAAGCAAACTTAAAGCTGAGGTACTGTTCATTGGGAACCAGTGCAGACCTGTAAACACAGGGTGATGGGTGAATGACACTTGGTGTGCGTTAGCACTTGGTAGAATTTTGTATGACCTCAAGTTTATGAACATTGGAGGCCAACCAGAACATGACTAGAATGTTCATGTAAGCACACAACAGAGGCATGATGAAGGATTTCAACATAAGAAAGCTCAGGCAGGGTTAGAGTAGAAGGATTTTACAGAGGTGGAAATTCCTGGTCTTGTGATCATGTAATTAGAAGTTTTTTCAAGGACAAACCTGACACCAAACCTGTGAACAATCTGGTTCAGCTTCAGAAGGATGAATATTACACTCACAGTGGGGACCAGCCAATAGATAGGAAGGCCAAGGTGACACTGACTCAGATGTCTGTGTGATCCTCAGTCACATTTGACAAGGGTCAGGTAAGTACTTAGCTATCCTCAAGGCTGTTGTCCATTTCAAGGGTCATCCTTTACCTTTCCCACTGCTGGCAACATGGCATGACGGTATTACAATCCCTACAGTGTGGAAACAGGCCCTTCAGCCCTACAAGCTCACACCATCACTCAGAGCATCCCACCCAGACCCATCCCTCATAACCCACCTAATCTGCACATCCCTGAACACTATGGGCAATTTAGCATGGGCAATTTAGCATGGCCAATCCACCTAGCCTGCACATCTTTGGATTGTTGGAGAAAACCGGAGCACCCGTAGGAAACGCATGCAGACATGGGGAGAATGTGCAAACTCCATACAGACAGTCGCCCGAGGGTGGAATCAAACCCAGGTCCCTGGCGCTGTGAGGCAGCAGCGCTAAACACACTTCACACCCATCCTATCCTCACCACTTTATGAACGCTATCCAATCTCCAAACCTTTCTGCACAGAGCCAGTGAAATCCATCCAAGGACAGAGCCAGTGAAATTCATCCCAAGCAGTTGCCAGAGAGCTGGAAAGAAAGACAATCAATAGCAAGAGAACATTTGCAGCATAACCAAAGACAAAGACTTCAATTTGCCCAATACTTAGTACAGTTAGAGGAAATGTATGCTTATTCACCACAGAATATCAGATAGGCAGTTTAACAATATGGATACAGTGGAGAAGGGAGGCAGTGGTGAGGATATGCTTTATGTCATCAGGGAATATGTGAGAACTGGCATTATGTTTTTAGATTTTGTTAGTAAGGGGCAGCATCAAAAGTAGGAGGACGCAAAAGAAAGTTACTTGAGGGACATTAGAGGTAACTGGATGGGAATGGGAAACAAGTCAATGAGACAAACGAGTGCGATCTAACTTTACTGGATGATGGGGATATGGCATTGTAAGAGGATAGAAAGGATGGATTTTAAGTTTTGGGCAGCAAAGAAACTGGAGGCTTTTGAGACCATAAAGTTTAATTTAACGGAAACTGGCAATCTGCCCTCTCTAAATTATCGCTGTTTAAAAGCTCACTTTATTTATTCCCTTTGGCCAGCTGGACTGAATTTTACACATTCAATATGATTATCAATAACAAATACATTTAAGTGACAAATCAGTGAAGTGTTTGTGTGTGTCTGTGTCTGTGTTGTGTCTGTATCTGTGTGTCTGTGTGTGTGTGTGTGTGTGTGTGTACGCGCGTGTGTGTAAAAGAGTGCACGTATGTGTGCCAATAAGCCAATTTGTGTGTCTGCATTTGCATACTTCTGGGGTCCCAGCAATTAATTACCAAAGGGAGTGAGTAGAATAGGGAAAGTAACTCAGAGTAAAGAACATCCAAACCATGAACCTTGATGGGCCACATACAAAGCTTCAGTCAATGTTTCCATGAATGTGCACATGGCTCAAATTGACAATGGTGCTCTGATTTATGATTTAATCACCAGCACAGCTCAAATAATTGAACTGTACAGATTAGGGAGTAAGAAATATAAACTCATATAGAAGTGAATTACTTGGCCAGTCTGGGCTGCATCACTCAGTTCATGAGCTGCCAGTATCCCAGGGGCTGGGTTTTGAGCAATACTAATGCAATCCATGAGCCTAATTTGAATTATTCTCCCTGATTCCACTTACCCTGACTGTGAGCAAATTGTTGGCAACTTTTAAAAAAAATCATTTACAGGAAGTGGATGTTAAAAGCAATGCTCATTGCTAACTGGCTTGAGAGGATGGTGTTGAGTCATCTTTAACTGTTGCAGTCTGCCTTGTGTAGATACTCCCACAATGCTCATTGAAGTTCCAAGATTTTGACTCAGTGATTAGGGTCCTATACCTGAAAGCTATTATATTTTCTGTGGAATGTCAAATCTAGATATCTGATACACGGTATTCTTTACAAGGGCTTTCCCTTTAAGATAAAGTCTTTGTCTTTATTTATAGGATAATATGCCACAAGGTAGCATTTAAATCTTCAGCCAATGTTAGAAATTGCAAAATTTTTGTAGGGTCATAATAACAGGGACAACAGTAGTAGTGAAAAATCTTTTTTACAAACTTTTTTACAAAGAAGATATAACATCTTAAACATTTTACTGATCTAGAGCAAAGTTAAATGCTGAGATACCCATCAGTCAACGTAATAAACGTTGATAAGAAAAACAGCTTTGTATTTCCTCATAAACAAGTTATAATGTTATTCAGCTGTGAAAATGACTTGTTTTTCAGCTGAAAGTATTAATTCTATTCTATATTTGTTCTGATAGCTAAACTTGGAATTATTAGTTGCTCAAGAATATATGAAGAGAAATCAAAGTTGACACAAGAATGTTTAAGATAATTATTGATACAGGAGAAAGTAAGATTTATAATTTGCTCACGAGCTTTATCATAATGAATTGTTTATTTTGAAAAACAGTCTCATGGATGTAAAGCATTGTGGGTTTCTGATGGGGTTGGTTGGGCAGCTTCAGAGTGGTGGTCAAGGCTCTGTGCCAAATATTTTCCAATGTTGGAAAAAACAAAGTCATAAAATCTGCAGCTATGAGAAATGGAAGGTGGTTGCTTTTTTACAGTTAGAAAACTGCACCTAAATCTATGCAGAGACCACCCAGAAGACTACATGTTATTAACCTTTGATTGTGTGAACAACATGCCACAGATGTCAGTAACATTATGAGTAAGGGTAATGCCATTTAGAATCATTTGACAGTTCCTTTTTAGGGCACAACTTATATTGAGTTTTATTTACAACAAATATGATTACCACTAAGAAACCACATCGCAGAATTGGAACAACATAACAATGAATGTTAAGGTATTTTCGACTTAAAGTATATTTTGACAGCTCTGTACAAGACTGTGCCATTGAACAGAAGAAAAATAGCAGGATGAAAGGGTTATTGTCTAGCTGCTGTTTATAACACTGGCTCCACATTCCAAAGCATCTGTCTTCAAAATATATTCTGCAGAGAGTTTCTGAATATCTGTGTGGAGAGTGAAGTTTTCTGTCAAGATTTAGTCACAGGATTCTTAGATCCATGTAACTAAGGATTGTGCCTGTTCAATCATCAGTTCAAAACATTTCAATCATCTCAGAAAATTATTCTTTTAAAGAAATGAGCAGTTAGCTTGCAAAATATCAACTGGTAAGTTAATAAATATGGAAATGTATAGAATAGAGAACTCTTCAGATGACCCATAGTGGATTTGGTCTCAGACAAGTACCAATCAACCTTATGGTTCCCAGGGAGCATTGACATTCTAAAGCTAACGCTGATTAGAACTCTTGGTTGGCATCAAGGGGAAAGCCTTGAAAAAGGACGGTGCAACGGAGCAGACTGGGAAGAATGGAAGTGAAAAGGAATACTTACATTTCAAAACAAGCATCACAGCAATCAGGAGCAGGCTCCACATAGCACAGAAACAGTAAACAGAGCAATGGCTAGAAAATTAATTTATGCTGATACTACAGCACTGGAAAAGTACAGTGTAATTTAAGGTAGTAAAAAAATGCTGATTTGAAAGTTGTGAAGACAGAGTTTAATGGAAGAAGGTAGAAGAATTTTAAAATTGTGATAAGATAACGACATTCATAATCAAAACTGTGATTATGGTGCAAAGGTTTATTAAAGCTGCAACCACTGAAGGTTATTAAAATGATTGAGCAAAGGGTCGTGCTTTATATTTTGGACTGTGAAATACAGGAAAACATAGATTTTGCCCTTCAGGAAGTGGGAAATCTATTTGAAGTGAGGGGTAGATGGGTGGGAGTAGGCATGGGGGGAGCCTCTAGAACGTGGGAAACAACTACGTTGCTCAGAAAAAAAGGCAGCAAAATCCCCAGTAGGCTGTAGCGAGATAAAATCTTGCCATTATATGTAATTTAAGCTATATTGAAAGAATAATACAGCGTCAATTTATTACAGAACTCAGAAGACTTGCAAACAAAAAGACTACTACAACAGGGCTGTTATGCTAAGTTTAAAATTTTGAAAATGCTTTAATACAAGAAAATTAAAGCTGCATATTTAATACAATATTACAAGCTCTAAAACTGTCAGCATTTAATACACTTTCAATATGCTATTGCATCCAATATGTCCTGATGGTATTGTAAATCTCCTAAATATGGAAGAAACACAGATACTTCTGCAGAAATCCTAACAGTTTTAATAATTACTTCAATCTGAGAACAAATAGAATTCTTAAAAGAGCAAGACTTAAGAGAAGAGTACAGCATCCATGGGATCCATGGATCCATTCGATAAAACTATCTACAAGTTAGTGAAAACTGTGATTATGAAGCTTTCAGGTCAGACTTCATTAAAGATAGAACTGTTGGAATTATTGATGAGTCTTTGTCAGATGTATGAGAGTTCAAAAGGAGATTTGGCTTTGGGTGAAAGCTGTTCAAATTGTGCTGGAAGCTGAAACCAGGAAGATTCAATGACAAATTCTAAATGGAGAAGGGCAATCTTACCACAGGAGATGAATGGAACCTATCCACTTCATAAGATGTAAACAGTCTTTAGCCACAAATGAAAAACCAACGAATAGAACAGGAACAAAGAACAAAGATCCAGATCTTTTATCTAAACTTGTCACCTATTTTCCAAGGATCTGTATCCCTCTTCTCCCTGCCCATTCATGTATCTGTCTAGATACATCTTAAATGACACTTTCATGCCCACCTCTAACACTTCCGCTGGCAACACGTTCCAGGCACCCACCACCCTCTGCGTAAAGAACTTTCCACACATATCTCCCGTAAACTTTTCCCCTCTCACCTTGAAATCGTGACCCCCAGTAATTGAATCTCCCACTCTGGGAAAAAGCTTCTTGCTATCCACCTTGTCTATACCTCCCATGATTTTGTAGACCTCAATCAGGTCCCCCCTCAACCTTTGTCTTTCTAATGTAAATAATCCTAATCTACTCAACCTCTCTTCATAGCTAGCGCTCTCCATACCAGGCAATATCCTGGTGAACCTCCTCTGCACCCTCTCCAAAGCATCCATATCCTTTTGGTAATGCGGCGACCAGAACTGTACGCAGTATTCCAAATGTGGTCAAACCAAAGTCCTATACAACTGTAACATGACCTGCCAACTCCTGTACTCAATACCCTGTCCGATGAATGAAAGCATGCCATTTGCCATTTTGACCACTCAATTGACCCGCATTGCCACCTTCAGGGTACAATGGGCCTGAACACCCAGATCTCTCTGCGCATCAATTTTCCCCAGGGCTTTTCCATTTACTGGATAGTCCGCTTTTGAATTGGATCTTCCAAAATGCATCACCTTGCATTTTCCTGGATTGAACTCCATCTGCCATTTCTCTGCCCAACTCTCCAATTTATCTATATTCTGCTGCATTCTCCGACAGTCCCCTTCATTATCTGCCACTCCACCAATCTTAGTGTTATCTGCAAATTTGCGAATCAGATCATCTATACCTTCCTCCAGATCATTTATGTATATCACAAACGACAGTGGTCCCAACACGGATCCCTGTGCAACACCACTGGTCACAGTTCTCCATTTTGAGAAACTCCCTACCACTACAACTCTCGGTCTCCTGTTGCCCAGCCAGTTCTCTGTCCATCTAGCTAGTACACCCTGGACCCCATGCAACTTCACTTTCTCCATCAGCCTGCCATGGGGAACCTTATCAAACGCTGTTGTTAGCAAAGACGTCATATCAGTGTTCTTCCTCCTCCTTGCATTTCTCTGGTGTGTTGCAGTGAGCTGCGCCCTGTTTGAATAGTGTCTTAACACAGTCTTGATCCATGGGGATCCTTATCAAAAGCCTTACTAAAGTCCATGTATATGACGTCTACAACCCTTCCTTCATCTATCAATTTTGTCACTTCCTCAAAGAATTCTATCAAGTTGGTAAATCATGACCTTCTCTGCACAAAACCATGCTGCCTATCACTAATAAGCCCATTTTCTTCCAAATGTAGATAGATCCTATCCCTCAGTATCTTCTCCAGCAGCTTCCCCACCTCTGACGTCAGGCTCACCGGTCTATAATTACCTGGATTATCCTTGCTACCCTTCTTAAACAAGGGGACAACATTAGCAATTCTCCAGTCCTCCTGGACCTCACCTGTGCTCAAGGATGATGCAAAGATATCTGTTAAGGCCCCAGCTATTTCCTCTCTCGCTTCCCTCAATAACCTGGGATAGATCCCATCCGGACCTGGGGACTTGTCCACCCTAATGCCTTTTAGAATACCCAACACTTCCCTCCTCCTCATGCCGACTTGAGCTCGAGTAATCAAACATCTATCCCTAACCTCAACATCCGTCATCTCCCTCTCCTCGGTGAATACTGACACAAAGTACTCATTAAGAATCTCACTCGTTTTCTCTGACTTCTCGCATAACTTCCCTCCTTTGACCTTGATTGGGCCAACCCTTTCTCTAGTTACCCTCTTGCTCCTTATGTACGAATAAGAGGCTTTGGGATTTTCCTTAACCCTGATGGCTAAAGATATTTCATGACCCCTTTTAGCCCTCTTCATTTCTCATTTCAGATTGGTCCTACTTTTCCGATATTCTTCCAAAGCTTCGTCTGTTTTCAGTCGCCTAGATCTTATGTATGCTTCCTTTTTCCTCTTGGCTAGTCTCACAATTTCACCTGTCATCCATGGTTCCCTAATCTTGCCCTTTCTATCCCTCATTTTCACAGGGACATGTCTGTCCTGCACTCTAATCAACCTCTCTTTAAAAGCCTCCCACATATCAAGAGGAGATTTACCCTCAAACAGCTGCTCCCAATCCACATTCCCCAGTTCCTGTTGAATCTTGCTACAGTTGACCTTCCCCCAATTTAGCACTCTTCCTTTAGGACCACTCTTGTCTTTGTCCATCAGTATTATAAAACTTACAGAATTGTGATCACTATTCCCAAAGTAATCCCCTACTGAAACTTCAACCACCTGGCTGGGCTCATTTCCCAACACCAGGTCCAGTATGGCCCCTTCCCGAGTTTGACTATTTACATGCTGCTCCATAAAACCCTCCTGGATGCTCCTTACAAATTCTGCTCCATCTAAACCCCTGACACTAAGTGAATCCAGTCAATGTTGGGAAAATTAAAATCTCCCATCACCACCATCCTGTTGCACCTATATCTTTCCATAATCTGTCTACATATTTGTACCTCTATCTCATGCTGGCTGTTGGGAGACCTGTAGTACAGCCCCAACATTGTTACCGCATCCTTCCTATTTCTGAGCTCTACCCGTATTGCCTCACTGCTCGAGTCCTCCATAGTGCCCTCCTTCAGCACAGCTGTGATATCCTCTTTGACCAGTAATGCAACTCCTCCACCCCTTTTACCTCCCCCTGTCTCCCGCCTGAAGCATCTATATCCTGGGATATTTAGTTGCCAATCTTGCCCTTCCCCCAACCAAGTCTCAGTAATAGCAATAACGTCATACTCCCAGGTACGAATCCAAGCCCTAAGTTCATCTGCCTTACCTACTACACTTCTCGCATTAAAACAAATGCACCTCAGACCACCTGTCCCTTTGCGTTCATCATCTGCTCTCTGCCTCCTCTTCCCCTTAGTCACACTGACTTCATTATCTCGTTCCTCACAGGTTTAGTTACTACCTCCTTACTGTCCACTAACCTCCTCATTTGGTTCCCATCCCCCTGCCACATTAGTTTAAACCCTCAATAACAGCGTTAGCAAAAGCACCCCCTAGGACATTGGTTCCAGTCCTGCCCAGGTGTAGACCGTCCGATTTGTAATCGTCCCAACTCCCCCAGAACCGGTCCCAATGTCCCAAAAATCTGAACCCCTCCCTCCTGCACCATCTCTCAAGCCACTCATTTATCCTGCCTATTCTTTCATTTCTACTCTGACTAGCACGTGGCACACTGGTAGCAATCCTGAGATTGCTACCCCTGAGGTTAAAATTGTTTCAGAGATAGGAGGAACTGCAGATGATGGAGAATCTGAGATAACAAGGTACAGAGCTGGATGAACAGAAGGGTCAGAAAAGAAGGGTCTAGGCCTGAAACGTCAGCTTTCCTGCTCCTCTGGTGCTGCTTGGCCTGCTGTGTTCATTCAGCTCTACACCTTGTTATCTCACTACCTCTGAGGTCCTACTTTTTAACTTGGCTCCTAACTCCCTAAATTCTGCTTGTAGGACCTCATCCCATTTTTTACCTGTATCATTGGTGCCTTTATACACCACGACAGCTGGCTGTTCACCTTCCCCCTTCAGAATGTCCTGCAGTTGATCTGACATCCCTGACCTGTGCACCTGGGAGGCAACATACAATTCAGGAGTCTCGTTTTCAACCACAGAACCGCCTATCTACTCCCCTTACAATTGAATCCCCTATGACTATAGCCCTTCCACTTTTTTCCCCACTGTTCTGTACAGCAGAGCCAGCCACGGTGCCATGAACCTGGCTACTGCTGCCTTCCCCTGGTGAGACATCTCCCCCAGCAGTACCCAAAACGGTATACCTGTTTTGGAGGGAGATGACTGCAGGGGACACCTGCTCTGCCTTCCTGCTATTTTTCTGCCTTTTGGTCACCCATTCCCTTTCTCCCTCAGCAATCCTAATCTGCGGTGTGACCAATTTGCTAAACGTGCCATCCACAACTTCCTCAGTATTGCGATGCTCCAAAGTGAGTCCATCTGTAGCTCCAGAGCCGTCATGCAGTCTAACAACAGCTGCAGCTGGACACACTTTCTGCACATGTAGGAGTCAGGGACATCAGCCGTGTCCCTGAGCTCCCACATTGAGCAAGAGGAGCATAACACGGGTCTGGGATCTCCTGCCATTTTTACTCTCAAGCTTAACTTTGTCCTACTGTTATATCAAATAATAGACAAATGAAATGAAAAATTTATTACCAATCACTCTACTTACTAGCACACAATAAAAAAAAAATCCTTACCTTCTCAACACACCACAGAGTCTGTTTTTTCGGTTAGAGGAGGAGGGCGGGTGGGAGACCCTACACGTGTAGTGTCTCGGGCTTAGCCACTGCCCAAATATATCAGAGATAATAGGTACTGCAGATGCTGGAGAATCCAAGATAACAAGGTGTGGAGATGGATGAACACAGCAGGCCAAGCAGCATCATAGGAGCAGGAAGGCTTGACTTTTCGGGCCTAGACCCTAGGCCTGAAACGTCAAGCTTTCTTGGTCCTATGATGCTGCTTGGCCTGCTGTGTTCATCCAGCCCCACACCTTGTTAGCCCAAATATATCAGTTCACTCACCTTCCCAGAGTGCAATTCGACCGCTCCCACTCAGCTCCGCTGCCGAAAAGGACTTATGGTCCGGCAGCCCCCTGGTCCTCGCCGTCACTGCTCTTGCTGCTGCAGCGAAAATGGAAAGAGTAGGTCAAGCAGCAGATACTAAAGGCTGAGTCTTATTTTTTTGGCTAAGGGCAAGTTGTGTTGAGTTTTTTGGAGGGTTTCTCACCATGTCTTACCAAACTTTCATTATTAACTACCTACCCAACCCTTTAGCATCCCTCACTTCCGATTCCTACTGTTAGCCAACAAGTTTCCATTCACCAGATATCTGCCAAAAGGTCAGCGTCACTGGTGCCTATGTTGTATTTAAATGATCACTGGCTTGATGGTAATGGTAGAGTGGGGGACATGCTGGGCCATCAGGTTGTTGGCATACAATTCTGCTGCTTCCAGTTACTGATACTGGACAGCTGTATCTGTAAATGGCAGATTGATAAGGATTCCCCTCTTGCTGGTTCCCTCTCCACCAGCTGCAGGCTCAGTCTAGCAGTTATGTCCTTTAAGATTTTATCGGCTCAATCAGTGCTACTACCGAGCCACTCTTGGTGGTCAACATTGAAGTCCCCCACCCAGAGTACACGTTGCACCCTTGCCACTCTCAGTGCTTCCTCCAAATGTTGGTCAACATGGAGGAGTACTAATTCCAAGCTGAGGGAGTGAGTGATATGTGGTAATCAGCAGGAAGGTTCCTTGGCCTTGTTCAACCTGATACCATGAGACTTCAAAGGGTTCAGAATCAATGTTGAGGACTTCCAAGCATCTCCTTCCCAATGGTATATCATTGTGCCTCTGCACAATTTTTCATTGTCTTTGGACCTATCTATCTGCCTCCTTGGGTCAAAAGATCATTCTTCCATCTTCCATCTTCAGTTGAAGCTGCAGTGAACAGATTGGGGCCAGGCTTGGATGGACAAACAAAATGCTCAGACTCTTATACACCACCTCCCCGTTCCCCAGTCTAATCATAATGCACTTGTTCTTCAAAACTAAAATTCAGCCTGTTTACTCTGCTTCTCTCTCCAGAGATACAACTGACTAGTTGAGCATTTTCAGCATTTTCTATTTTTATTCCACATTTTGTTATGATCAGGTATGTTTGATTCTTGTCACACATTTGGGTACTTAGGCATTATTCATAAATTAATATCATTATACACCGCAGAAAAATGCTCTTTGGCCAATTATTTCTTTTCTGGCTCTTTGACAAAGCTATCCGATTAATTCTGCTCAGAGATAAAAGGTACAGCAGATGCGTGCTTGTTATCTCGATTAATTCTGCTGCTTGCTTTCCCCAAAGCGCTGAAAATTTCTCCTTCATCCATATCTTTCCAATTTCCTTTTGAAAGTAATTATTAAATTTATTTCCTTGACCTTTTCGGGCAATGCTTTCCAGTTCATAACAAATTGCAAATGAATTTCAAATAGCATCATCTGATCTAAGGAAACCCCTGCCAGCTGCTGTAATCTCTTTGTGTTTCTGAAGTCTTTCATCCCTGCTCTCATTACATCCTTCCTGAAGTGTGACATCCAGAACAGGACACAATTTTTCGGCCGAACTCTAACTATGAACTTGTCAATATAGTTTTACAGTTTAAGTGACAGAATTCCGATGATTTGTGATCCTCAGATACAAATTTCTCTTCACCCTATCTTTTGAGAGATCCCTTATATTGAAGCATTGTCTCCTAATTTTAGATACCTTCACAAGGGGAAACCATACTCTTAGTATCCCTGATAAGCCCCTTTGAAGACTTCTATGTTTCAATAAGATCATTTTTATTTTCTTAAACTTAAATGACTCAATCTCTTAGCCTTTCCTCGACACAATCTCTTCAACCAAGTGAACCTTCTGTTTTACCTCCAATTCTAATATATGACTCCTTGACATAAGGAGAAGAAATCCTGGGCAGCAACACATCCAAAACTCTGTGTCTGTGGTATCCAGTTCTATTTGAAGCAGAACCAAAATCCGACCCCACCACCAAAGACATTTTTCCCTCCCCACCCTTATCTGCCTTCCGGAGGGACCACTCCCTCCGCGACTCCCTTGTCCGCGCCACACTCCCCTCTAGCCCCACCACACCCGGCACTTTTCCCTGCAACTGCAGGAAGTGCTACACCTGCCCCCACACCTCCTCCCTCACCCCAATTCCAGGCTCCAAGAAGACTTTCCACATCAAGCAGATGTTCACCTTTACATCTGCCGATGTGGTATACTGCATCCGCTATACCCGTTGTGGCCTCCTCTACATCGGGGAAACCGAGCGGAGGCTTGGGGACCGCTTTGCAGAACACCTGCACTCAGTTCGCACTAAACAACTGCACCTCCCAGTCGCGAACCATTTCAACTCCCCCTCCCATTCCTCAGATGACATGTCCATCCTGGGCCTCCTGCAGTGCCACAACAATGCCACCCGAAGGCTGCAGGAACAGCACCTCATATTCCGCTTGGGAACCCTGCAGCCCAATGGTATCAATGTGGATTTCACAAGCTTCAAAATCTCCCCTCCCCCAACCGCATCCCAAAACCAGCCCAGCTCTTCCCCGCCTCCCTAACCTGTTCTTCCACTCACGTATCCCCTCCTCCCACCTCAAGCCCCACCCCCATTTCCTACCTACTAACCTCATCCCGCCCCCTTGACCTGTCCGTCCTCCCAGGACTGACCTATCTCCTCCCTACCCCACTACCTACACTCATCTTTACTGTCTCCATCCCTGCTTCTTTGACTTGTCTGTCTCCTTTCCACCTATCCTCTCCTCTATCCATCTTCTATCCGCCTCCCCCTCTCTCCCTATTTATTTCAGAACCCTCTTCCCCTCCCCCATTTCTGATGAAGGGTCTAGGCCCGAAACGTCAAGCTTTTCTGCTCCTGTGATGCTGCTTGGCCGGCTGTGTTCATCCAGCTCCACACCTTGTTATCTCGGATTCTCCAGCATCTGCAGTTCCTATTATCTCTCCCATCAAGGCATAGATTGGCTTTAGCAGTTATCTATGCAGCCACTGGGATCATATCAAATGCCCCAGCTGATGAGTATGGCCGTCTTCTCCTCAAAGGATAAACAAAAAAGATCAGTTTTTAAGTAAGGAGACCAAAGTGTACACTCTGCTCTAGCTGTGGCCCCTCCAAAACCCTGCACAATAGCAAAACATCCCTACATTTGAATTCCCTCCCTCTTGCAATAAAGGCCAACATTATATTTGCCAACCTAATTATTTCCTGGAACTGCAAGCTTACTCTTTATGTTTGATATATGAGATTACCAGGTCACAATATACTCACACATTCTGCAGTCCATTTCCTTTTGAATATTCTCATTTCTTATTCTTCAGACCGAGCTAGATAACCTCATATTTTCTTACATCATACTCCATTTGCCAATTTTTTGTCTACACACTTCATTTAAATTATCTCTATTCTTTTGCAGGCTTTATGGGCTGGATTTAACAGGGCTCTGTAGGTGCATTACAATGGCTAAAATGTCAGGGCAATGGAGCCTCACATGCTGTTGATGGCTGCCTTACAGCAAATTAACTCTGGGAGCAGCATCAATTGTTTTAAGGCAAGGCTTATGTCCCTGTTAAGGCAGAAATTTGATGCCATCTATTGTTGGCTATAGGTTAGCTCATGTAACAGAAACCACAGACAGTTGTTGGAAGTATATTTACAATCCTAAATGTTTACAAGGCCATGACATCACAAAGCTATGGATAGTTTGGACTCAATCCTTAGTGGTGTTGGTGTGTTACATACACATTAAAGATTAACTCCATCACATAGAGAGCAACTGAAGGTGAGGCAAGTAATTTTATACCAGAATATCATATGCTATGATAATATGTAACCATCCTGCGTGATGGGGGCTGATGATATGTCACCTATTTCTTCTGAGGTTTTGACCATTGCTCATTTTCACTTAGGTTAGGCACAACAATGTACCGTCTTTCCATGAACCCATGTGTTTGTATGAAAGTATTGAACTCACATGCTTTATCTTTGGTCACATTGAGATAACTTCCTGCGTGGTTCTTGATCATATTCGTCTACTATTTTCTCCCTTTTTCCAACAATGTATTCTACTCGTGATGTTGGGTTTTGAGACTACAGGAGGAAAGGTCTGAGTGGATATGTCTCCCAAACGTGTGAGCTGTTGGTGAAGACATAGATTTAACACGGTTATCTAAAAATCTTGGCAAGTCACTTTGCACTTAGTCATCGTGAATTTTACAGTACAAAGAGTGCTTACTGTAAAACTGTTTGATTGAAGGTGGTGAGGAGAGGAATTAATATGTTGAACACTCCATTTCCTGTGTGAGTCTTTGAAGAATGCACAAGTGTACTGTGGAGCTGATGTACATTTAGCATACTGAACGAAGTGGTTATTTGTGTCAACAACCATTCCTCTAATGGCATTATTGAATAGTTACACAAAAGGAAATTTAGTGGAATACTTAGTCACCAGAACGTAATGGTTTCCGTGGACACAGAATTATCAGAGTCAGTCTTGCACCATGACTCAGGAAGACTAATGTGTGGAATGAAAAGTTCTTTTGATTATTGTGGTTGATGGTATTGACATGACTCACATAACTCAATTAGTTGATCAATGACCTTATTAATGCCAAGCCATTATACGCACCATTTAATCATTTGCCAATCTCTTGAATATTTCTGCACCAATGTGACCTTTACATAGATGGTCTCGAGTATGTAATGATATAAACTTGCAATGTTACCTTTTGTTTACCTTTAAAAATCACATTCTTGGTGCATCCTAGCATGTGTCTGAATGGCCAAAAACAAACACGTTATCTTGTTACTTGTTTTCTGTCCACCAGCTGACAAAAATCTTTTTGAGCTGCTGCTGCTGGCAATCGTCTGTCACGGCTTGGTGAATCTGTCCTGCTTGGCTGTGGCCAAAGTATATGGGACTGATGTTATAGTCTGGAATCTTTGGTGTTGCAAGTGAGGATTTGTCACTTTGTGGATCATAAGAATATATGTCTGATGGTAAACCAATGATAGGTGGTCCATCTGTTCCATTATTATAAAAATCTCCATCCTGAGGATCTGTATTGGCATTTAAGATGGATAATGACAGTCAATGGGATGTCAGATCCATTGTAAGTGAGACACATTGCGTCAATTTCCTAAGTACATCTCATGTAAGACGTGTAAAAGGATAATATTTGCACTTGCACGACTCTTATAGAATGCATGTGGTCCACGCCTTTTAAGATATATCACTTGGATAGAAGTAGAAGCTTCTACTTTTCAGATGGTTCCCATGTAGTGTGTCGAATTTATCTGATGTACGAGCTGCCCGGGGTTGTAAGCTGTAGTGTTGCCTATGGATTTGATTGTAATTCTTGTGTGTGCCATGGATAGTACTTTGGAAGCTTCTTTAGCATTGTTCTTGGTTGGCTCTTCTTCACTCGCTACTGTGAAGAATCGTGTTTTACTTTGGGTCGCTTTCAGTGATTAAACTTACAATACATTTCAGCCCGATGTCCTGTTATGGAACGTAGAGTTAGAATATGTCAAAAATGCTGGACACTGTGTTGGTGGGTGAGACAAGCCACATCTCTTGTAAAATTTGGAGGTAGGTGACTGCAATAGTTGTTCCTGAGAAAAGCACTTGGAAGATGTTGCTGGCCTGCTATAGTTGGTTTGAACTTGTGTCCATCTTCTTGCAGTATGACAATGGGATATTACTAAGGTTCATCTATGCTTTATTAAAGGATTTAGTAGGTGGAAAGGCAGTGATCAGCTCCTTCAGTTTTTCAATTTAGTTAACTTTGGTCAAATTATATTCCATACCTGCCTATGGATTAGTCAAATCTTTCACCTGGACATTGCCAGTGCAACATGAACCCAATCTTATGTATCCTGAAATTGTTTCATCGAACATAGAACATAGAACAGTACAGGCCCTTCGGCCCACGATGTTGTGCCGAATTTTTGCCCTAATCCTAAGGTCTATCTAACCTCCACCCCTACCTTATACTATCATCCATATGCCTATCTAATAGCTGCTTAAAGGCCCCTAATGAGGCCAACTCCGCTACCCTCTCCGGCAATGCATTCCACGCCCCTACCACTCTGAGTAAAGAACCTACCTCTGACGTCTCCCCTGTATCTACCTACACTCACTTTAAAACTATGCCCCCTCGTAATAGCTACCTCCACCCTAGGAAAAAGTCTATGGCTGTCTACTCTATCTATACCACTGATCATTTTGTACCCCTCTATCAAGTCACCTTTCATCCTTCATCGTTCTAAAGAGAAAAGCCCTAGCTCTCTCAACCTTTCGTTGTAAGACCTTCCCTCCATTCCAGGCTACATCCTGGTAAATCTCCTCTGCACCTTTTCCAACGCTTCCACATCTTTCCTGTAATGAGGTGACCAGAACTGGACACAATACTCCAGATGTGGCCGAACCAGGCTTTGTATAGGTGGAGCATAACTTCACGGCTCTTGAACTCAATCCCTCTATTAACGAAAGCTAACACACCATATGTCTTCTTAATAACTCTATCCACCTGGGTGGCAGGTTCCAGGGAACTGTGAACATGAACCCCAAGATCCCTCTGCTCCTCCACACTGCCAAGAATCTTTCCGTTAACCCCCTATTCTGCTTTCAAGTTTGTCCTTCCAAAATGAATCACCTCACACTTTTCAGGGTTAAACTCCATCAGCCACTTCTCAGCCCAGCTCTCCATCCTACTTACGTCCCTTTGTAACCCAGAACAGCCGTCCGCACTATCCACAACGCGACCCACCTTTGTATCATCCGTGAACTTGCTAATCTACCATTCCACTCCTTCATCCAAATCATTTACAAAAATCACAAATAGAAGAGGACCCAGGACAGATCCTTGTGGTACACCACTCATAACTGAGCACCATATTGAATATTTTCCGTCCACTACCACCCTTTGTCTTCTAAGGGTCAGCCAATTCTGAATCCAATCTGCCACATTTCCCCCTATCCCATGCCTCCTTACCTCCTGCATGAGCCTACCATGGGGAACCTTATCAAACGGCTTACTTAAATCCATGTAAAGCACATCAACTGCTCTACCTTCATTCACGTGTTTGGCTACCTCTTTAAAGAATTCATTGAGGTTTGTGAGGCATGATCGGCCCCTCAAAATCCATGCTGACTATCACGAATCAAACTGTGCCTTTCCAAGTGATCGTAAATCCTATTCTCAGAGCCATTTCCAATAATTTGCCCACTACTGATGTAAGACTAACTGGCCTGTAATTTCCAGGGTTATCCCTATTCCCTTTTTTGAACAAGAGAATGAAGTTTGCCTCTTTCCAATCTTCCGGCACTATATGTTTCATAGAATCATAGAATCCCTACTGTGTGGAAACAGGCTCTTTGGCCCAACAAGTCCACAATGACCCTCAGAGAATCCCATCCAGACCCATCCCTGAACACTATGGGCAATTTAGCATAGCCAATTCACCTAGCCTGTACATCTTTGGATTGTGGGAGGAAACCCACACAGACACGGGGAGAATGTGCAAACTCCACACAGTTGCCCGAGGGTAGAGTTGAACCTGGGTCCCTGGCACAGTGAGGCAGCAGTGCAAACTACTGAGCCACTGTGCCCCCCTGTTTCACTTTAAGTTGATCTTTTAAAATCTGAAAACTGTTCATAGGATATTTGCAATCATTGTCAAAGATACTGATGTTCCTCTGACAAAGCCATGGATAGTCAGCACGGCTTTGTCACAGAGACAGGTTACGCCTAACAAATTTGATTGAATTTTTAAAGGAGGTGACTAGGTGTATAGATGAGAGTTATGCAGTTGATATAGTTTTTATGCATTTCAGCAACGCCTTTTCCAAGGTCCCACATGCGAGACTGTTAAAGAAGGTAAAAGCATTTGGGATCCAGAGTAGCTTGGCAAATTGGATCCAAAATTGGTTTAATGGTAGAAGACAGAGAGTGGTGTAAAAGGCCATTCATATGGCTCGTGGCTGGTATCCAGTGGCATACCACAGGTACCATTGCTGGGTCTCCTATTGTTTGTGAAATATATACATGATTAGGTTACAGGAAGTGTCCTCCTTCAGCACATTGTGATATTCTCCTAAATCAGTAAAACAACTTCCCATCTTTTTTACATATTTCTCTATTGCACCTGAAATATCTAAATCTTGAAAAGTCGAGCAAGACTTCTTTGCTGCACAGGACCTTCAAACAATGCAATACATCAGATACATTGATGACATTTTCTTCCTTTAGACTCATGGCAAGGAATCACTGAAACGATGACATGGTGATATTAACAAGTTTCATGCCACCATCAGACTTACCATGGACTACTCTTTAGAATCAGTCTCATTCTTAGACACATGCATCTCCATCCAGGATGGACACATCAAGCCCACAAGCCCACAGATAATCTCACAATGCTGCACTTCTCCAACTTTCACCCGAAACATATTAAAGCCGTCATCACCTATGGGCAAGCCCAGCACATATACAAGATCAGCTCAGATAAGGAGGAATACGACAGACACAAAATCCTAAAGATTTTGAAGGACGCCTTCCTCAAAACAGGATATGATGCTCAACTCATCAATCGCCAGTTCCGACGTGCCACAGTGAAAAACTGCAATGACCTCCTCCGAAGACAGACACAGGATATGGCTGATAGAGTACCCTTTGTTTTCCAGTACACTCCCCAGATTGAGGAGACTACGCCATGTTCTTCAGAGCCTTCAACATGAGATTGATGACGACGAGCATCTTGTCAAGATCATCCCTATGTCTGCACTTCTCACCTTCAAACAACAACCAAACCTTAAACAGACCATTGTTTGCAGCAAACTACCCAGCCTTCAGGGCATCATCGACCACAACCCTATACAACCCTGTCATGGCAACCTCTGCAAGACATTTCAGATTATTGACATGGACACTACCATCACATGTGGGAACACCACCCACCATGTATACAGCAGGTACTCATGTGACTCGGCCAATATTGTCTGTCTCATGCGTTACGGGCGAGGATTCCCCAAGGCATGGCATATTGGCAAAACCATGCAGACGCTACAACAATGGACACTGCACAACAATCGCCAGACAGGGATGCTCCCTCCCAATGGGGGAACACTTCAGTTGTCAAGGACATTCAGCCTCCGATCTTTGGGCAAACGTCCTTCAAGGTGGCCTTCAAGATACACAACAACGCAGAGTCGCCGAGCAGAAACTGATGGTAAAGTTCCGTACCCATAATGTTATTCCAGCCTTTTGGTTTGTCTCCAGCACCACCTTATTTTTAATTTTTTGTAATTATCTCTCTGCCACATTTAATCAGATTATAGGTCATCCCTTTGCTTGTTATTCAGCTGTTGACACTTTATTCACACTGTCTGACACTTTTGAGACTTATCATTCAACACTCCACTCACACCATTTGTATGATCTTTTGCTCTCTTTGTCCTTGATCTCTCTCTAAACCTAAATTCTGTGTCTGTGTGCTTCCCTCCCACTTCACATGACAAAGGGGCTACACTCTGAAACCTTGTGGTTTCAAATCAATCTGAAAAAAAATGGAATATAGCCTGGTGTTGTGTGACTCCTGACTTTGGAATGTTAAGTTGCCAGTCTTGTCCCTCTGTCAACCAAGTCTCTGCAATAGTTACAACAACATTGTTATATGTAATAATCCTGGCTCTAAATTCATCAGCCTTACTTCTCATCCTCCTTACATTAAAAGAAATAAACATCAGACCACCAGTCCCACTGTGTTCAGTAAACTCTCCCTGTCTGTTCTTCCTCTTAGCCTTACTGGTGTTAGTCTCTAACTCCTCCTCAGTCATTTCACTTGCTGACCTGCTGGTCTGGTTCCCTCCCCCATGCACACTAGGTTAAACTCTCCCGAGCGACACTAGCGAACCTCCTTGCCAAGATATCGGTGCCCCCTCCAGTTTAGGTGCATCCTGTCCTTCTTGTACAGGTCCCATCTGCCCTGGAAGATATCCCAATGATCCACATATCTGAAGCCCTCCCTCCTACACCAGCTCTTCAGCTGTGTATTAGACTATACTATCTTCCTATTCCTAGCCTCGTTGGCACACGGCACACGGAGTAAACTCAAGATTACAAGCCTACACGTCCTGCCTCTCAAAATACTACCTGACTCCTTGAACTCCCTTTGCAGGACATTGTCACTCTTCCTGTCTATGCCGTGAGTACCTATGTCTGCTGGTTGCTCACCCTCCCCTTTCAGAATATCCTTTGCCCACTCAGAGACAACATTAACCCTGGTACCAGGGAGGCATCACACCATCCTGGAGTCTCTTTTGCAGCCATAGAATGGCCTTTCTGTGCCCCTGACTATACAGTCCCCTTTTCCTACTGCTCCAATGCACTTTGACCCTCCCTGCTGTACAATGGAGCAGCTATCGTGCCTACGCTCTGGCTGCTGCTATCACCATCTCCGATTGCCATTCTGCGCCCTACACCCCGGCAGTATCTAAAATGGTTTACTTTTAGAAAGAGGGGTAGCCACAGGGGACTCCTTCACTGTCTGCCTGACCCTCCTTGCAATCACCCATCTATCTGCCTGAGCCTTGGGTGTGACCACATTTCTAAAACTCCTGTCCGTGACGCTTTCCTGCATTCTTCTAAGTGTGTTCAACTGCCGCTCTATGTGGTCTGACAGGAGTTGCAACTGGACACACTTCCTGCAGAAGTAGTTGTCTGGGACTGTCCTTGAGATGTGCTGGCTCATCAGATTGGCTGGAGGCTCTGTGATCCCAGTGTTGCCAGCTGAGAGTATTGGCCACTTGCAGACTACAAACAGTCGCACCATGTCAAGGAGCCTGCAGGGAAATCTAGGGCCAGAGTTCTAAAAATGTATTGAGAGGTATGGAAGGCCAGGGAGTGTTAAAGGGGGGTGAAATAAATGTGGGGTGCCTCAGAAAGATGCGCCCCCTCTTGCCTGACTCCAATCCATACTGTTAAAGCTGCCATGCTTCTTATATCAATTGAGCACTTAAAGGCCTCAATAGGCCCAAAGGGTGGACCAGCTTTCTGAAGCATCCCCTTAATATTTCTGACTGGTCAGGGAAGATGGATTTTATGTGATCTTTGCCTTCAATCCACCAGTAACAGAGCATAAAATCTAGCTGTTTGTGTTCTGTATCACTTACTTTCCACCTATCCTTACATCATCAGCAAATATAGATTGTAAGTAGTTGAGGCCCCAGCACTAATCCCCATGAACCCCAATATCTACAGTTTGCCAATCTGAAAATAGCCCATTTACCCAGACTGTCTGCTTCCTGCTGGTTCGTCAATCCTCTATCCATGCTAATATCTGTGAAACAAACAGCCTTATTTAGAGAAATAGCATGCTGCCTGCCATTAAAAATGAACAATTATTAAAATATAATGAAACAAAGAATTATTAAAGGACCTCCTGCAGTGCAGCTGTGGTCCAAAGGTCAGCAAACAAGTTGCAGATGTGGGTTTGCAGTTTGGATTTTGTGTGCAGTTTAGGGGAACAGACAGGAAGGCCAGGAATTATGGGCAGTTGGTTATAGGATGACGAGAGTTAGCACTGGAGCAAAAGGAGTGACTAGCTGGAGAGTGTATGAGAACACAGCTGAAGCTGTGTAATCAGTTTTAACTCCTCTACCTGGCCCAGCAAGAATGGGCTTGTTGGTGAATTTGGTGAAGGTTATTCTTGTGTATTCTCTTCTCTATCCACTTTAATTCACCTCAAAATAGACATGCGGTGTTTGACTTCGTACTGCAAAGTTGAGGACAATAATGCCACTGCTCTGGTGTGTTAGTTTAATAAGAGGATAAACATGATAAATACTTTTAAAACAAAAGCATGCTTCACAATTCTAAACAAATATGCATTTATTGAAAAATAAAACCTCTGCAAGAGAACTGATACAACCTTGGCTGACAACAACTATATATAGAACTGTTTGTGCAACTGTAACACAATTAATATAACAAACATCCTGAGGCACTTCACAGGAGCATCACAAAACCAAATTTGACACCTGACACTTGACAGTTGAGAACGTATTGTCCCAGATCTTTTAATAGAATTAGCGGCAAACATTGAGATATTTACTGTTGTTGTGCTTCAGGTCTCAGAGGAGTGGTACTTATGTGCAAGATTTAAACCTTCTGATGGGCAAAGAATTGTCTCCACGGGAAGCGATGGCCTCGTGGTATTATCGCTGAAGTGTTAATCTAAAAGACCCATGGAATGTTCTGGGGATCCAGGTTTGAATCCTGCCACTGCAGATGGTGGCATTTGAATTCAATAGATATTTAGAATTAAGAATCAAATGATGACCCTGAATTCATCACCGATTGTCAGAAAAACTAATGCTCTTTAGGGAAGGAAACTGCCATCCTTACCTGTGGCTCCAGACCCACAGCAACGTGGCTCATTTTTAACTGCCCTCTGGGTAATGAGGGATGGGCAATAAATGCTGGTTCAGCCTATGATGCCCATATCCTGTGAATGAATTGCCTGCACCTTTTTGTGGATCTTTCAATACAAACCCTGCCATTAGAAATTTAAGCTGAAAGGCATACAATCTATCTTAAAAGTGAATAATAACTTAAGATGTATTGAAAAGGCCTCAAAGCCTGTTTAAAAATAAACCTGCTGGACAGTTAGCATTGCCACCACCTTCACTCCAGAAGCCCACTCTCCCAACCCATAATCTCCATCCATATCCTAAAACCCCAGCCTTCCCACCACACCTCCCTTCAATAGAGAAACCATGGGCTGAAAACACTCAAGCCAGTTGGAGAAGCTGTTTCAATTGATAATGTCTTCTGTAAACCATAAACCTCAATGAACTTCAATTTTTGAATAATTTAGAATTCAATTTCAGACTTTTTTCCACGCTTGCTTATGCTACATTAACTCAAAGCAATTAAAGATGTTTCTAAAAGATTAAATATAGTTAAAAATGCTTGGAAACTTTAAGAAACGCACACCTGAGTTCACTAAAAACTATTAGACCTCAAGGGCATTCCTTTGCCTGTTGACTCAAAGGGGACATAGCCTCAACACTTGTGCACCTTGCCACTGCTCCACATGGTTCTCCTCATGGATGGTGTAGTTGCTCTGCTGGGGCAGCAAGTCCCAGCTACAAAGTTACGAAAGGTGAAGTCACAGTTTCAACTGCCTTGGTCTTGCCACTGACCAGAATATCCATCCCATGAGGACCGAAGACTTGGTCAAAAAGGTATGTTCTAAGGAACATCGTAAAGAATGAAAGACAGGTGGGAAGATGTAGGGCTGAATCTTACAATTTTTTTCTTGGGGTTCATGAAGGGTTTCTCTCTGCAAGCTAGCGTGGGTTTTCTTGCATGATCATCCCAAGCACCTCATTAACTACCTACTCTGCCACTATGAGCTTCTCTCATTCTTGGCCAGCTGGATTCTGTCACTCTCAAAGCCAGAGGAACTTGCTACTGCTTGGAAATCCTGGAATACATTGGCATCCCTGGCACTAGCACCATCTTGGAACCTCGCCGAAACATCAATACAAGTATTGGCAATCCATCTAGAGTTGCCCTTCACCATCAACATAGTGAGACAGCAGCCACAAACTCATGCTGAATACAAACACTGGAGATTATTATACATCCAAGAGTTTTTTGTTGCACCCGGCTCTCATTTATTGCTGAGTTGCAGCATCTAATGCAGCTGAGCTCTGCCATGCACATTGAGGATTCGTACTTCTCAACAGTCCTCATCCCCCTCCTTGGAAGACTGCTCCCATTCTCCCAGTTTCTCAGCATCCATTACATCCCCTTGTTGCCTGCTCCAGTTATGCAGCATTAAGGTTATTGTCCAATCTTGCATTCTATTCTGCTCATCTCTGTTATTAAATATGTGTGGCATTATTGTTTGTCCTGCCATGTATTCCCCATGTGATTATTTATTTTTCTTCCATTCAAACTATTTTAAATTCTAAAGTATTTCCGGTTTCAAAGCTTTTAATAAGTAAGCCAGTGCTGTTGCAAGCTGCTTTATTTTCTGAGCTTTTAAAGTGTTCAGAGTAGCATACTATGTTAAACCTTTAATTGCGTCAAGTAACAATACCTTATCTCTGTATCACTTACTAGAAAGCCTTCCCTTCTTTTCATAGTCAATATGGTGGTTTCTCATCTTTGGCAGCCAAGATGAATGTTTCCTGCATTTTCCCAGGCAAAATGGGCACATTGTTCCATTTCACAGCTTAAGACACAATACACATGCCCTTCTGCAGTTTTCCAAATGAATCTTTATGGCTGTAGTCTTAATAAATCTTTGCGCTAAAATCATGATTTATGTTATTGATATCCTATTTATGTCACCGTCTTTAAAACCACCTAACTACCTTCTTCAGTTACATTCAACCTTCTCTATCTTTTAAATTCTTCTTTTGCGGCCTTGATTCTACCCCAAGATTTTTCTGACGTTGCAGTCTCTATAAATTAAATCTACGGCCCTTGACTTAGCTGCTGCAGAAGTTCCCTGTGTTGTGCATTCACTCGCAATGCTAGTTGAACATGGGATTGCCTCCTTAACTTCTATCTCGCTCAGCCTTACCCTTTGCATAATTAATTTAAAGTTCTTCCCTATGCCTAACAAGCAGGTCTAACTTTATTCACAGAGCTCTGAAATGATTGCCTCCCAGCCAAACTTTGAATCGAGACTTCCCCAACAGATTTATCTTCCCAAGGACTCTAACTGCCAAATATCACTAGTTTTTAAGCTCTTACTGATTCACATTGCTTCTCATTCACTCCTTACCAAGTCTGAAGTGAAAGTTTTAGCCTGAAGTGCTACTAATGCCTTGCTATTTCTTGCAGCTAATGGACTGACAGAATATACTTTTAAAGAAATAAAGCATTTAAGTTGGTAAACATTTGTGTTCTGAATTTTTTTCACCTAGGACCAATGGATTTTTTCCCCATGGTTTTTACCTTATAGTGTTTAAGCTATAGTGCCCACCACTGATCACTTGTATTGCAGAATAAACTATTAGTAGCTAATAGTTATGGGGGGGGGGGAGGGGGGAGGGGAGGGGGTAGAGTGTTATTTCCAATCCTCTTTCTACACTTAAATAAAAGCTAAACAGGTTTGACAACGTATAATGGGTTACTGAAACAAAAAAATTCAAAATTTCAATGAAATACATCAGAATTAAATCAAATTATCATTACCAGGGGTAATGATGCACCCCAGAAATTGTCCTTCCCATACTGAGTCGAAAGACCTATTCAGTTCATCGTGATGGAGTGGCAGTAAAAGATACAGTTTGTTGCATGTTGCCAACGAGTACAAGTAATTGCCTGGTTAGACATAATTATTAAGACTATCAAGGGACAATCTCCAACATTAGCCCTTTCAGATGACAGCAACCTCTAGGAACATGGTTTATCCTGCTTTTGTTCGTTGTGTTCTTTTTCAGCAGGCCTGTACTTAGACAATATAAACATACATAGTAAAGTATCTGAAGGATTATTTATGGACTAGGAGAAGTAATAGTGCATCCATGAACCATGAATTTGTTCACATCAGGTTAAAGGAATAATTCAAATATAATCATGTTGTGATGGTCAATGTTTGTGACTGTTAGGAAGTCATCCATTTTGAACATTTAAAGAAAAAGAGACATAGATGGTGGTACATAATTTCATTGAGGTGTCAATTAACATAAACAATTCTGTGAAACTCAAGTTTGTTGAATCACCAATTCTCCCTTGGAGCGCCTTTGACATTTATTCCAGTGATAATTGATCCTCTGTATTGAGCTCTTTGCATGTGTAATCTCCGCCTTTCTGAAAAACTGATCTACTTCTGCTCATCTTCTAGAAGTGGTCACTATTTTTCAGATGTAGCATTCTTTTGTCATAGCTGAACACTACTTATGTTTGTGTGGCTTTTTTGTTCCAAGGTGTTGACACAGACTGCTTATTTAGCCTGTCTTTGTGTTGGCTTGTTGTATGTGTCTGGTAAATGAATAAGTTTTTTTGCTCACCTGTGACAAGCTTTTCTATGAGGAGGCAATGGCCTAGTGGTATTATCACTAATCCAGAGATCCAGATAATGTTCTGGGGACCCATGTTTGAGTCGTGCCATGGCAGATGGTGGAATTTGAATTTGATAAAATATCTGGAATTAAGAGTCTAGTGATGACCATGAATCCATTGCCGATTGTCAGGAAAAACCCATCTGGTTCATAATGTCCTTTATGGAAGGAAACTGCCATCCTTACCTGAGATAACAAGCATGGGGCTGGATGAACACAGCAGGTCAAGCAGCATCATAGGAGCAGGAAAACTTGACGTTTCAGGCCTAGACCCTTCATCAGAAATGGGGGAGGGGAAGAGGGTTCTGAAATAAATAGGGAGAGAGGGGGAGGTGGATAGGGGATGGATAGAGGAGAGGATAGGTGGAGAGGAGGCAGACAAGTCGAAGAGGCGGGGATGGAGCCAGTAAAGGTGAGTGTAGGTAGTGGGGTAGGGAGGAGATAGGTCAGTCCTGGGAGGACGGACAGGTCAAGGGGGCGGGATGATGTTAGTAGATAGGAGATGGGGGTGTGGCTTGAGGTGGGAGGAGGGGACAGGTGAGAGGAAGAACAGGTTAGGGAGGTGGAGATGAGCTGGGCTGGTTTTGGGATGCGGTTGGAGGAAGGGAGATTTTGAAGCTTGTGAAATCCACATTGATGCCATTGGGCTGCAGGGTTCCCAGGCTGAATATGATTTGCTGTTCCTGCAGCCTTTGGGTGGCATCACTGTGGCATTGCAGGAGGTCCAGGATGGACATGTCATCTGAGGAATGGGAGGGGGAGTTGAAATGGTTCGCGACTGGGAGGTGCAGTTGTTTGTTGCGAACTGAGCGCAGGTGTTCTGCAAAGCGGTCCCCAAGCCTCCGCTTGGTTTCCCCGATGTAGAGGAAGCCACAACGGGTACAGCGGATGCAGTATACCACATTGGCAGATGTGCAGGTGAACATCTGCCTGATGTGGAAAGTCTTCTTAGGGCCTGGGATTGGGGTGAGGGAGGAGGTGTGGGGGCAGGTGTAGCACTTCCTGCAGTTACAGGTAAAAGTGCCGGGTGTGGTGGGGCTGGAGGGGAGTGTGGAGCGGACAAGGGAGTCGCGGAGGGAGTGGTCCCTCCGGAAGGCAGATAAGGGTTGGGAGGGAAAAATGTCTTTGGTGGTGGGGTCTGATTGCAGATGGCGGAAGTGTCGGAGGATGATGCGTTGGATCCGGAGGTTGGTGGGGTGGTATGTGAGGACGAGGGGGATTCTTTTTTGGTTATTATTGCGGGGATGGGGCGTGAGGGATGTGTTCTGGGAAATGCGGGAGACATGGTCGAGGGCGTTCTCGACCACTGTTGGGGGGAAGTTGCGGTCCTTGAAGAATGAGGACATTTGAGATGTACGGGAGTGGAATGTCTCATCCTGGGAGCAGATGCGGCGGAGGCGAAGGAATTGGGAATAGGGGATGGCATTTTTGCAGGCCGCACCCCCATCTCCTATCTACTAACATCATCCCGCCCCCTTGACCTGTCCATCCTCCCAGGACTGACCTATCTCCTCCCTACCCCATTACCTACACTCACCTTTACTGGCTCCATCCCCGCCTCTTCGACTCGTCTGCATTCCTCTCCACCTATCCTCTCCTCTATCCATCCCCTATCTGCCTCCCACTCTCTCCCTATTTATTTCAGAACCCTCTTCCCCTCCCCCATTTCTGATGAAGGGTCTAGGCCCGAAATGTCAAGTTTTCCTGCTCTTATGATGCTGCTTGATCTGCTGTGTTCATCCAGCCCCATGCTTGTTATCTCGGATTCTCCAGCATCTGCAGTACCTTTTATCTCTGCCATCCTTACCTGGTCTGGCCTACATGTGACTCCAGACTTACAGCAATGTAGTTGACTCATAACTGGCCTCTGGACAACTAGGAATGGGCAGTAAATGCCGCCAAGCCTGTGACGTCCTCATCCCCTGACTGAATAAAAATAACTCTTCTCAGGATTTCTCTGTGAATCTTTCTGGTTTCTGCTTCCAGCAGATTTTAAAACTTTTCTACAAAGGCAAATCTTCCTCAGACTGTATTAAAATAAGAAGAACTCATCAATAGTTCTAACAAGAATTCTGCCTCTTCTGAATTCTGCTTTCTAAGCATAGCCACAGTTCTCCAATAATCTGTCCAGTCCATTATTAAAGTTATGTATGGATTCGTCTGGATGTTGCAACCTTCTGCTAAATTTTGCTTTTTTAGAAAATTGTATTTGTTCTCAGATTAAAGTAATATCAAAAACTGTTAGATCTTTGTCAAAAGTTTTTTTTAACATTTCAGTGATTTATAATTTCATCTGCTACAAGACTGTTGAAACATAATGGTGATTTTACTTGTTCAACTTGAGATTTATCTAAAGAAATGTTTTGCCATTCTCTAAAATTGAATCCTGATATTAATGCTATTTCTCATTCTATTTCTTCTTAATTTGGTTAGTTATTCTCATTACTTTCAAGCTATTTTGAATCAGAAGCAGTTAAATGCAGGATAACAAGGTGCGGGGCTGGATGAACACAGCAGGCCAAGCAGCATCATAGGAGCAGGAAAGCTTGACGTTTCGGGTCTAGACCCTTCATTAGTTAAATGCGGCTTTGGTTTGTTTACCTTATAGATTGAATGATTCTACAATATATAAATGTTGATGACTTTAAAGCTGTGATCTTGAGTGAAATCAATATTATTTGATTCTCTTGTCTTAAAGTATCTTCATACATTTAAACCTATAAAGTAGAATTGCTGTAATACTTTATTTGTCTGCAATTTTTAAATATCTGGGTTAAATAATCTGTAGTATTCTCTTCTAATAAAGATTTTAATTCTATATTATGGCAATGCTGTAATGTTTTACTTCTTTTAATTTTTTTTGTATCAATATAGTATTTCTGCATTTCTTGCCAGGAAGTTGTACTCTACTTTCTGGTCAAAATGGTGATTTCCTGCCTTCTGCAACCAAGTTGAAATCTTCCTACATCTACATGGGAAAAATGGACATATTCCAAATTTTGCAGTCTATGAAAAGCATATATCCATTCCCCCTTGTGCATTTTTTGTGACTACACTTTTAATAAATCTTCCTGCCAAAATTATGGTTTAAGTTATGAATGTTCTTGTCTTATCACAGTGTTAAAATTCTTCTGATTTCTTTTTTCTGTTGGGATCTGTTTACCAAATCTTTTAAATTACCCCTTTGTCACCTGCAATGTACTGTGCAAATTTTCTGATACTGCAGCCTCCTGTTAAGTTAATGTTTTGGCACTTGCTCTGTATACTATTGCTGTGCCTAGTGGGGTCTTTTCAAAATGGTAGGGCTGCTCATTTTGAAGGGTAAGAATTTCTTTTCACTTCCTTTTCTTTCCAGCCAAGACCTTTGCACAATTACTTTGACTGTTTTACTCCTTGACTGTGGAGATTTCTGATTAAACTTATGGACCTCTGAACTGGTCCCACTGATCCTTCTTCTAAAAGGATACTGACTCTTCTCAGTCATTTCTGCACCCTATATTTTAATTAAAGATTTTCTTTTAGATTGATGCTTTGTTCTGCTGCTGTTTCCATCAGTGCTGCCAACTATTGTCCAATTACATGTTTTCAGAGGCTTACTGACTGCCTGTGTCTTACAGAGTCAAAGAGTCATACAACACGGAAACAGTCCCTTCGATCCAACCAGTCCACGCTGAGCATAATCCCAAACTAAACTAGTCCCACCTGCCTGCTCCCAGCCCACATCCCTCTAAATCTTTCCAATTCATGTACTTATCCAAATGTCTTTTAAACATTGTACCCACATCCACCACTTCATCAGGAATTTCATTCCATATTCAAACCATGTTCTGTGTAAAAAAATTGCCCCATGTCTCTCTCCTCTCACCTTAAAAATGTGCCCCCTAGTCTTGAAATTTCCAGTCTTAAGGAAAAGACAACTACCATCAACTCTATCTATACCTATTTTTATTTTATCAAATTCTATCATGTCACCTCTCAACCTCCTGTGCTTTCAGAATAAAGTCCCAGCCTATCCAGCCTTTCTTTATAACTCAAACGTTTCGTACCCAGCAACGTCCTGGTAAATCTCTTCTGAACCTCTCCAGCTTGATAATATCCTTCCTATAACTGGGCAACCAGAACTGGACACAATATTCCAGGAGAGGCCTCACCAATGTCCTGTACAAGCTCAACACAACGTCCCAACTCCTATACTCAAAGGAGTAAGCAATGAAGGCAAGCTTGCTAAATGCTTTTTTTAACCATCCTGTCTACATGTTTTGAACAATGGTAAACTCAAGTATTTTCTAAAATTTGTTTAGAACTTGAATGGTTTATTTTTTCCATTGTTGTTACCTTAAGTTTAATGCAATGATCTATTATTCTGAAGAATTTTGAAAGAGGAGAAAGAAATGAAAATGTAGAAACAGAAGACAGATATTTCTGAGCTTCTAAGAAAGATAACTTACATCACGTTGGTGGAAGAAAGGGCTTGCGGAGAGGCCAGATTGGAGGATTATAGGTTTGGAGACAATTAAGGAAGTAGTTGGCTGAGGACATGAAAAGATGGGAACTGGAGGCGAATTTTTACATTTTTATAAACTGGGTGTGAGCTTTTATTTTAATGATGATGTGCAAGTTTGGATATAGGCTTCAGGGTTATCTCAATTAATGATGGGTGAGTTTTGGAGTGTTGCTGGGATAAGCCTTGACTATTACAATTGCTATAAAAATAGACAGTTTATCAAGTCATTACCAACATCAACTGAAAAACAGCTTACTGTGTTTGCTGGAAATCTGAAATCAAAACTGAAAATTCTGGAAATACTCAGCAGATAAGGACATCATCTGTGGAGAGAAACAAGTTTAACGTTCTGGGTCAGTGATTTTTCATCAGAACTGGGAAAGGTTAGTTATGTGAAAGGTTTTGAGTAAGGGATGGGCGCAGCAAGGACAGAAGGAAGATCTGTGATCAGTGGAAGCCAGGAGAGACTGAATGACAGAGACTTGTCTTCCAGGGCCAAAGCGAATGGTGATGCGGCAAGAAAGGAAACAAAAATCGAAAGATGTACCAAGAACAAGTGTGTTGCTGCCTCAAAGAAAAGAAAATTAAGGGCACATTTCGTAGACTGAAATTATTGACCTCAGTATTGAGTATGGGAAGACTATAAAGTGATAATTGAAAGATGAGGTCCTGTTGCTCATGGTTGCATTGAACTGCGCTGGAACACTGCAGTAGGCTGAGGACAGAAGTGTCAACATGACGGCAAAGCCGAGAATTAAAATGACCATCCCCTGGAAGCTTGGGGTTATGCTTGCAAACTGAAAGGAGCTATTCCACAAAGAGGCCACCCAACCTGTATTTGGCCTCTGCAAAGTGGAGAAGGCCACATCTTCAGCTGCGAATATAGTAAATAGTGGCCAGTCATTAGTTTTAGAATGGAGTCAAATTTAGAGGCTAGGATGAACTACAATCCGTGATGATGGGAATAACATAGAGCTTGCACTTCTTGGTGCCAACCAAGTAATTGTGTTACCAAAATAGAAATTGCTGGAAAAACTCAGCAGGTCCGGCAGCATCTTTGGAGAAAGTTTTGGGTCCAGTGACTCTTCTGTTTCTAATTTTCAACAACTGCAGTTTTTTGGGTTTTTTTGTCAAGTAACAGTGTTGTTGTGATTCAGTTCTTCCTCATGTTCGTCTATGTTGAGTGCTGGGTAAAAAATGATGTGCTGGACCACCCAGCATCCGATGAGTCATTGTCTGTACTAATGGAAGTGCAAACCGATCTGTGCTAATCAGGGCTTTAGTTCTAATATTTGTTCCAAATGTTAACTGATTGCAGAAAGCATCATACTTTCTGACTTACTCATAGGTTAATTGCTAAGTGCCTAGAAGACACAGCCATTAAATGTCAAGCACAGGTGAATGGCTGGGAGAAACACAAGAAAGCACAAGAAATATTCGAACTAAAGCCATGATTAGCACAGATCGGTTTTGATAGAAGGGTAATGAATATTGGCAATGTTTGACGTAGTTGATAGTATTCTGGCATTATAAACATCCTTTGAAACAGACTGTGCTTATTTTACACATTTCTTCCCTTCCTTCTTGGAGTTTTACACAGAAGCTATTAAGTAGTCTCAGAGATTGAGGCTAATTTTATTGTAACCATCTTGCAAGAACATGGAACTTTGGTACAAGATCTTACTACTTTGTCTTCCCTTAACTCCTTTGAATGCAGTTCTGATAAAATGCTCGGAATTGTCAAGGGATGGGATGTGGGAAGTTCAGTGTAAATGCGCATTAAGTTTCAACTTCAAACATGGGGACAACAAGTGGGCTATTTTTAAATCTCTAAATTTCTAAAAATCTCTTAATCTTTAGCAAGATTGCCTACTAGATATCCTAATTTCCAAATCTGCTAAAAAGCAGCAGGATTTCAATTTGATAATTCCAGAAAAATCATAAAATGTGTTCTAAAGGATTGGTGTTTGCTAAATGTTTACATTTGTGATATGATATACGTACCTTTAAGGTAACATTTATTAAATTGCTGTCATTCATTATCAGCGCAACAGTATGTACTGTATTTGTCGTATGGCTTGAACTTACTGTATAGCAGAAGATGGAAGGAAGCAGATGTGTATACTTAGTCGCCTGGTTAACATTATCACATACAGTCTTATCTTAATTAAAAGCACATACTTTTACTTTCTAGTCCTTGTTGCAGTTATTTTAACCAACCTGCTTGGACATATCAAAGCACATCTCTGAAACAGGATAGAATTCAAACCTAGACCTTCAAGTTCAGAAGTAAGGACACTATCTCTGTGCCACAAGACCGTCCTGATTGATACTTTGAACTTCAACAGAAGAAGAAAACATTTGCCAACAATAACTAATCTGGGCAAATGCCACTGACATAACGTGCTGATGAAATCAGCCTCAGATTGATGTATGTGAGTTGCTGGAGCAGTTTGACTCAGTAACGGACTTACTTCTAGAATGTGTAAAAGTTGTGTTGAAAGTTATTACAATTTTGCAATATTATCGCTGAATGGTGTTTTTATGTCAAATATCTTCCTGTATGGATATGAGATATTTCTGTTATATCGCAATGTCTGCAATTGCTGCTTACATCATCTATAGCACAGAACCACACCATTGGTTTCTGATTTGTATCTGTCACTGTCTATGCTCCACATGAACCTCCACTCCATTCCTCATTATTTGATCCTATCACTATGGCATCTATTTCTTTCTCCCTCATGCTTAATGGTTTCCATTAAATGCATCTATGTATTTGCCAGAATGATTCCATGTGGCAGTTAGTTCTACACTTCACCCAGTCTTTGGTGAAAAGGTTTAGCCTATATCCTGTGTCACATTTAATTGTGACTGTTGGAAGTTTACAGCATCTATTATTGGGCTCCACCATAACTTCTCTATGTTTACCCTGTTTTTGTTTTAAAGGTTTCCACGAGGACACCTCTCAGCCTTCCTTTTTCCCTACAGAAATAAATCTCAACCTAATCAATGTTTGTAATAGTTCTGAACTCTCAGTTCTGGTATCATTCATGTAGATCTGTCCAGTACTTTCTCCAAGGCCTTTATGTCATTTTTGTTCAACATAAGTGGAGGGCAGAACTCTGCATTATTCTCCAAATGCGGAGTAACTACAGTTCTATGGTATACGAATTCCACATGATCTCCCTGTTTCCAATTTCTTTCCTCCAGAAATGAAACATCTGCTTTGTTTGCTTCTTTACGGCCGTGTTATGTGTTTGTACATTTTGTACCTGTAGCTCTAGATTTCTTTATCATCTAACTTCCTTCAATTCTTATTCTATTAGCAGTGTGTATATTTTCAGCGGCCTGAACATCCTCTATATCAGCACTACCCTATCCCCAGTGCCCGGTGATAACTTTTCAAACCCTTGCTCAACAAGACTTGCAAGTAAAAGTGAGAGACTCAGAAGGTAGCCTTCCCAGATCTCATCTCTATTCCTCTGATTTCTTCAGAAATTAAGGTCCAGTCGAGTGTTTCTGACCTTTCCCAGGTCCCTTTAGTTAGAAGCCTTTCCTTTGACAGATTTGATATGTCATTCCAACCCTCTATCCCCTCCCCTCCCCCCCCACCATTACTGACCAGGTTCAGGTCACCTTTGCCCCAAGAAAGCCCATTCTAATGGGCTCTTGAGGTGCAGTGGCACTGCCCTTAACTCTAAATCAAAAGACTTGAGTTCAAGTTCTATCTGCTCCAGGAGTTTACTGTAACATGGCTGAACAGCCCACTCCAGCAGCAATCATGTTCCAAACCTGCTCGTGTCTCACGAGCAGCTATCAGTTTAAACATCTGCCCGACAGATCAATACCACATTCACTTTGATGCCTACTGGGCTCCCATTTCATTGAGAGTATCAATGGTCAGGAAATGGTCATCACCACGCTTGTCTACTCTAATTAATTGGGAAACCTGGAAGTGGAATGCTGAGTTAAAAAGCCAAAACAAAGTCAACTCCAGTAGTTTTCCACTTTGCATGGCAGCCTCCCCTGCTGCAGCTCATTTCAATGATTATAGATTCATTATTTTTTGTTAACAATATTAATTTCATGTATGTTATACAGAAATGAACCCACAGTCAAGGATACCAAACTATACACATGCGACACACGGGCAAACACACACATACACACACGTACACGCACACACACACACACGCGCAGACAAATGTATACTTACAGGAGAAGATTGATTTTACAAGGAAGATTTTCATTGTCTTCCACTTGAGTGTACAACAGTGTCCAAGCATAGGAAATACAGGAAACCTGGGCACTCTCCTTCAGCTGATCTGATTTTCTATCCATTTGTTCTTAGGAGATTCGACTCCAACTTCCCAATAATCCTTCATTTGCTGTACTAAGATGCAAAGAGTAGGTCTAAAATCCTTACTGTTTTAACCCAATTATTGCAATTACTATAAATTCTCTTGATAGCGTAGCTTTTTGCTATTTTCTGTGCATCTTTGGAGCTGCAGATTGCACGGGAAGAATGAAGGAAATGCTCTTACTGCTGGTGAAGGAACATGAAATACTGACTGGAGCAGCTGTTCCTTGAAAATAGCACAATATAATCAACAGCTAGAGCAATTCTATCTGCTTGCATGGCTAAATTTGAGGTAAATCAACTCTATAAGATAAAATTGCATCATTAAGATGGTAGGATACAGTGTACTATTTCCACTGACTATCAGCTATCTTCGTGTCAAGAACTGTGGATGTAGTTTAAGACTCTAAAGCAACACCCAAAAGATTCCCCTGAAAAAGCACTTTACAGTAATTCCATGTTACTGATGTTGCTGAGCTCTAAAGGTATTGTCTCCTAACCTGTCCCCAGCTGGATTTGCAATTCTTGGATACTTGAGCATTTCAGTAAAAACTTGTGTATTTTCTGTGAAAATATTAAGGAGCTATCAGGAAGTTGAAACTTCCATTATTGTTGAGAACATTTCATTTTGCAGACAGAGGCAGTTCTCAATCAAATACTGATTGGAATACAACACAATGAAGACACTTTTTAAGAATCAGAGACAATGGTCCAGACACTTCTGATGGTCAGAACATTGTTGGTGCAGTGTACTTTGGAGTTGCATGTCAGGACAATGTGGAATCTCAGATGATGCTGGCTGCAGGGGAATCACACAAGGAATTGTATTTGGATCTGGAAACGTCTGAAAAGGTCTACTGAAGTTGAAGAATTCAGAAAGATTTGACTTCCTTAATCTTAATAGTGACTCTGGAAAAGTTAGAGGTTTAAAAACCTGCTCTAATACTTGGTTAACTATCAAACTGAGCCCACACCTCATTACTTAGCCCCAACTAGACTCCACTGGCCTCTGACATCGCCCCTCCCCTGGAGTCCAAACAACCATCCAGCTGATGAGACACGGCACCCCCCAACGGAACCAACCAAACCCCATTTGATCCTGTCACAACCATCAACCACATCCCCCCCACATCCCCTCCCTGTGGGGCGGCCTGACTCGCCTGTAACACATACCATCTCCCATCCATGGAACCTAATTCCCATCACCCATGCCCAGATTCCAGTCTGACATTTGCCCCTCCCCTTGCCATGCCAGACAACCCTCCACCTGATCTGAAATGACATTCATGACAAGCACCCCCCAACTCATCTACTGGTGTCACATCCCCAGAGGCATCACCCCATCCCTGTATTGGCCTGAAGCCCTGCTAGATCACATCTCAATGCCTAGCCCAGCTGCTCTGATGGTTTTCAGGCTGACATTCTCTCCCCCAACATGGAGCTGACACATCCATGATCTCTTGACCAAAACGGTGCCACATTGGACACTCATTCAAGCTTCAGTCGACCCTAAACACTCATTCCCTCCCGGCATCCTCCTCACCTCATCCACTTGGCACTCTAACCCCCGAACCGAACTGCCACCCTGAACCCACAATCAGTAGCACTTTCCGTTTCAGTAGCACTGTCAAAGTGGTGGGCTATGCAGCTGGACATTTAACTCACAGTCAGCATCCTGACTGCTGCAAAAGGATGTGGGGGTTGTCTGAAGATTTTCTACGTTACTGGGTTTGTGGATTCCTAGACAGGTTTGCAAAAGGATCTCCCTGGCCAGGAAGGTCCAGCACAGAAGTCCCCCAAAGTTACGTGGGCGATTTTTAAATTGAATCTGTTTCTCACCCTGATCACAACGTCTGGGCCAATAGGATCTTGTTGTATGGGTACGTCAGCTCACTACACTGTATGAGATGCTGCCTATCATAAACGATGCTGCCACCATCCTCTTTATGTCCGGGAAGCTACAGGGCTGCTGGTGGATGGGAAAGGAAAATTACCTTCTGGTCCAACTAAAAGAGGCTCTTATAGTTAACAAGATATAGCTTATTGCATATAGTTACAAGTTGCATTCATACGAAAGACGTTGTTAAAGGAACTTTGAGGTAGACCAGATGTTAAGTCTTGCCCCTTCGAAATCCTAAGTTGCTCTGCCCACAAATTCATATGACATTGTCATACAGAGTGGTGCTTATCACACTGTTTGGTATTATCCCTTTCAGACCTATTCTAAACCATATACAACAGATCTCAAATTGACAAAACATTTTTGCTTTAGTAAGCATGCTTACTGTTGGGTAACTTCCCGTAGTGACAGTAATTAGTTTCCATTTCTTGTCATTGACCTTATGTTTGGAGAATTTCACTCCTGGATTTAGTTGGAGTCCAGGCCCACATAGCTAGTTAACATTTTGTAAGTGCACTGCCAAATTACCTCATCCAAAAATAAATGCTTGTGTGCAAGGAGCAAGGAAGCTCAAGCTTAGAAAATCCTACCAAATATTATTATGAAATGAAACAATGTGGGATGGGAGTTCATACAATAAAACCATAAATTTAATTAGCATTTCAAACCAGGGAAGCTGTTCATTGCAGCCAAGTGGAATTTTCCTACAGGCATACTTGAAGCTGAAATAATGGATCTTTAGATAGTTTTGAAGATGGAAAATTACATCATGATATACAATTACAACTGTGGAATTATAATGGAATATTGTGGATATCAGAATTGTCTGTCACACACTGGGAAAGAAAACAATGATGAACTTTTAAACAATTTGCCCATGAGACGATTAATTGGAATTGTTTTTGGGTGCCCATTTACACGGAAAACATTAAGGTGTACAGCACAGTTCAATCAAATGATGCCAGGAATTTGAAACTACAGTTCTAAGGAGATATTTGAAATATTGATATTATTTCTACAGAGGCAGATAAGGTTGTGAGGAGACTTAATAGAGAGTGTGGGAAAGGCGAAGGGTGGGGTAGGAGTAAAGCCACTCTGCGTCTGGAAGCAAGAGTTGTGGTGAGAAAAGTGAGCAGTGGTATTAAACTGTACACTGAATGGGCCAAATAGCCTCCTTCTGTGCTGTGAACCTTTATGATTCTATGAACTTTATTGGCTGCAGCTAAAGATTCATTTTGCCTCAAAATTGGAATGCACCGAAGTCTGAAAGAATTAGAAACTGCTGTTACTGTCCTCATGATGTTAAGATAGTCATTAGCCAAAGGTATCATTTTACTAGTAAATAGGTACAAGTATATTTTCCAACCAGGTTGGCTGCAGTATTTAATATTACACATTAAATAGTCACAATTTTTATGTCCCACTCTATTTGTGAGTCTATTATTAGAAATATGCAAATTTAATAACTGGCCAGGACAGAATAAGGCTTGATTCTAAAGACCTCCTTGGGTGAACAGCCTTTGCACCCAACGACAACTGTCTCACACACGAAGAATGGCTCAAGGAGTCAGATACTAGTCAGATGGTAGAAGGTAGAGTGAAGAAAAGAAAAATGATGAATTTCCCATGATGATAATGGAATCTCCTGGTAATTCTGGTGGGAAAGAGCTCTGCAAACTGTTTTCATTCAAAACTTATAGTCGTTCAGCCAAATAAATCCAACTCAATATTTGGAAAACACTTCCACAGAAATATGTGACCGGAAAACTGCTGGATTAATCATAATGTCCTCATTTCTGTGCACTGATTTGAATATTGGTAGAGATCAGAATCAGTTTACAGTCAAAGATTATTAATAAATTGGACATTTTATCGATTAGGTAGCGATATTGATAAATAAGCAGTTTTGTTTTGATAGAGATAAGAAAGAATGGAATGCTTCCAGTGTTTACCTTGACTCCTATCATCTGAATGTTGTCAGATTCTTAGCATTAAGGCAGAAAGAAAATGAATTTCTGGAAGTAATATTGGAAAATTATCTTAGATGTTATTCAACTTTGATCTATAAATACCAGCATAAGTATCAATTAAGAATTGAGAACTATTTTTTAAGCCTTTGATGCCAGTTGAACACAAAGTTTTCCAGGGGCATTGCATTTGTTTTGGTCCTCCTTCTCTGTTTGTTCTCTTTAATTTTCTACTACTCCATTTATATGCCTGACATACGTCTGTCTGGTTCTGTAGACTTCAGCATGCCAAAGGAGGTTGGGCTGTGCTGCGTACTGTCTGAGTAGCAAGAATGAGGGGAAAAATGAGAACGTGTAAGGTCTAAATGAAACACAGACAATTGTATTACCAGACACTTACACCAGTTGGCAAGCATCTGCTCAAACAACTGGTAAGCACCATTACACAGCTGCCTTTGCATGTACCTGAGTTTCATTTTTAACTCCATTTTATCCATATTCACAGAGAGCTTCGCTCCTATAACTTATTATGTCCGTTCAATAAAAACTTAAAGATCAGTCTGCAATTGTAATTTCAACACTCCACATCTGGGGCATCACTACTACCATTTGCTATGTATCATTTAAGTAGTGCAATTGTGCCTAGGATTGACAATTTTCAATTTTGTAGATTTATCATAGTCAAATAAGACAACAGTGCATTTAAGAGGGTGGGGGAGGCAATGGCCTAGAGGACTGTTAACCCAGAGACCCAGGTAATGTTCTGGAGAGCCAAGCTTGAATCCTGCCACGGCAGATGGTGGAATTTGAATTCAATACAAATCTGGAATAACGAGTTAATGATAACCATCAAAGCATTGTTGATTACACAGAATATAGAACATAGAACAGTACAGCACAGTACAGGCCCTTCGGCCGACGATGTTGTGCCGATCTATTATCTTCCTCTAAGATCAAAACTACCCTGCATACCCTTCAGTTTACTATCATCCATGTGCCTATCCAAGAGTTGCTTAAATGTCCTGAATGTATCTAACTCTACTGCCACCGCTGGCAGTGCATTCCATGCACCCACCACTCTCTGTGTAAAGAACCTACCTCTGACATCACCCCTATACCTTCCTCCAATCACCTTAAAATTATGCCCCCTCCTGACAGTCACTTCCGCCCTGGGAAAAGTCTCTGACTATCCACTCTATCTATGCCCCTCATCATTTTGTACATCTCTATCAAGTCACCTCTCATCCTTTTTCACTCCAATGAGAGAAGTCCTAACTCCCTCAACCTCTCCACATAAGACCTGCCCTCCAGTCCAGGCAGCATCCTGGTAAATCTCCTCTGCACCCTCCCTAAAGCTTCCACATCCTTGCTATAATGAGGCGACCAGAACCGAACACATTTTTCCAAGTGTGGTCCAACCAGGGTTTTATAGAGCTGCAGCATAACCTCGTGGCTCTTAAACTTAATTCCCTGCCAATGAAAGCCAACACAACATATGCCTGCTTAACAACCCTATCAAGTTGGGTGGCAACTTTGAGGGATCTATGAATGTGATCCCTCTGTTCCTCCACACTGCCAAGAATCCTACCATTAACCCTGTATTCTGCATTCAAATTTGACCTTCCAAAATGAATCACTTCACACTTTTCTGGGTTGAATTCCATCTGCCGCTCCTTTGCCCAGCTCTGCATCCTGTCAATGATCCGTTGCAACCTACAACAGCCCTCCACGCTATCCACAACTCCACCAACTTTTGTGTCATCAACAAACTTACTAACCCCACCTTCCACTTCCTCATCCAAGTCATTTATAAAGACCACAAACAGCAGAGGTCCCAAAATAGATCCCTTCGGAACACCACTGGTCATCGAGCTCCAGGCTGAATACTTTCCATCTACTACCACCCTCTATCTTCTATTGGACGGCCAATTCTGTATCCAGACAGCCAAATTTCCCTGAATCCCTTGCGTCCTTACTTTCTGAATGAGCCTACCATGGGGAAGCTTATCAAATGCCTTGCTAAAATCCATATGCACCACATGCACTGTTTGACCTTCATCAATGTGTTTTGTCAAATCATCAATGAATTCAATAAGGTTTGCGAGGCATGACCTGCACCTCACAAAGCCGTGCTGACTATTTCTAATCTAACTATGCTTTTCCAAATAATCATAAATACTATCTTTCAGAATCCTCTCCAATAATTTGCCCACCACTGAAGTAAGACTGACTGGTCTGTAATTCCCAGGATTATCCCTATTCCCCTTCCTGAGCAAGGGAATAACATTTGCCACCCTCAATTATCTGTTACTACTCCAGTGAACAGTGAGGACGCAAAGATCATCGCCAAAGGCGCAGCAATCTCTTCCCTAGCTTCCCGTAGGAACTTTGGGTATATCCTGTCTGGCCCAGGGGACTTATCTATCCTCATTTTTTTCAAAATTTCTTGCACATCCTCCTTCCTAATATCAAGCTGTTCGAGCATATCAGCATGTTTCACACTGTCCTCACAAACATCAAGGTCCCTCTCACTGGTGAATCTTTAGCAAAGTATTCATTAACAACCTCCCCTACCTCCTCCGACTCCAGGCACAAGTTCCCTCCACCATCCTCGATTGGCCCTACCCTCACTCGGGCCATCCTCTTGTTCCTCACATAAGTATAGAATGCCTTGGGGTTTTCCTTAATCCTACCCACCAAGGCTTTTTCATGGCCCCTTCTAGCTCTCCTAAGTCCATTCTTCAGTTCATTCCTGGCTACCTTGTAGCCCTCTAGAGCCCTGTCCGATCCTTGTTTCCTCAACCTTAAGTAATCTTCCTTCTTCCTCTTGACTAGATGTTCCACATGTCTTGTCATCCAATGTTCCTTTACCTTAACATCCTTTCCTCGCCTCAGTAGGACAAACCTATCCAGTACTAATAGCAAGTGCTCCCGAAACAACCTCCACATCTCTGCCATACATTTCCCTGAGAACATCTGTTCCCAATTTATGCTCTGCAGTTCCTGCCTAAGAGCATTGTAATTCCCCCTCCCCCAATTAAATACTTTCCCATACAATCTAATCCTATCCCTCTCCATGACAATAGCAAAGGTCAGGGGGTTGTGATCACTATCACCAAAATACTCTCCCACCGAGAGATCTGACACCTGGCCTGGTTCATTGCCAAGCACCAAGTCCAATATGGCCTCCCCTCTCATCGGCCTATCTACATATTGAGTCAGACATCCTTCCTGGACACACTTGACAAACTCTGCTCCATCCAAACCATTTGCACTTAGGAGGTTCCAGTCTAGATTAGGGAAGTTGAAGTCACCCATGACAACAACCCTATTATTTCTGTACATTTCCAAAATCTGCCTCCCAATCTGTTCCGACAATCTGATTATTTGGAAAGAGCCATTTGGTTCACTAATGCCCTTTAGGGAAGGAAATTGCTATCCTTCCCTGGTCTGGCTTACCCGGGCTCCAGATCCACAGCAATGTGGTTCACTCTTAACTCTCCCCTGGACAGCTGGTCGATGGGACAATAAATGCTGACCAAGTCAGCAATGCCCTTATACTGTGAATGAACAATAAAAGAAGAACTTGAGGTTAAGTATCCATCCATAACATTTCCTCCAGTCACAATGCCAATGAGGTCCACACTGAATTCACCGAATCACATTTTGACCGTAATGAACCTTTGCTCAGCAACTATTGTAAAGTAACATCTGCTATAGTCTAATTCTGTTGACTGAGTTACAGTATTAGATTGCATAAGATGTTAAGTATGCAGCATCGTTTCCCTTACTCTAGATATCTCGTATAAGATAAGTGATTATCAACCATGATTCTTCTAACATTCTCCACAATTATTTATTCTCATTAACAGCTGGCACAAAATGCTATTTTCTCGATGCCCCCATGTGAAATAAATTTTGCATTCTTTCAGTAGGAATTCCTGGATACGTCCAATTCTTGTAGGAATAGTAAGTAGCAGAAGACCCCGCTGACTTTTAATACAAACCTATTCCTGTCAGAAATTCTGGTACTAATTAAAGTTTGCATTCAGGGTGAACTCCCACACACATAGCAGGCCATCTGGAAGCTTGCACGCACTGATCAAGACACTTAAAGAATAGCTTCAACTATTTAAAGGGCTCGCATGTATAATAAATTAGAGGGAAGAGGATTACAGCCCTTCATTATTCCAATCTAGTACTGGGCCATACATAGTTAGTACATTGACAGAATTACGGATGTTTCCCAACTGGTGCTGATGCACATCATTTCTGTTGTTGCTGTTGTACCACTAAAGAAGTAGCAAGGAATCTTTAATACAGAGGTTTTTTTTCATTTGTTCTTGAGGTGAGGCTTTGTTGGCTGGGTGAGAATTTATTGCCCATCCCTGTTTGTTCTTGAGAAGGTGGTGGTGAGCTGCCTTCCTGCACCACTGCTGTCCATGTGCTGTAATTAGACCCATAATGCTGTGAGGGACGGAATTCCAGGATTTTAACCCAGTGATAGTGAAGGAACAGTGATATATTTCCAAGTCAGGATGATGAGTGACTTGGAGTGGAACTTGCAGGTGCTGGTATTCCCATGTCTCTGCTGCTTTTCACCTTATGGATGGAAGTGGTGTGGTTTGGATGGTGTTGTTTAAGGTGGCTTGTTGAATTTCTACTGTGAGTCTTGTTGCTGGCGCATACTGCTGCTACTGAGTGCTGGTGTTTTTAGAGTTGCCTGCATCCAGGCAGGTGACGAGCATTCCTTCATAGTCCTCACTTGTGCCTTTGTAGATAGTGGACAGGTTTTGGGAAGTCAGGAGGTGAATCACTCCTTGCAAGATTCCTAGCCTCTGACCCACTCTATTGTATTTATATGACAAATCCAGTTCAGTTTCTGGTCAATGATAACAACCAGGAAATTGATAGTGGGGGATTCGGTGACATCAAACACACGACTGGAGCTCCATCTGAAAACTTAAAACAGGATTCTGGTGCTTTCTCGGGGGTCTGATGTTCTTTTCATCTTGAACTAATCAGAACATTTTGCAAGAATTCAAGGAATTAACCAAACTTGAGTAAGCAGACTTCTTTTTCAGGAAAAATCACTTTCTATACTACCAAAGAACAATTAATGTATGAATTAGGACAAGGAGTAAGCTACTTGGCCCCTTGAGCCTACACTGCCGTTCAATAAGATCATACTCATTGACTCTACATTCATGACTACCCCTCTCATACTCCTTGAAAACTCTTCACAAACTTGATACCCTGTGTCTATCTACTTCTGCCTTAAAAATATTGGCTTTGGTGGGTATCTGCCAGGCATTGGGTTTGAGACAGTAAATCATTGCAGCAATTTTAACTGCCCGCCACCTCTATTCCTGCCGCGGCCAGGGTTAAACCTGTCCTCTAAAACCTTCCTTTTCCATTCAAACAAGTGACAGAAGTGACTTGAATCCCACAATTAACTTGCAAATACACTTTCTATAATGCTTTACAAGAATTGACTGAAAGAGCAGTGGGCAGAATCTTACAGGCATCTGAGTGTCAAGCTTTAAAACAAACTAAATAAATTACGCCAAATTAAATCAAGTCAAATAAAAGGGAGCTGGAACTGAATAAATGAAACTACTTATTGATGGCTTGATGGTAGAAGACAGAGGTGGTGGTAAGGGATTGTTTATCAGACAGGAGACCTGTGACCTGTGACAGGGATCAGTGCTGGGTCCACTGTTACTTGTCATTTATATAAATGATTTGGATGAGAATTTAGAAGGTATGGTTTATAAGTTTGTGGATGACACTAAGATTGGTGGTATAGTAGATAGTGAAGAGGGTTAACTGGGAATGCAGCGAGATCTTGATCAACTGGGCCAGCGCGCAGAGGAATGGCAGATGGAGTTTAATTAAGATAAATGCAAGGTGTTGTATTTTGGTAGGTCAAATCAGTCAATGGGAGTGTTATAGAACAAACAGATCTAGGTGTATAGGTTCATAGTTGCTTGAAAATGGAGTCACAGATAGACAGGTTGGTGAAGGTGGCTTTCAGCATACTTGCTTTCATTGGTCAGAGCATTGAATATAGGAGTTGGGACGTCTTGTTGCAGCTGTACAAGACATTGATGAGGCCACATTTGGAGCACTGCATGCAGTTCTGGTTGCCCTACTATAGAAAGGATATTATCAAATTAGAAAGCATGCACAAATGATTTACCTGGATGCTACTTGAGCTGGAAGGTTTGAGTTATAAGGAGAGGTTGGCTGGGTGGGACTTTTTCCCCTGAAGCTTAGGAGACTGAAGGGGTGACCTTATAGAAGTTTATAAAATCATAAGAAGAATAGATAGGGTGGATAGTCAACAACTTTTCCCCATGGTAGAGGAGTCTAAAATTAGAGGGCATAGAGTTAAGGTGAGGGGGAAGGATACAAAAAGGCCCTGAGGGGCAATTTTTTTTAACAGAGGATGGTGAGTGTCTAGAATGGGCTACTAGAGGTAGTAGTAGAAGTGAGTACAATCTCATCACTTCAGAAACATTTAGACAGGTACTTGGATGGGATAGTTATGGAACAATATGGACCGAACACAGACAAATGGAACTAGATTAATTACAAAAACTGGGCAGCATGGACAAGTTGGGCCGAAGGGCCTATTACCGTGCTGTAGACTTCTATGACTCTATATTGAAATTAAACGTAGTTTTGTGGGCTAATAATACACTCCAGCCCCTGCTCTGTCCACTGACTACAAAAGACTTTGAGCAGACCAGTGGACACTGCATGCTCCCTCACTAAAGAAAATCAGGTATGGGGCTGCAAAAGAGAGACAAAAGAGGGTCAATGACCAAATAATCCTCCCAATTTCCCATTGTCTGAATCTGTTTATGGCCACCTTGGCCAGGTATGGGAACAGACTCATGAGGATATCACTGATCCGCCTGTTCCCATTCATATTTCCTACCGTCCTCATCCCTCCCTACACCAGGCAGCCAAAGATCAGGAGTGTCAGGCTGAAGTACAAACAAAGTGGAAAAGTGACTTAAGTCGACTTCACCAGTGCATGAGTTGAGTAGGAATTCTTCAAGACCACAATAGACACAGGCTGGATGGTGAGCAGTGTAGATATGCTGTGTCAGTGAGAATTGAAGGCAGATGAATATTGAAATATTCATGATTACTGCTCCTGATTACTGAAGTAGCCCTTCAGTTGGCCACATTGTCCAGCCATTGGCTTTACCCACTTTCAGAATAATAGGTAGTTATTGCTCCCACTTTAGGTGTAGCCATCCTGAAGTCAAAATTTGTATTGCACATGTGATTTTTGGATAAGATTCTGAGTTTCAGATTGTGTGCTTGTTGCAGTGTTGCAGCCTCTCTGAGTGACCCATGGAATCCCCCTCTGCCCCTCCCCTGTTATTTCACAATCCCTGTTGCCTTGTTAATCCTTCATCCTTTTCCCTGTTTCGATTGTTTTCCTCTACGTTACTATCAATGTCTCTGTTTTACCCTGGAGACCTTTGACATCAGTGTCTCTCTATCCTTGTTCCTGTATCTTCCCCAAATCCAGGCCAGAGTCAGCCAGAGATTCCATTTCCACCTTTCAAGACTGCCCATTCCCCTCCCCTATCCATCCAGATCCAACCCTACTACATTCACCAGCCCCCTATAATTGTACCCATTCTCTCTGCTAGAAAATACAACCAGATCAACCCACAGACATGAGCTGCCTTAAGCTTTGACTGGTCTATTTCGCTGGACTGCCTTTGCACAATATTCCAACTAACCATAGCACACTGACTAGAATTAATTTGCAAGAAATGTCCAACTGACTAACCAACGAAGCCAGACTGGTTTTGTTTGACTTCCAGGACTGACCCAATCCCTGGACTGAAACAATGCCGAGCTCTGGACTTGAATTGGAACCAACCACCTGACTGACCTTGTCCGAGAGGAGTGCTCAAAATTTTTACCCAAGTATTCTTCCCTTGTGTGACAAACAAAAGGCAGGGAACTAACTCAGGATTTAATGAAACAAACCCTTCTTTATTTTAACCCTTTAAGTGCAATACTCAATATAAAACAACATTCGCTACAACATTTACTTCTTACTTCAATTCATTTAACTTCAACTTTAAGTCACTTCATTGAATTTCACTTTACCTTACTTTACTTAATCCACATTAAACGCTAACTCTTAACTCTATAAGTTTGGCTTGAATGAAATACTGCCTCGACCTGTGTGACGTGGCCAAGTTTGCTCTCCATGTAGGTCCACCTCGTGGTTCTTTGTCTTCTCTGAAGATAACTTCAAGGCACATGCTTCTCAAATGTTGGTCTCGAACGCTTCTCCTGAAAAAAATCATTTGTTCTGCTAACTTATCTCAAAAATGTGTTTGGCTTCCAGAAACTTCACTGGCACTCAACCATTGAACTGATCAAAGCCTGATCGCATTGTTTGATCCCAGACAATGGAGTTTTACTGGTAAATACTAAATCCCCAAATACTAAACAGTCATATTCCTTTCTCCATATTAGGTAGTATGGTACCAGTCTGTCTAGCTGGTCACATGATGCTTGCATTATTTGGTCAACACAGGAAACGGCAGATCCTGGCTGCAGTTTTAACCAAGGTCAGAGCTTAAACTAGCTTGACCAAAATTCCGAACATGCTTGATTGTAGCTCTTCACCATTTCTACAGCTGGCCATCTGACCACTCTGACCATGGCCAACCCTCCAGACTCGAAATGGCCTAACTCCTGGACAGACTGTGGCTATAGCCCTAATTGTCTGGACCGTATCATCTTCCCACTCACCATGTCTCCCCTTTCACACATCACCATTGTCTTCATGCACATGTACTATATTTGCCGTGTGCATTGCAGGCACATGTGTTACCTCCAGCACTGATGAAACACCGTGCCCTTCTCCAACATGAATCTCCCTTTCAGGTTGCTGCTTAACCATATTCTAAAGACATAAGCTGCTGTGGAATATTCAGTGCTAAGTTGCCACCTCAGAAGCAAAGTTAGCTGCCTTGGGTTTTGTGATAGTCCTTGAACTGCTACTTCTGAAAAGTTGTTGTTTTCGTTACTGTTGATCCTTTGGCTTAGTTGTCCCATTTTGGGTCATTTAAATCTCTTTTATTACTTTCATTACTTACTTTTATTACTGTGTCACTGCTCCTGCCAATGCTGAACACATATTTCTTAATCATGCCTGTCACAATGATTGCCCCAAACCCTCTCCAAATCGATGCCTTCTTACATATTGTAACAATCTCTTATCCAGGTGCATAGTTCACTCAATGGGATAGATCTCACTTAGCACATCAGATACGTTTCACTCTGAAAGATCAAACATTTTTTTGGAAACATTCTAATTTACAGTTCTATTGTTTGGCCACAGGAGTTCAATGGCTCAGACAAATCTAGACACACCCATGTGTGGTTCTGCTTGGCTGTCTCTGAACCACTATGTTGACCAAAGTTACACATTTATGTCAATGTCAGCTTTTCAAGATTCTGTGGAATGAAAGTTTGACCAATTTCTGAAAATTGTTCTTTAATGGTACTGCTCCTGTTTGGAGTTTTTAACTTCAAACTTACACCTTTGATCCAAAATGACTTCCATTGAATCTGAAGTTTAACGTTTGCTTGATTCTAGATGCCAATATATTACCCATTAATTCAACAATGAAACATCCATTCATAGCCTCTGACCAATCCTTCATATTTGAAGGATCTTTTTTCTCTCAGGTATTGGATATTATTGATAACAGGGATGGGCAACAATTGCTGAACCATCCAGCAATGTCAATTAACTGCGAAAGAATAAATTTGTAAAAGTAAAATATAAATTCACTCTCACAAATTAAATTTTGTAAATTCCAATATTTCAGGTATGGATGCTTGCAGTTAGGCATTGAAAAATGTTAAGTAGGTATTTGTGAGAATGAATGTGGACTGTTCTTTATCACTGATTAGCGCTGAGTCTGATGTAGGAGTGCTTAGCAGATAAAAGTTAATACTTCCAGTATTTCTGCATAGTATAGGAGTTCATGAGCTGCTGTTACATCAGTCACTTTCCCCAAATATAAACAATTTCTAATAAACAAAGAAGGAGACAATAAAGATTTTTGAGACTACAATGTTCCATAAAACTGATGTTAAAGAGCTATCTAGCACCATGTGCACCTTGTCATCAATGCAGTGCTCAGGAAAATAAAATGGCAGCTCCCAGAGAAATTGAAAACTAATTGTCAGATGAAGATGGGAAAGATGGCAACAGTTATCCTGAAATCAAAAGTAGTTGTCCCTGTCCAATGTGAAGGATTCAAGTGGATGATTGACTTTGTATAAAGTACAAGACCTTAGACCTCTTTTATCTCAACCAGAGCTCAGAGTCAAGGGTAGTGCTGGCCTGGCAGCTGGCACCTTCAGATGGGAGATGAACAACAAGAGGAGGAGGCAGACCCAAGGGAGTATTCCCTCGCTCTTCAGTGAGAGAGCGAGATGCTTCCTTCTTCAACTTTAATAAGATTGAGCAGCCCATGCTAACTGCCTGTTCATCTTCCAGTATCAGTGAGCCATCCTCAATTATCATGGTTGGATCTGTTTTTTGTCTAATTGCCTAATGTGTCATAACTAAACAGCTCTTTCTTAACAAACTTAACAAACTATTGGAAAGCTCCTTACAGATGGTCAACTGCTTATCTACTGGGTAACTGTGGTTCTGAACCACCCCCAAAATCTAACAGCCTGGTGTGGGGGAACAATGTGATTCAGGATAACAAAGAACATCAATGCCACCCTGTGTTAAATACCATCGCAATGATGAACAAGTCAACAGGCTGATGACAGGAGTCACCATAGAGCAGAGTGTTATCTTGCCAAACATCCAGCATGTGCTATTGCACAAACAGAACAGACGGCTCAGCAAGCGTAACACCCAAAGGGGTGAGAAAATTTAAAACGGGCTATGAATAAAAGAATTTTTAAAAATGCTCGTCCCGCTGAATAACTTTCAGAACTCCAACCTTGTGTTTCCCCTCCCCCTTTCGATTCCTCACCAAACATCCTCCCAACTGTATGGGGGAGTTGAGACCACACAAAACTCAATCTAGCCCCGTCAGGCCTGTTGAAAACTTACCAGACTGATCTTTTGTGTTTTAGCATACCAACCAATCCTTTTTCTACGTTCACAGCACACCTGTCCCCTAGGCTTGGTCTCACTAAAGCCCCACACTCCCCTCCAATCTCCTCCACCCCAAAGATCAGGATTCACCAGCCTCCCCTTCCCCATCCTCAGGCTCAGGGTTCACCAGCCTCCCTTTCCCCACCCTCAGGTTCAGGGTTCACCAGCCTCCCCTTCCCCACCCTCAGGCTCCCTGCTCCTCCCCAAGGCTTAATTATCATCAGGCCCCTGTCCCCAATCCCGGACTCGGGGTTCCCCAACAGCCCCTTGCCTTACTAAGCTTGAGCTCCATCAGCATCCCCCCACCTTCATCCAGACATAGGGCTCACCATCATCACTGCTGCCTATCCCCTCCCTCAACCCCAGTGCTCAAACTCCTCCCCACAGTCTTTGACACACAACCCCCGTGATTTTGTGTACACCTGAGACCGTGTTGGCAAAACATGTTCACTTACCTTAATGCCTGATCTCTGCTCCATCCACCGATAGACATTGGGCTCAGTGCCAGTTTGAACTTCCAGTTCTGCCCAATGGCTGGACTTGAGGAGAATGAGCCAGGAATGGGGTGGGTGAGAGAGGGTAATAGAGGATTTACTGGGGACTGAGGCAGGCGGTGGGGGTGTGGCTCACTGGAGGATACAGGGTGAGGTACAGAACACATTGGGGGAGACTGGACTGGAGTGGGACAAAGGGAGAGGGCAATGGGGTCAGATGGGAATGGGAATGGGAAGAAGATACAAAGGAGAGGGAGCAGGCAGAGAGAAGTGGTTGATGATTATAATAATACATTTCAATAACATTATTATCACATCATAATGATCAATTAGAGTAAGGATAACAACCAATATAACTAATGTAGATAAGCTTTGTTCTTTCAGTCAGCATTCAGTCAGCAGTTAAGTAAGTAGACATTAGCAAGCAGCAAGTAGCCTAAACTGGGCTCTTGTGGCATGGTGGTAAGGTCCCTATCTCTGAGCCAGGAGGCCTGCCTTCAAGTCCTACTTACTCCAGTGAGTGTGTAACAACATCTCTGAGCAGATTGATTGGGAAATATCTATAGTGGATAAGTTGGTAAGTGATGAGATAAATGCTTAGGTGGATGTTGAGAAGATCCTTCCCTTTGTGGCTAAGACTAAAATTAGGGGATACAATATCAAAATAGGATACGTCCTATTTAAGATGAGACCTTTCTTCTCTCCCAGGGTCATGATCCCATCGTCCTGTGCTCCCCAGAGAAGGGTGGAGGCATGGTCATTGAATATTTTTAAAGGTATGTTAAATAGATACTTGATTGAGTAGGGAGGCAAAGACAAGAAAATGGAGTTGAGTCCATAATTGGATCGGCTATGAGGGGCCTTCTGGTGCTCCCAATTGTTATCTTTCTGTGTCTCTGTGCTACTGGGAGCGATGCCGACTGCATCCAGCAGCCCCAGAATCCAACTAAGCAGTATTGACTCACTAGGGCCAGCCAGGAAGCCGAGAGAGGTGTGACAGAGTAGTTACTGAGATATTTCAGTCATGACCCTAGCCATTGAGGGGGATTCCCACACCGGGTTCCAGGGTGCCCAACAAAGAAAAGGAAGAAAATGGAGCTGAAGATTATCAAATCAGCCAAGAGCACATTAAACGGCCGAAAGGAACAAGGGTGCAGTTACCTACTGCTGGTCCTCATAAAATCAGGCATTCCTTGCCATTTGTACTATACCATGTCAGTGGTGGGGAATGTGCCCCTTTCGTGGCCTTCAACAGCTCGATTGTCTTCCCAGGGGAATGACCTTCCTTGACAATTTCCGCTTCTGTTTGAAACACAAGAATTTAGGAAGCAATTCTTCAAGGAGCCAACATGCAGGATAGTTAAAGGGAACCAGTAGATGTAATATTTTTGTTTTCCAATGGATGTTTGATAAGGTACCACATGTCAGCTCATTTAATAAGACAAGAGACCATGCTGCTGGGGAAAGTATATAAACATGGATGATTGGCTAATTAATAGAAGACAGAGAGTTGGGAAAAGTGGACCATTTGCAGGATGGCAACCTGTAATTAGTTGTTTGCCATAGGGATCAGTACAGAGGCTGCATTTATTTATGATGTATTTTCATGACTTGTATGAGGGAAGTGAATGTACGATCACCAAGTTTGCAGATGACATAAAAATAGGTGGGAAGCATGTGGTGAGGATGATAAAATGATTACAGAGGATATGGACAGTTTAAGGGAGTGAGCAAAAATTTGGCAGATGGAATGTCATGTGGGAAAATGTGAGACTATGCATTTTGGCAGGAAGAATAAGAGGAGCGGAACATTATTTAAATGGAGAAAGACTGCAAAAATCTATGAACAGAGGAACTTGGGAGTCCTTGCGCTTTTTAAAATTTATTTGCGGGACGTGAGTGTCACTGGTTAGGCCGGTGCCAACTGCTGTAGTCCATCTGCTGTAGTAGACCCCCAATGCCCTTAGAGAGGGAATTCCAGGATTTTGATGCAGTGACAGTGAGGAAATGATGATTTATTTTCAATTCAGGATGGTGAGTGGCTTGGAAGGGAACTTGCAGGTGGTGGTGGTCCATGTATCTGCTGTCCTTGTCCTTCGGGATGGAAGTGGTCACAGTGTTTTTTTGGACAATGCTATCTAAAGAGCTTTGGTGAATTTCTGCAGTGTGCCTTACAGATAGTTCACACCACTGTTACTGACCGGCAGTGATAGAGGGAATGGATGCTTGCGGATGTGGTGCCAATCCAGTGGGCTGATTTTTCCTGGATGGTGTCACATCTTTTGAGTGTTGCTGGAGTTGCACCCATCCAGGAAAGCGGGGAGTATTCCATCACACTCCTGACTTGTTCCATGTAGATGGTGGATAGGCTTTGGGGAGTCAGGAGGTGAGTTGCTCACTGCAGGATTCCAAGCCTTTGACCTGTTCATGTAACCAACTGTATTTATATGGTTATTTCCATTTAGTTTCTGGTCAATGTTAATCCCAGGACATTTTTGGTTGGGTAGGTTTCAGTGATGTTAAAGCCATTGAATGCCAATGGAAGATAGTTAGATTGTCTCTTATTGGAGATGGTCATTGTCTGGTATTTGTGTGACGTGAATGTGATTTGCCACTTTGCAGCCAAGCCCGGATATTATCCAGGTCTTGCTGAATTTGAACACAGGCTACTTCAATATCTGAGGAGTCGTGAATGGTGCTGAACATTGTGCAATCATCAGTGAACATCCCCACTCCTGACCTTATGAGGGAGGGAAGGTCATTGATGAAGCAGTTGAATATGATTGAACCTTAGTGGAATTCTTTACTGCAGCAAAATGGTTGTTAAGAATATTCAAGGAATCAAGCCTTACAGGGATAAGACAGGAAAGTGGAGTTGAGGTTTATCAGATCAGCCGTGATCACATTGAATGGAATAGCATCTCAATGGGCTGAACAGCCTACTTCTGCTCTTACACCTTGTGGTCTTATGGTCTTATCAGGAAAACAGGGGCTGGGCAATAAATACCAACCTTGCCAGCAATACCCACATCCTGAATAAATGATTGCAAAAAAACACAGGTTGTACTGTTTTCGAAATGCATAGCAGAAATCATTCGAAGTGTGTTTTGCTCCCAGCAGAACATACAGTCTGCTCTACTTTTCATTGTAATAAATTCCTAATCAAAGCATGGAGTTGTAATGTAGTTTATATCTACCAAAGTATTTGATGTTTGTCCAGGTTATTTATCTAACAAAAGTAATGGCTGGCAGGCTTCTGCGCATATAATTTGAACAAGATGTGAATAATGAAAAAATAACTTTTTTTTATTTATGAAGCTTTATCATTACATCAAGAAGGTGACCAGCCTATGAGCCTTACCAGAAATGAGGAATAAGTGCTGTTCCCAATGCTGAACTGGTTAAGTACACCAATCTCTATTGCTGGTAGCACACACAGCAATGTTCTTAAGCTCATTCTGCTTCTAATTTTACCATTTATCAACTTTTGCCCAACATAACTGGAAAAAGTAGCTGATCGCAGTCAGAACAGAGTATAATGTTTCACACTGAGATTATGGTGAAAGTAACTTCTGTCCTTTGTTCCACATTTGCATTGAATTCTCCAGTGTAGCAGGCCACACACATTCCAAGCATCTAAAAGAGACTAGTATTTGGAAAGGCAGTGATTAGTGAGGACGTTTGTAGATCAAAATAATTATGGATGAATTTTCTTTTTACTCAGCCTGATCAGCCAGAAAGCAATGATGTTAGAAGGCACTACACAAAAGATTGTCAAATCCTGTACTTGGTTGTGAGTTCAGGGTTATCTTAGAATGCAAATAGTTTCATGTTCCTATGTTCCATATACAAATGATTTATTGTTTTGCCACCTGCTACAATGTCTTGTCCAGGTTATGTTCTGCACAGAGATGGCTGTACTCTCTTCATTCCCTTCCTGCAGCTTTCTATATCATCGTGCTCTCTACCCATTTTAAATTGCATTAGCTTGAAATATTGCACACTATTGTGTACACCACCTCCAATCATTTCAATTGTGTGTTTTTAATTTTAAATCTGAGATAAACATATTTTTGTTAAACTAAAGTATTAAGGGATATGGGCCAAAGACAGGTACATGGAGTTAGATCACAGATCAGCTATGATTTCATTAACAGGTGGAACAGACTTGAGGTGCTGAATGGCATTCTCCAGTTCCTATGTTCCTATATGGTTCTGAAAGTGGGTGCAAAATGCACCACCCACTATAATTTTGTCACAAGCGCTTGACTGGAGAGTAAAACATCAGATCCCATGGGAGTCAGACCTGAGGCTAGTTATGCTTACAGACTTTGTAATAAAATATTGCTTACCTTTGTATCCTGTAAATAGTCTCAGATATGCACTAAACAATATATATCTTAACTCTACAAGACTCTTTTCATTAGAACAGAATATGATTATTTTCACACACGCTAGACCATGTAAGTCCCTGAAAAACCCACACTTTTAGAAGATACATGGAACAGCACACACAATAGCTGTCTGTGCCACATAATACCTTTGAAGCCACAGCACACATTTTTCAATATTTAGTTCTGAGAACTGTTCTGAGGAAGTGTCACCGAACCCAAAACGTTAACTCTGTTTTTTCCCTTCACAGATGCTGCAAACCTGCTGAGCTTTTCCAGCAACTTTGTTTTCATTCCCGATTCACAGCATCCGCAATTCCTTCGATTTATTTTTTCAATATTTAGTGCTGCTCTGAAGTAACACGTTTTGCAGAGTATCTATGCGCTGAATAGATTCCTTTCAACACTTAAACATACCTCCATTTCTATCAGAGACAACACAGTGTGGAGTTGCAGAAACACAGCAGGCCAGGCAACATCAGAGAAGCTGGAAAGTTGACGTTTCGGGTCGGACTTCTTCTTCAGAAAGGGTCCCGATCCGAAACATCAACTTCGCGGCTTCTCTGAAGTTGCCTGGCCTGCTGTGTTACTCCAACTCCACACTGTGTTGTCTTTGACTCCAGCATCGGCAGTTCTTACAATCTCCTTTTCTATCCGACGTCCATTGGCACTTTCAACGGAAAAGTCACCTTCTGTGTTTTGAACTACAATGGGAGCGATGTATTGTGCTTTATTGTTGTTGTAAAATTGCTTTAAACTTCAAGTCAAACCAAACCGTTTTTTTGTGATTTAGCTTCCAGTGGTGCATTCTTTTACTGAATACTTCTAAAATTTTTTGAGAAATTATTTGGAATACGGCTTCAGGTTTTAATATAAGATAGAGTTGATTTGCTCCAAAAGTTTGTATGGATGAAAAACAGAGCCTCGACAATTTTTATGAACAGATAAAATACAGAACCTCTCCTTTTGTCAGGGGGCTTAGGTCTATAAAACAATCTGCTGTGTAGTCCTGACTTCTGGCAGTTTTATAAGTGCATTCTAGTAACAGCACCATAGGATATCATGTGTGAAACAAGAAAACTGAGACACATACTCTTTGACAGAGCAAACATCAATTCATATGTTCACACACAAATTGTAAATTACGTGTTAACCCCAGTTGGACCAAACGTAATGCTCAATGGATTAAAATAAATCAGGGATTTCTCAGTGAGAAGCCATTCCTTTGTGATTAGCTCATTGAAGTAAGCTGTTGCACTCCATTATATTCTCTCCTCATGGGTCCAGAATGTTTGAGTAAATGTGTTGCAGGTGCAAACAGTAAAATTCTGGCCACCTTTCTCCCTGTCAGCAGCTGTAACAGCTGAAAGCCATAGTTCATATTGGTATGTTGATAAACTGTTCAGAAATGTGTCATGTTTTCTATTCTAAGTACAGTGATAATTTATCATTTATAAGGTGGAAGTTAACATTTCAAATGGTCCTTTGATTTGTGCTTGACAGACATGAACAGTTTTAACAATTTAACTTATTTGTTGTTCTCCAATCAGATTGACATAGATCAGTCAAAACTAAACTAACAGTAGCATAAGCGTAAGGATCTAAGTTCTGATGAAAAGTCACTGGATCCGAAATGGTAACTCTGCTTTCTTCTCGCAGATGCTGCCAGACCTGCTGCGTTTCACCACCAATTTGTTTTTGATAAGGATTTGAATGGTCTACTGCTGTTCCTGTGTAGTTATTGTTGTTTGGAATGGAGTCTGTTAGATTCCACAAAGATGTTATCTCGACTGGAAGGACCGATGGGACAGTGGTTAGCACTGCTGTATCACAGTGCCAGGGACCCGGGTTCATATTCCACCCTCAGGCGACTGTCTGTGCGGAGTTTGCACATTCTCCCTGTGTCTGCGTGGGTTTCCTCCAGGTCCTCTGGTTTCCTCCCTCAGTCCAAAGATGTGCCGGGTAGGCGGGTTGGCCATGCTAAATTGCCTGTAGTGTTTCAGGGATGTGTCGATTAGGTGGGTTCTTGGGGGATGGGTTTGGGTGGGTGCTCCGAGGGTCGGTGTAGACTTGTTGGGCCGAAGGGTCTGTTTCCACACTGTAGGGATTCTGTGACCGAGACCGAATTCAATTGATAGATTTTCTTCTTCACTACCTTGTCAATGCAAAAACCCAAAGGGTCTAGTAAGAAGGATTATACAACGTTCATTAGAAGGACAATCCAATGGATTTGTTACCAATCTATGCTCCTCTCTGCCAGATCCTCCTTAACCAAGAGGTGTTAATAAAGTCACTCCCAAACACAGAATTCAAATTAATCAGAAAATTATTGATTTGGCACACTTACTGGGAGGGAATGCATCTGATCTATGACTGATGAGTGGTGTCGACATTTCTTACATTTGATAGGCTTTTAATGGATATGATTCCAAAACTGACAGGATATTTTATCATCTAATAAGGTCTGAAGGGATGCCCGAGATTTAATGAAACAAAGGAACGGGTGATAGACACATAGTTAAGAGTAAATTGGATAAAAATTGTTTGCATCTCTATGGGGAGCGAGTAATTAGTGGGGTCAGTTTTACGCAGTGTGGTTAATTGAAGTAAAGCTTTCACTAAAAGTGTGACTTGGAAACTATTTAAATAGTTATCTTGTGGTGTGTAGCAGAGCTGGTTGCATCAAAATGTAAAGTTTTGGGGTACAGTTACCCATCTTTTGCTTTCTGAAAATGAACCAGCTGACCAGAGCAAGAATGAAGTTATTATGCGGACCTGAATTAGTTCACCAAGGAGAAAACGAGACATTGCCCTGGTATTTTCATTACCACATAGAGGAGAGGAGGATTTTTTTTTGTTTGGAATTAGAGCCTGATGATTTAAACACAGATAAAGGTTTGGACAGATTGGTAAAATTCATGGATAAATTTATAAAAGGATGACTTATTGACCGCTTATGAGGCATGGTCAGAATTTGACAAATTTAGAAAGACTAAAGATAGTACCATAGAAGAGTAAACAATGGAATCCAATAGATTGTATACAAGACTGCAGAAAAGTCATTCAGAAATTTCCCAGTCTGTGCTGGCATTTAAAATATTGGACTATGCCAAAGTATCAAGTATGGGCAGACTTCTAATTTTGATGCGAATTAAATTTGCAGTTAAACGTGCAATGGTAGAACAAATATTGGAAACATTAAAACAATTCCTAGGAAAGCATTCCTTTTCAGCAACATTCATAGCACAACATACCGATGGGTTTGGGGAGCGGATGCTGAAATTGGTTATCTGACAGAAAATGGAAGACACAATCTTAACAAATTGGTAACACTGTCTCGATACAGGTCACAGATAACAATATGGTAGCTGAACTATAAGTAATAGATATATATACACAGAACTGCTGTTGATAAATGTGATTAACAGGGCAAATTTGAAATATATATTAACAAAATGAACTCCAGATATGCTCAGAGTGGAGTCAATCAATATTTCAGGTATAATTCAAAGTACCATTATGCCATGACCTGTCTTAAGTGTTATAATAAAGTGTTCAAAACTAGATACGAAGTGGAAATTTTGGTGGTAGAGGATGGTGATATGGAAACAAGAGAGGGCATTGTATTGGTCACAAGAAGTTTCAGCCTGTGATGAATGTATTGGTGGCAGAGTCTTTCAATTATGCAGCAAGGACTGTTGACTTAGAAAGAGTGGTCATTCCTTTTAAAATAGCTAGAATCAGTTGTTTTAGTAATATAAATATAGTGTCCCATGAAATACTATTGTTAATAAGCAGGCAATTGATGAAGAAAGTATAGATGAAATCAGATATGGAAAATGACAACACTACTGTATTTGAAAAATCCATAAATCTGCACAATCAGGGAACTATCATATTACTCTAATGAAACATAACTCATCCACAAAAGAAATTAAAGAATTATTATTGCCATCAGGGGATAAAAATTTTGAAGGCAACATATCACTTGTGTTAAAATTGCGTAGGCAATTTGGCCATCTGTCCTCTAAAAACTTAAACATTTCAGTAAAGTATGCAGTAATAGGGAATGGGGAGTATGACAAACTTGGAAGAGATAAGCAATAAATGTGAGATTTGAACTATTAAAGCTCACTGTCACATTCTTATCAAGAGACCTTAAAGTGGTAGTGGCTATTGTTTTCAACGTATAGGATAAAGAAAAACAAATCTATTTTACATTTTCTATATATTTGGCAAGCTGATTTAGTCAGTTGACAATAATACATTGTGAAGATTTTAAAAAATTGAGGGTAATGTTAAAGTGTATAGGGACTGACTTGGATCACGGGCAAGATTTCTCATCAATTAATTGTTGGGGTCTGGTGGTGGTTGTGAATTTGCCAAAGGTGAATTTAGGGAGCAGCAGGAAGTCCCAATAGCAATGGGGTGTGAGAAAAGAACCACAATGTAATCGAAAAAAAATTCATAACATTTGGCAGATCAGTCAAAGAATAAATTGTGGGATGTACGTGCTAAGAATTTGTTGCAGATGGTTGGACAGTCTAGACCAGATCAATTAATTTTTGGTAGGAATCCTAAAGTTTCATTGGTAATGTGTTCATCCCCCAGCCTTGGATGGTCTACGATCAGTTCTACATTTTCAGACCATTTGAATACATGGCACGCAGGCATAAAAGCTTTCATTCAAACCGATGTCTCCAAAAGAACTCAGCAAGCCTTAAGATATGACATAAAGCCATTGTAAACCAGTTTCAATCAGGGAAGCATGGTTTATTATAAGAGGGGAAGGGTCTTAAAAAATAGAATGGCCCAGGGAAGGTTATTGGTAAAGACAGAAGAATAGTATTTGGAGAGCTCAGGACCCTCCACACCTGGGATCAGCCGAATGAACATTCTCTCGGCTGCTTCCAATGTCAGTATATCTTTCCTTAGACAAAGGTTAGATAAAACTGTTCACAGTAGTCCAGCAATGGTGTGACTAATGCCTTGTATACTTTTGGGAATTCCTCCTTATTTTTAGACTGTATTCCCTTTTAAATATAGGCCAACAAACCATCTTCCCTCCATATGACCCCCTGAACTTGTATGCTAGCTTTTTGTGATTCATGTGCAAGGACTCCCGAATTCCTCTGTGCTGCAGCTTTCTCCAGTCCAAACAATATTTGGATTCTTTATTCTTCCCACCAAAGTGCAGAATCTCACATTTTACCACACTATAATGCATCTGTCAGGTTTTGTTTCCACTTTCTTAACTTGTCTGTGTCCCTCTGTAGAATCATTATGTTACCCTCACCAATTGTCTTCTCACCTATTCTATGTAGCCTGCAAAGTTCATTCACTTCCATCATCCCAGTCATTAATATATGTTTTGTAAATAGATGTGGATCTAGCATGGATCCCTGTGGCACTCAGGTCGTTACAGTTTACACTGCCGAAAATGGCCCCTTTATCCCAACCCTCTATCTTCTTTTAGCTAGTCCTCAATCCATGCTTATATATTACCTTCAGCACCATGGGCTCTTATCTTAAGTAGCCTTACACACTGTACCTTTTCAAATGCCTTTTGGGAATCCAAATATATTATATTTATCTATCTCGTTCGTCATCTTCTCAGAGAACTGTAATACATTTTTCAGGCATGATTTCTCCTCATGAAGACTTTCTGATTCGGTTTGATTTTATTGTAGCTTTCTAATTGGTCTACTGTTAAATCCTTTATAATAGGTGCTAAAATTTTCTCAATGGCAGGTATTAAACTAACTGGCCTTTAGTTACCTGTTTTTGTCTGCCTTCTTTTTTGAATAAAGGCTTAACAGTAGCTGTTCAAAGGCTGGTATAAAGCAAGATAGTTGGCTATGTAAGGTCTGGTTTAACAAACACAAGAAATATCTTACAAACCAGGAATACTACCAGGAGCAGAAACTCATGTGACCAGGAAGTCTTAGTCACCACGAACAAACACAAGCTAATAAGTGATGCCAAACAACAAGAACTACAAAGCTGGAGAGAATCTGAGTGTACACACAGATTCCAGATAGGAGACAACCAGCTACATCACGTAGGCAGAGATAGTAGGAACTGCTGATGCTGGAGAATCTGAGATAACAAGGTGTAGAGCTGGATGAACACAGCAGGCCAAGCAGCATCAGAGGAGCTGGAAAGCTGACGTTTCGGTTCGAGACCCTTCTTCAGAAATGTCATGTAGGCATCATGTAGGCACACGTGCAATGAAAGCCTTGGTCCTGATAGAACTTATTAGACGAAAGCAAATCTAGTACTATGAGGCTTTGAAGCAAAACTGACAGATCACAATATATGATCAGATATACAGCAGGGAAAGCAAGTTTGAAAATCAGCTTGGCTTTGTTAGCAACCAGTATCTGGTAGTATGCACCGACTGATAATAAAGTTGAATTTCTGCAGGCACAGCAATTCCAAAAGGAAATGTTTCCTCATCTTCCAAAAGGCCAAATGCAGTGGAAATGAAATAAATCTGTCCAGGGCCTAAAGGATGCATCTGGAGTTTTGTACTTCTGGGTAAGGTCAGTCTTATTAAAATTCGGCTGTCTTTGTTGAAAGCAGACCCTGTTTTGTTTTACTGCCATTATAAGGAGCTGCTTTCAGGTATCTTTATGATGCACATAGAAGATTTGGTTCAAGGGTAGGAGAAATTAAGTTGGAAACTGTGTCATAACTGGGGCTTAGAGCAGAGTTCTAAGTTGGAACTTACGTATGTAGGATTGGAAATCAAACAGAATGAATCAATTTTCACTTTGTATTTATTGAAAAATGTTATCTCCATTGCTTTTAGTCAAAGTAGGGCCTCACAACATGATGCAGCGGCTCAAAACCGGAAATGGAGGTTTCGCGATATCTAATTGAAGAGTTGAATTGTCTGGGCATCAAAACAAAGCCAGCTGCCTGTTTTAGAGTTGAGTACAATCATGAAAACTCCAAACATGAAAGATTTTATATAAGTGAACAAAATAACGAAAAATTAAAAATGGAAAATTGTATTTTGAAGTTTGCATCATTGGAAGATGCAAGGACCGTGAAACTTCTTGTTGTTAATGATGCTTCTTATACAAATCTTTGCATTGGGTTTTCAAGTGCTATAGGGTTTATAATGTTTTTCACAGCGAAGGGAGGTAAGTGTTGCCCTTTAGCTTGGGAAGCTGAAAATATCAGACAATTAGTACATTTTTCTCCCCAGCCAGCTACATACAGGACGAGAGGTTCAAGAACAGTAAATGCTGGAACATGCCCAGCGTTGGAAAAATTGAAAGGCAGACTGTCTAGCTTTGCTTTATGTTAAATGCCAGGAAAAATATCTGGAAAGTGAATTCTTCAAGGGCTACCTTTTGTAAGGAAATTAAGCTTCTTGGATCATAAGGCAATGAAACACGGGATAACAGAAGTGAGATCGCTATCTCTAAAAAGGTAAAAGAGACCAACTCTTTGCGGGGAACAATTGAGACAGGCAATGCAGACCCCTGAGTTCTGCAAGAGGTTTAGTGGGCCATACAAAAGGCCCATTGGATCATATGGGAGAGGACCACATAGATTTTGAGTCGTAGGTTCAACCAACTGCTTCATCCTGGTAACAACTCAACCCTTTGCCAGGATTGTGGAGTTGCTCGTAATCAACAAGCTCTTCTAACCCAGATCAGGAAGAGAGCAAGACCAGAAAAAGTCGGAGCAGAAGTATTTCCACCCATTGAGGTTCCTCTGCCTCTGAGATCAGGCTGATCCGATAATCCTCAACTCCACTTTCCATTTTTCCCATAATCCTTGATTTCCTTACTAATTAAAAATCTGTCTCTCTCAGCTTTATATATACTTGAGGACCTGACAGCTATAGCCCTCTGCAGTAAAGAATTCCAGAGATTTGCTCCCCTCCCAGAGAAGAAATTCCTCATTATCTCTGTCTTAAATTTGTGACCCTTTTTTTATCCTGAGATTATTCCCTCTGGTCCCTACATTCCTTCACAAGGAGAAATAATTTCTTTGCATCTAACCCATGAAGTCCCCCTAGAACCTTGTATATTTAAATAAGATCACGTCTCAATTTTCTAGACACTAATGAGCACAAATCCAATCTACTCAACCTCTCCTCATTGGACAGTCACTCCATACCTGGGATTAGAATAATGAGCCTTCTCTGGACTGCCTCCAATACCAGAACACCTTTCCTACTGTTCACAGTATTCCAGCAGTGGTCTATCTAGTGCTTTGTATAGTTTTAGCAAAACCTCCCTATTATTATATTTCATTTTCTTTGAAATATAAAAGGGCAACTTTCTATTTGCTTTCACAATTACCTGCTGAATGTGGATGCTAGTTTTTTTTATGATCTATATGTTAGAACTTCCAATCCTTCTGTAGTGTGGCTTTCTGTAGTTTTCTCCATTTGAATAATATTCATCTCTTCTATTCTTTGTGCCAAAGTGCATAACCTCATATTTTTCTATGTTATATTCCTTGAGCTAACTTTTTGTACTTGCTTAACCAGTCTATATCCCTCTACAGACTTGCCACCCTCACCACTTACCTTCCCACTTACTTTTGCTTTGCAAACTTATATATACTACATTCACTTTTCTCGCCCTGATTATTGACACATATTGTAAATATAGTACTTGTGGTTCCAGCACTGATCCCTGTGACTCTTACCTAGTTACAGATTGCCATCCTGAAAATAACCCCCTTATTCCAACTCTGTCTTCTATGAGGATAGCCAGTGCTCAACAGTAAGTCAAGGGGCCTGGCTAATGCAGAAGAGTTGGTTGTGTTAGTGGAAAGACACCTTAACTCAGCGGAAATGATTAATGTTCTCCAGGCTACTCAATCTTCAACTAACAAAGGCAAAAGAACAGGACTATGTCTGAGGATGATAAAACTCTAGCCAGGTAAGGGGATGTTGAGGAATGATAAAGAGCTGTGAATGGAATCATAGGGTGCCCCATATTACTGCAAATCCTGGAGTAATCGGGAAAATGCACTGTTGTTACGAATGCAATGAATGGGTACACATAGTTACCTGAAGACCAAACCAGGAACAGCCTGTGTAATACAGCCTTGGAGAATCTAGGGAAACCAATAAGGTGCATTCACATTAAGTGGTGCAGCTTGAGACACGATGGCCATTCACCCTTCCCACAACCAATAGAATCTGATAGAAAAGGCATGATGCCTTTACTGACTTGGAGAGTGCACTAATCAAAGCATTCTGGACTTTAGTATTATGTGCATGTCTGAACCATGTGGACAAATTGGGAATAAAGTGTATGTGTCAGACTATATTTTAATATCTGACCATTTGAGCTAAAATATAAGTGAAGAGAGACATCTGGAATGTTTAGGCTTGGTGATCCCCAAGCTTTCTAGACCTGTAGTACCCGGCACAGATTTCCAGGGTTTCATACCCTGATCCAAAGGAGAGGTCAGCATGAGGACACCAATATATTTTAGAATTTGGTAATTATGCCACTCAAGAATTCAAGATGATTCCAATCAGGTACACAACATCTGAAACCTTAACTCTGTGTGAATTGTTGAAGATGATATTTACTTTTGGGGAAAAACCGAAACAACTGTGGATGCTGTAAATCAGGAACAAAAACAGAAGTTGCTGGGAAAGCCCAACAGGTCTGGTAGCATCTGTGTATACAAGTCAGAGTTAACATTTCACTGAGTTTCGCTGGAATACTGCAGTAATTAAAGTGGCAGGTAACTGGAAGCTCAGGGTCTTTTTTGCAGGCAGCACAAGCTGGAAGAAAAACACCTCATTTTCCACTTGGGGACCCTGCAACCTTCCAGACTCAATATCGAGTTCAATAATTTTAGGGCCTGAACTCTCCCATGCCCTAGACCCTACCTCACACACCAGGCCTTGTTATCACATAGACTGCCACTACACACTACCTATTGTTAGCCACTAACACCCTCCATTAACAAGTATTCAGCCTTCTAGCCAGATTATTATCAACTTCTTTGTCTGTCCAACTGTTCTTCTCTCTCTTTAGGCTCTATTCCCACCCATTGTTTATTCCTTACTCCCTCCCCACCACCCTATCTTCTGCTTATAAATCAACATTTTCCTAGCTGCCATCAGTTCTGAGGAAGGGTCACCGGACTCAAAATATTATGTCTGATTTTTCTTTACAGATGCTGCCAGACCTACTGTGCATTTCCAGCAAATTCTGTTTTTGTTTACTTTTGGGATGCTTGATTGAAAGATAAATATTTCCCAGAACACTGGGGATAACTTCGCTGCTCTTTTTAAGAATAATATCATGGATCTTTTGTTCATGTCCAAGAGAGCAGAAGGACCTCCATTAATATCCTAATCGAAAGGTAGGCACTCCAACAGTATAACATGTAGAGGTGAGGGATTAACATTGGAGGCATGATGGATGATAATGTCAGAATGACATGAGTAGGTAGAGAGATTTGCAAAGAAGCAGGTGCTCTAAATTCATGTGAAAGAATTCATGCACAGATCTAGCTGTAAATAAAGAGTTCTTGCATAAAAAGACCTTGGATTTGAGCAGTGTCCTCCTGGGAGGCTGAAGAGGGCCAAACCTGGATTGCACAACAAACATAGCATCTCCACAGTACTGTACTGAAGTGTCAGGCCAGATTTTTGTGCGTTCTTTGAGTGAGACTTGAACTCATGGCCTTCTGGATCATTGAGCAGTAATAGACAACGTCAGAGAAAAAGCCTGAGCAGACCTACAGTACCACATAAACATCCTGTAGTCCCAGTGAAATGGAGCAAGATAGCGAGGGTCTCCCAGTGCTGGAGAAAGTATTAAACAGTCACTGACTCATTGGACTCAGAATAGTGTACCTTTCCAGTAAACAGACTGAGGTGCTGTGTAGATAGCCTCAGGACATGATATGCCAGAACAACATTTACATCTTGATCCAGGAAGACAAGAATGATCTACCATCCAGCGACACTATAACAGGAGCATTTACATAATCCCAGAAACAAAATGCAGAGATTTTAGCCAAGAGGAACCTTGGTCATATTGAAGAATCATATAGTGAATGGGGTCATCATCATTATGTATGTTCTGCCTGCAGGAAGATTCTTGATTCATTGGTGGTGATGCTTCAGCCAGAGCCATTTTTCTCCGCAGTTGTCAGTGGTGGTTTGCTCTTACTTTCCACTCACAGTGTCAAAGTGAGGAGGCAGCTCTTGGATGTTCTGCAGCCCCAATGGAAATTGAAGGTACACTGTTGATGTTAATCTGAATCACATGCTAACCATCTAGCCAACTGAACTAACTAGCCTCCAACAGCAAATGGAGAAACCCCATTGCCTTAGTCTTTGAACTTGACTGGAAATGACAAATCTATACAATTTCAAAAACTGATTGAGGTATCTAGTCCATTTAGTTCTTTCAGTACATTTTCTGGTTGATAATAATTACCTGAAAAAAACAGAATATAAAATTCAAGTCTCTACTTCTGACTTCCAGGTTTCGTTATTGTACAGTAGATGTGAGGAAAAGTAATACAAATGCCACATGAGTGAAGCAACCATCACCACTTAATCGAGAAAGATAGCTGCAGAAAGACACATTCTCTCTTATAGTGAAGTAATTTAAATCTGCTCTTAAACGATTGTGGTATCTGCTAACTAGGTGCAGTTAAATGCTATCGAGTAAAGATGAAATTGTTGGGCTAATGTCTTTTTCACTTTTCCAAAATTCTTATCATTAGCAGCTTGACCGTGTCTACCAGGAAATGTCCAAATGGTTTGTAGGGGATGAGAGAACTGAAATAATAATCTCACCAAGTGAGGCCAAGAATTTTTCAGTTAGCTGGTAGAAACAAACCTCTCATTCCATACTTGCAAGGGCTAATAATTCTTCTTACTGTGGAGGACAGGGAGGGAATCATTATATACAAGCATGAGTTCCCTGCCACCTTAATCACTGCTTCAAGTAGAAGCAAAGTAAGTCATTTTCCTAACAGCAGCTTGGCAACACCAATGTTAATACTAAAAGCATTCATCCCTATTTCTGAATATCAAGACAGAGTACTTCAAAAGATATAAAAGTATAGTTAAGCAACAGGATTTCTAAGATGCCATTAATCAATGGCAAGAGGTAATAACTGTGATATATGTACAATTCATTCAGAATGTTGTAAAATTGACAGAGGACACACATGGTATTCATTTTAGTTATTTTTATGCTGAACATTCTTTCAGATTTAGTCATTATTTTGATGGTTCAATGTCTAGAATGTGCCAGAATGGTTTTGAGTGTAGCGTATGAAGATTATATCAAGGAATTTTTCATCAACCAATGATTTTAAAAATTTATGCATGCAGTCATGAAGCATTGCTGAAAACACACAAAACCACACTTGTGAAATACTCCTGTTTGTACTTAGTTTTGAAAAAGCACAATTATCGAAGGGCTTTTCAAATAGATCCTCTAAAGTCATAATAGTACTTCCACATCAACAGGCTAAACTTTTACAGAGTGACAATGTCTTGCCATGTGTGAAAGAACTTTATTTTCGGAACAGCAAACAACTTCTGGAGTCCATTCACATGAATGAAAGCAACTGGCAAAATTATTGTCTGATGAAAGATTATTAGCCTGAAATTCAACTCTGTTCCTCTTTACATTGAAGCTGCCTAGCCTGCTTCAACATTTTCCACTTTTATTTTCACAAAATCTGCACCTGCATTTCTTTACTTTTGTAGCAAAGTATTGTCTTTGACCTGTAAACTTCAGCACTCATCATCACACAATTCAGCATTTTTTTAATGTCCTGGGAATGGTCAAATAATAAAAATACTTTTAAATTTGATCATGAATTCAAAGTAAATTATAATGTCAGCAACAAGAATTAAAAATGATGGAAGAAGAATGGGATACTGCAATGAAAATCTATCCATTCATCACAGGAACAGGATTCAAATGGAGGTAGGATTGATAGAGGGTAAAGACTGCTGTTCTGCTGGTTTTAAGTTTCCCAAATGAAATGATGTTGGGCATCTTCAGTTCATTGTCAAGTGGATATAGGTCAATAGGGCAGAGCTCCTAAGGAGTTATCTAATTTATCTTGAAGCCAAATCTTTGAAAAACTTTGATTAATGGAATTCTATTAATCCACCTTTAGCATCCACTATCTTTACAGAAGAGACTTCAAAGCCTCTGCCACCATTTGCATGTAAAAGTATTTCATAATTTATTTCTGAAAAATCAGACTTTAAATTTTAGTTTATGTATCTGTGCCCTCGATCCAACAATCAGCAGATATTACTTAGTTCTACTTGTCCTACCTGCTTCCCTTAATATGTTAAGCTTCGATTAAATCACTCCTTAACCTTCTACATTTGAGGAAATACAATCATGAAAATTATCAATAAAACAGGAATCCTGTCTATACTCCAATACTCAGCAGTTGCTTGCTGAACTCTCAGTCAAATCACACCCAGTCTTGCTGCACAGCCCTAACAGTAGCTGTTGCTTGATTACTGGGTACCTTCATGATCTGGGAAAACTAATTGTAGGAGGCAGTAAATTATACTATTGCTAAGAGCGAACCCGGAATAATGGCTCAGATCTGTCGATAGTAAGTTAGCTGTTGCTGCAGCGAAGCCTACAGTTGCACGTTGAGACAATGCATAAATCCTTATGCTAATGATTCTACAGGAATTGTCAGGAAAATTAAAACTATTATCTGAAAGATGATAGACTGGGAAAGGAGGCATTTGGAAAAGGGGAGTTGTAATCAGACCTGAGTGGCCTTGTACACCACTTGCAGTGCAGCAGGCAGTGAAGATGGCAAATGATATGATGACATTCACAGTAAGAGGACTTAACCACCTTTTGTTTTTCTTTCTCCACAGATGCTGCAGACCTGCTGAGTTTCTCCAGCATTCTCTGCTTGTTATGATAATGATAAATTCTGGGATAGACAAACAGGAGGCCGGAAGAACACAGCAGGCCAGGCAGCATCTGGAGGAAAGGAGCAGTCAATGTTTCGGGTATAACCCTTCTTCAGGGCACTGTATTCTGGTACACTGTTGTAAGATATGATTCTGTGAGTACAGCAACAACAGGCCGTTGCTTGATTAGTTTGTGAGAAAGCTTGCCACAGTTTAGCATGAGGTCTTGGAAGTTTATTAGGAGGACTTTGCAGAAATGATAGGGCTAAGTTTGCCTTTGTCATTTTGGATGCCTAGGTGGGTGCCTAATAGTCTGCCTGGTTTCATTTCTTTGATACTTTTTAGTGGTTTGATATAACCAAATGACTCGGTTGACCATTTCAGAGAGCAGTTAAGAGTCAACCATAATACTGAGGGTTAGAAGTCACACATAGGCCAAACCAGTTAAGGGGAGCAGATTTCATTCCCTGAAGGATATTAGTGATCCAGATGGATTTTTACAACAATCACTTCATGGTCATTTTTGTTCTTTTAATTCCTGATTTTTTGACTTCAAATTCCACCAACTGTAGTGATGGAATTTGTATACAGGTCTACAGAACAGTGCCTGGTTTTCTGGATTACTAGTCTGTGATAACACCACATTTCCATCAACTGCCCCCTTCCTGCTTACAAACGGGTCACGGTTTCAGCTCCATTCCATTCTGCTGCTGCTTGTGGCTGCTCCTTTCCTTGAAGTGACTCTGACATTTTGGCATGAAAAGTGAGGTGCCAATTTTTATTTTGATCTGGATCAGACATAGGGATTCAGACCAAGTTTGGAAGATTCAGGCCATTAATTGAATAAATGCAAAGTAAAGGCTTAAGCATTGAAACTAAAACTCAAAATATGGAAATAAATTGCAGGTTTGTCAACATCCAAAGAGAAAACACAGCTTAACATTTCAGTTAGAAGTTCAAGAAAAGACTTCATCATGGTCCAGTGCACCCAGGACTATGTGACAGTTCCAAGTACATTTGCAGGAAACTCAGCAGCGCATTGGTCCAAAGATGTGGTTCAGGGATGCACAGCGCATTGCTGCTAAAGCATTATGCAATAGACTGTAGATATTTCAGGTTCCATACTTCAGGACAGACACACTATCATCTCACAGGGCTTCCAAACCTGTCTGCAATCATTAGCTTAGTCCACCCACTATCCAAGGGTTCATAGAGAAACAGAGGGGCTCAGTAAATAGTGTTGTTTGGTAGAATGGCAGCGTGTGGCAGTTTGGTATGCCTTTCAGATGCCTCAATATAGTGACCAACAGCAACTGCAGTCAGCCTGATCAAACATCAGCATTAGACAGACATCCATCATTTGGTAATGTCACTGAATCTGGAGCCTTCAAGCTGCTTTCTGAAATCAAAGATCGAAATAAACCACACTCAAAGAACCACCTGGAGGCTTAACGTTTCCACTTTCACCTGCTGGCATTCCAATCTTCCAGGTAAACCATTGAGATTCCTTGGCAATTAAACAGGATGGATGGATGGATCCCTATTCCCAATTCCTTTCCCGTGGAACTAGAATGTGAGCATTCCTAGAAGTATTTGAGAGGAAGATTTTAGCCCATCTCCATTTAGAATTGCTTTGTGCCTTCATTAGAGATGATGGACAAAGCAAATATTCAATCAGGATTATCATACACTAATATAGCAGTTTCTGTCCTGTTCACATTTTTTATGAGATAATGTTTTAACATTAGTCTGTGATAGTTCGTTAACAATAGATAGCTGTAACTAAGATTCCCACTGTTAATTTGTCTCTTTAGCAGACTCCACTGTCCCTTGCACTGCACAGCTCTGCAGTATTCCCATAGCAACACCCTGACCAATCATATTCTACCTGCCTTACCTGAGAACAAAGATTGACAGATAACGCTTCCTATTGCCATTAATGACCCAATCGATCAGTTGTCTCTTCTTATGCTGTATAAATTGATATCCCTTTCATTGCCACTTCAATGCACCACCTTGCTCCCTGGCCAACATCTCTGTCTCTGGCTTGCTACAGTGTTCCAGTGAAGCCCAACGCAAGCTGGAGGAACAACACATCATTTTCCGCTTGGGGACCCTACAGCCCTCCGGACTCAATATTGAGTTCAATAATTTTAGGGCCTAAACTGTCCCATGTCCCATCCTCCCACCCCACACACCAGGCCTTGTTACCACATAGCCTGCCACTGCACACCTGTTGTTAGTCACTAACAGTCCCCATTAACAACTATTCACCCTCCCAGCCTGATCGTTAACAACTCCTCTGTCTGTCCAACTGTCTTTCTCTCTCCTAGGGCTCTATCCTATCGTTTACTCCCCACCCCACCCACCTCCCTATTTTCTGCATATAAACTGACATTTTCACAGCCACCATCAGTTCTGAGGAAGGGTCACCGGACCCGAAACGTTAACTCTGTTTTCTCCTCCACAGATACTGCCAGACCTGCTGAGCTTTTCCAGCAACTTTGTTTTTGTTCCCTTTCATCAAGTCTGTGTTTCTTGCATCCTAGTGCTGATGAGAATAAGATGAAAAGCTTCAATTTATTGTCTCCTTTTAACAATGTTTAAGTCTGTGCTATGTTGAGGATATTATAGAATCCCTACAGTGTGGAAGCAGGCCATTCAGCCCGTTGAGTCCACACTGACCCACCCAGAACCACCACCCACCCTATAACCCTTCATTTCCCATGGCTAATTCACCTCACCTACACATCCCTAGATACTATGCGCAATTTAGCAAGGCATATCTTTGGATACATCCTTTCAGTGTTCAAGTCTCCTCACAACCCTGTTTGTTTCAATAAGATCACTCCTCATTCTTCTAAACTTTCATGGATATAGACCTAGCTTGTCCAAACCTTCCTCAAAAACTACCAGCCCCCTATCCCAGACATTAGTAGAGTGAGCCTTCTCTAATGCACTTGTATCTTTACTTAAAAAGTTTGCAATTAGGTTCCATCATTCAAAACTTAAATGCACCAGGTGCAGCTGGTTAAGAACCTATATTCAGCTTCAGTTGAATGCCATGTTGATTTCAGTGCAGGAATGCCTTATCATATGGAAATCTCCCTACTCCCTTCTCGCATTCTATCCCCAGGCTCTCTCCCAGGCAAAGCATTTAACAAGGAAAAAGATGCACTTGGACCAATGTTTTGAACAAGTGTCACGAAAGCCCCTGTTTTTAGTTACAGGTTGCAGTACGAGGCGTCTGCCAGTGTTTATTTACCCTTTGTTCCTCGACCTGCATAATTGCTAGCAAAAGCAGCAGAAAATGTGGACCAATTTCTGGAACTGTTTGATAATCTTATAAAGACCATATGTGCTGAATGTCTTGATGGGAACTGCAGCAAGTAATAAATGTATGCATAGGTTAAAATCATAGAAATATTCTCCCAACTTTGAAAACAAAATGACGTACTTGGTAGACGAATATGGTTTGGAATTTTAGTAGTTTGTGATGCCAACATAGCTAATGGATTTATACTCATGATAATACCGCTAGACCATTACCACCCTATCTACTTAATCCTTCCATTTCCACCATCAGGCTTACAATTAAGATGGTTTTGTTTTAAGGATACTAACACCTGGAATAGTCCCGGAACAATCTGTTTCCCTGCTCTTAGAATCTTCACGGCCTTGTAATGCTGACTTTCTTCTGCCTGAGATGACATTTCTAAGGACTGACTGAAGACCGGTTGCAATTTGAATAAATTTGAATTTTGAGAAATGAAAAACCTTTTCCGATCTTTGAACATAAACATGTACTGTGCATAAACCAACAGAAAAATGCAGGAATATAAGAAAATAGAAATGGCAGATTAGGTACTGTTAGCAGCCAAGGAAAGTGGGACCCAAGACTAACACATCTGCAGGGAGCATCTGCAGCTGAAGGAGCATTTGCTCAGAATTGAACTTGAGTTTGACTTTCAGACAGTGATGAATCAAAGAAAGAGCTAGTTATCTGGACAATTTGTTTCAGGAGGCAGTCACACTCATCAGGTTAGGTACAGATGAATAAGACAATGATTCTGAAGGAGTTAATTTTCATGTTCCATTGGCATCGACCATTCTATTGATGTTTGTGGATGGAGATGATGCATTTTACTCTAGCTTTCAAAGGAGCAGGTGTACCTGTATTAGCTTTTAGAAATTATGTATGATCAAAACGTACATATAGTTGCAACCATGAAATAAACCTTCTTGGTAAATGAGAACCGTGCCTATTCTATAGGTATTTCATGTTGGTTTCTCTTTTGCCAAAAAACAGTAGCCAATACCAAAAGAAAAGGGGGCTGATGGCATGGAGCTACCTCAAACAATCCTTGCACTGTACCAAATACTGGTCAGGCTAACAAATAGTGCAAGTGGTCATCTGAGAAAGTACTCACAGCACTTCTGCTATGATCCGTGGTCAGGGGATGTGACTGAAAGCGACCCAGATCTGGGAGTCTGAAAGGGAACAATGGAGCAGCTCAGTTGTTCAACAGGTTATACGTATATTCTTTAAACATTTTGGATTAGAACAGGGAATGAAAGGTGGATGATAGAATTGACCAAAACAATGTAATGCAAGGGGCCATATAAACAGGAAGAGTTATTAAGTAGTTGTAGTAGAGGACTGCATATTCCAGGTGATAATCCTGTTCCTTGGAACTGCCTGGTTTCTAGGCTAAGAACATTTCTTTGGAGCTGGAGGAACTTCAAGCGGGAGGGTAGTTGTCAAGTTGCCATGGTCTATGTGAGTAGTAATGACATCATAGGGCTAAGAAAGAGATTTTGCTGAGTTAGTGTGAGCAGCTGGGGCTAAATTAACAGGCCAAACCACAAAGGTGACCATTTTTAGAATACTACCTAATGTCTGAGCAAATTGACTTAGGGTAAATTAGATTAGAGAAATGAATGGTTTGTAAATTGCTGTGGGAGAAAATGGGTGTTCTGTTCATAGTTCAGAGGCATGAGTACTGGGGAAAGGCGGAGTTGTACCATTGGGATAGCCTTCATCTGAACTATGCTGGAGCCGGTGATTTGGTAAATCGTGTAACCAGAACATTAAAGAGCTCATTAAAGTAATTAGTGGAAATAGGGTTGTGGGACTGGAGGGCTCACATAAAGAGACATTTAGAAGTTGATGAGGAAAGTAAGGGCAAGTTAATCTCGCAGATAGGAATACAGGTAATAGCCAGATTGTGACAGGCAGGGATAGCAGATGCAAAAGAGTGTACCCACTCTCCAGTGAATAAGGGAGGAGAAGGGAAAACTTATAGAAAGACAGGATAAAAACCTCATTATCCAAATGTACATCTAACTCATAAGAAGATAGATAAATTGATAGCTCAGCCAGCTTGGGTAATGGTGCTGCTGAGCCACTCTTGGTGATGGGGCAGTGTCCAACACCCAGACCACATTCTGTGCCCACACCAATATATCCTGGTGTAAGTGATGTTCAACATGGAAGAGTATTGATTCATCAGGGGCAAGTGTGGGAGATTGTCATCAGCAGGTGGTTTCTTTGTCCATGTGTGACAGATGCCATAAGAATTCATAGGTTCCAGAGTTTATCCTGAGGACTACAAGCACCACTTCCTGCTGACCATATACCACTCTGCCATCACCTTTAATAATTTGTTTTATTGGACATACCCAGGAATGGTGATAGTGTTCGCTGAGACATTGTAATGAATGATTCCATGAGAATCACTGTATCGGGCAGTCGCTTGACTAGTCTATTGGGCAGCATTTCCAATTTTGGCACAAGCCTCCAATTCTTGGTAAAGTTGACTTTGCAGTGTCAGTAGGGTTGTGTGTGCCATTGCCGGTGCCAGTCGGCCCTTTTCCTTTGTTAAAGGAACTTAGTGAACCAGAGGTTTTAACAGCAATCAATTAACTTTTAAAATTCCATATTTATTAGTTCACATCCCTAGAGCATTAGCATGGGTCTCCAGATGACTAATTCACTGATAATACCACAGCGGAACTGCTAGACCCCTCACCCTGATTGCCTATATCCTAGGTTCTTATAAGAAGTGGCTACAGAGAAAGTGGATGCATTGGTGATGATCTTTCAAAATTTCTAGAGTTAGAAAGGTCCCAGCAAGTTGGATTAATGATAAATGTAGCAACTATTCAAAGGAAGGAGTGAGACAGAAAGCAGGAAATTACAGGTCAGTTAAGCTAACACTTACTGTTCAGAAAACACTAGAATCCATTCATACAAGAGGTATTAGTCAGACAATTAAGTCAGGAGGATTCAATCTATGAAAATGAAATCACATATGACAGAGTTATTTGAGTGCTTTTTGAGGGTAAACAAGCAGGATGGAAATGGGGGAACCAGTAAATGTAGCTTATTTGGATTTCCAAGAGACATTCATTAATTTGCCACATTAAAGGTGACTACAGAAGATGAGCTCGTTGTGATGGAGATGATACATTAACATGGATAGAGGATTGGTTAACTAACAGGAAACAAATTTATGATAAATGGATTTGTTTTAGGTTAACACGTGTGACAAATGTAGTGACACAGGATTACTCTGGGACCTCAACTATTTATGATTTGGATGAAGAGAATGATTGTATTACACCCAAATTTGCTGCTGATATGCTGAAAGTTGACATAATGTCAAAAGACCATAGTCTGTAGTCTCATTCATTAAAGACAATGGAGTCATCAGGTTATGGGCAAATATTGAAAAATGAGATTAGAATAATTGGTTGTTTTTGACTGGCCCAGACCCGATGGGCCAAAGGATCAGTTTTTGTGTTGTAGACCTCTATGACTCTAAGCAAGAGTCATAGTGTCTGTCACATCAGGTAAACAGCATTAAAATGAATCTTGCAACGCAAGACTACAGACCCCGTTATTTTATTAATGTTAAAGTGAAACAACATTAGACAGGCTGACTTTAAATGAGTACATCCTCTATGAATAAGGGAGACAAGTACAAGACTGTTCCTAATGTCTATTTTTACAAGAAGTAATAGATACAGATGTAAGGTTTTGGGGAAGAGATGCAGAGAATGTCAGGAAAGTGACTTGGAACTCACTGCCCAAGAGAATGGTTGCAGCAGAAACGATCAAATTGGATGAGGGCTTGAATGTTAGTGGTTGTGTCCCTACCCCTGAGTCAGGAGACCTGGGTCCAAGCATGTGTAATAATACAACTGAACAGGTTGATCTAGAAAATATCTCTTTCAGAAACAAGCAGGGGATTAGGACTGTGTTGCTCTGTGTGGGGCTGGCATGAACTCAATAGCCTGAATGATCTCCTCCAGTGCTGTAAATGACTCTATGATTTTATGATGCAATGTAATGCTTCTATGTGAAGGTCTTTGAATACCCAGATCTTTATCATTGGCAGAAGTAGCAAATATAACTGTTATATAACATTTATTTATTTAATAACTTTCATGAAAGGTTGAAGTTTGGTCATTAGCTTCCACCTGATTGATATATGATACTGTTTTCACATTCGGGGGCAGGTGCTGAGATACAATTGAGTAACATTGCACTAGGCATATTTATCATGAGCATGCACTCATCTCATACCTGAGAAAGCTTTGTATAACTCAGGAAGAAACATGTAAAAATGAAGACTTTAAAGGATATGGATCAAGGATAAAGAATGAAGACAGTCTAGAGCATTTTCTTCGCCACCTGGAATGACCATATTTGGGCAAGACTGAAAATGCAGTTTCAACTGAAGCACTTTCAATCTTCCCTCACCATTCGGTTTAAACATAATCTCAAAACAATAGGCATTTAATATATTTATTGCAGTGCCTTCAACAGGTGCTAACATGAAGAAATTCATACTCTTGTAGAATATCAAATAAATAGCTTCCTGCAGGTGAAAACAGAGACTGATTACAATTTTGTGTATTATGGTCAAAAACAGATGCTAGCTGATCAGGGAGAATAGGTGTTTACAGGAGCTGCACACAAGGCAACTGGGTCTCATTTTGTCCGGCTTGTGGCCTATTTCAATGTGCAGTTAAAAATGCATCCTTTATTTTATTGCCATGATTTTTAAATTGGGACAGCATACGTGGGCTGAGGCGGAAAGCAAACCAGCCCAGCACTGGCCATAGGAATCTATCAGTAATAACTGAAGTGACTCCCAGTACTTACCCAGGCTGTTAGTTGGACATTCAGGAGTGTCTCATGGTCAGAGGAGGAGGGAAAGGAGAGGACTGCAGGGAAAGCCAACATTTTCCATGTGGGGTCCTCAGGAACAGGAGTTCTCCTCTCCTCACGGTTTCCACACATGTCATAGCGTTGCACCATTGACACCCCCCCCTTACCACATGCAACCACCCCTACCCCCCCACCCCCACCTCTGGCCTCTGCAGCTGGTAAAATGCCAGCAGAAGCAGGAGGAAGCCTGTAATTGGGCCAAAGAGCCCATAAAATTTCAGCCATAATCATTACACAGCAAGATAAATCGTGTTCTGCTCCAGGAGACTATTAACAAAACATCATGAAAATATTAAATCAGTGTAAAGGAAAGGCCATTTCTTCATTAAATTTCTTCATTAATTACACTGTTTTTTGGATTCTAATCATTCTTTGTCATCATATAAGTCAAGGTGGGGTGAAACATGATGTTGCCTGGGGCTGTTATGGTGACACGATCAATTCATTAATATCAAAGCAGTTGTTGGGAATTTGTGCCTTTTGGAGTTTACTATAGAGATACAAAGATTATAGGAAGAAAAATATAGACTTATTTTTGCTTATGAAGGGAATTTGTGTATTGGAGACAAGCAATTACCGCTAAGCCAGAGCAGAAGGATAAGTTCAGATAGATTTTGATATTTTAAGTTGGTCAGAAAGCAGTTTCATACAGGCTGCAGTCTTACAAGTTAATTGTTGGAAAACGTCCCTATTTTCCAAAACCATTGATCATCTGTTCAGAATTAAACAAACTAATCCACATAAAAGAATGTTCAGTTTAACAATAGTAATGGAGCCCATCTGATCTGTTTGACTGGATGATGTTTTCACAGGAGACCTTCGGTAAATGTCAATCAGACATACTGACAGAGCAACATTTCAGAAACATAGGAATTCAAGATGGCATGATGAAGCATGTGTGTCGGTAAAGACTTCCTCACTTGGAGAAATGCCTTCTTTCAAATAGGCTCAATACTGTATAAATTATGTACTTCAAACATTTTTATTAAAAACACTTTATGGACAAACTATACCTTAGGAGAACACTATATTTTTAGTGATCAAATTATTTTCTTCAAATGTTAAACACTCTTGACAACTTCTTCCGATGCTGCCTGGCCTGCTGTGTTCCTCCAGCTCCACAGTGTGTTATCTCTGACTCCAGCAACTTAGTTCTTACTATCTCTGACAACTAATATATATTTTCTTAGAGTCACCACTGCTGATCTAATTATTCAGTTATCTCCGTTAAATGTATGGCAAATAGAATATTCATATTGGCGCAGATCAGAAGTCCTTTTTGAGATTAGATTTGAGTACATTAATAGGTATTAGATTCACTATGGAAACGGATCAAGCAGTCTCTAATACATAAAATTCAAAATTCACTCAATCAATGGCCACAGTCAGAAATCAAGTTCTATTAATATAGCTCCCATGCATTAAGGGATCGAGTTTATTGATAGCCTTTTGTAGGTTTCCCAAGACTTGTTTTATAAAGATTCTTGATGCAGGAACTGCAGTTCTTGGATGCCATAAATCATGAATCTCACCAGCAAATTATGATCATACGTTCATTAGTGTCAGAAGTAAATTGTCAGAACAAATACTATGAAAGTCAGAAATTTAATTGGCTTTCATATATTCTTCAGAGAAGGAATTCTGCTACCTCCTACCTTCTGGTCTGTCCGATGCATACATTTAATCCAAACGATGTGGATGCCTTTCAATGCCCTCTGAAATGATCTGACAGCTAACACTGTTGTAAAACTATTACTAAAAAACAAATAAGAAGTAGATAGACCTATAATGAGCAACAGCTCAGGCATTGTATTCTGGACAGCACACAGGCAGCATGAACCATTTGAGACAATGAAACTTTTTTTCTGAACCTCTGGGAATTGTTGTCCAAATTGCATGAATTTCATTTACACCAGGCCAAGCTGTACAGATTTGTACTCACTGTTTTCAGTCATTTACAATGTTTCTTCAAAGGTTCTGTTTATCTCCTACTAAAGGCTACAATGGGAGATCATAAGAATCCTTGCACAAATTCAGTGCTGCTTAAAAATAATCACCTTTCTCCATTTAGTCTGGAACCTCTCCACAATCAAAACATTGGAGCATGTACTCTTTGGGGTATCAACTGGATAAAATTACCAAGTTAAGAGAGGTAATAGTGTAGTGGTATTGACATTGGACTTGTAATCCAGAGACCCAAGTAATGTTCCAGAAACTTGGGCTGGAATCCCACCATGGCAATCGTTCATTGGGAAGTTGTTGCTGCTGGCCCAGCAATTGGTAGAATTTGAATTCCAGAAAATGTGTAATTAAAAGTCTAATGATAACCATGAAACTATTGAAGATTTTTGTAAAAACACGTCTAGTTCACTACAATGATTTAGGGAAGGAAACTCCCATTCTTACCTGGTCTGGCCTGCAAGTGACTTCAGACCAACAGCAATATGATTGTCTCTTAACTGCCCTCAAAATGGCGTGCGCAATTCCAAAATCTTGGAACTCCCTCCCTGACAGCACTACAGGTGTACCTACACCAAATGGACTGCAGTGGTTCAAGAAGGTAGCTAACCACCACCTTCTCAACGGCACTATGGTGGGCAAAGAATATTGGCCCAGGCAGCAACAACAACATCCAAATGAATGAAAAAAAATCAATAAAACAAATCTTTACTACCCAACTCCATATCCTCAATCACTTAGAAGGTGAAAACTGATAAATTATCACCCTATAGTTTACATAATCTATTATGTCACGAAGTTAAAATATAGAATTCCTTCCATCCATTCTTGTGGAAACACCTCCTCCAAAGGAATTACAACTAGGAATAAGATGTAAACATGATCTTGCCAATGTTGCTTGCATCCAGAGCAGAAATAAAATAGGCACATGGAATGTAAGGTGGGCTCATTTTGCATTCATTGACATAAATGGGGCAAGAGTGTAGCTGGAGACAAAGTTTGATGGGAAAAACTGTTTGAACAATGGGATAACTCAATCAAGATATGGTTCAATTATACTCAATGTGTATCAGTAGAATGGAAAGGCAGAGCAAACAAATCCAAAATTCCCTGAATGAAGAATAGGTTTGAAATTGGGGTGGCAGAATAGCTCAGTGGTTAGTGCTGCTTCCTCATAGCGTCAGGGACCTGGGTTCAATTCCAGCCTTATGCAACTGTCTGTGTGGAGTTTGCACTTCCTCCCCTTGGCTGCATGCGTTTCTTCCAGGTACTTTGGTTTCCTCCCACAGTCCAAAGTTGTACAGTTTAGGTGGTTGGCCGTATTCAATTGCCTGTAGTGTCCAGGGACATAGAGGCTAGGTAGGTTATATATGGGAATAATGATGTTACAGGCATAGGGTGGAATGCTCTTCAGAGGGTTGGTGTGGAACCAAAGGGCTGAATGGCCTCTGTCTGCACTGTAGATATTCTATGATTAAGATTAAGAAGGAAAAGTGTGCTTATGCAATTTAGTACTGAACAGTACAAAATATTCAAACTGAAATTTAAAATCAAATAAAAGAGGTAAAGAGGATTTATGGCAGCGAAAATAATGAGGAATCCCAAAGTCTTCAGTAGGAACATAAATCGTAAAAGGTTGGTAAAAGGAGGATGAAGACTCATGAGGATACGAAAGACTGCTTGTCAGGTAGGTGGAGGGTGTTTTCTTGATGTGGAGGGGCAGGGTATGTCAAGTCAAGCAGAGTTGCTGGAGGGTGTTATATTCACATGGTGGGGCAAGGGGGTCAGGTTGGAGGAGGAGATGCATCTGTATTCCTTGTGGTGTGACTGGTGGTGGCACAGGATGTTGAGCTGGGAATTATTGTGCTGTAACTGTAGAGCTAGTAGGAATCCGACCTCAGATGCCCTCCGTTATAACATGCAGCAAAGTACAGCTTCTTCCACAATGTTTAGCTGCAATAAAGGAAACAACTGCTTTAGACCTTGGATGAAATGCTGGTTGGTTGAATATCCCACCTCCAAAAATCAATAAACACATTGTGACTGGCAGACGCCCTGGTAAGAACTCAACGTTAATAGCTAATAAGGAGAAAAACAGAAATTGCAGCAGCAACGATTATAACAGCAACTCAGGAAATCGCAAGTCCACTATACACTGAAGCACAACTAGTACAAAATGCTATGACTGCAGTTCCCAAAATGTGTCTGTATCCACCATTCTTAGAAATGTTTGGTGGTCGACATTAACTTATTCTGCATCTTCGATTGCTTATGTTATCCACAAAGAAAACTCAAAGCCAGCATTAAAATTGCAAATGAAATGTTTCCCCTTTTATTTTTATGTTAACAGCACAATCAGGTATTCCATAAACAGCTGTTCCAGAAATGTCCCTGGAGTTTCACCCATCATAATTCTGGTGGAAGATTGGTGGGAAGTCCCAGAACATACATGAGTGTTGTTTCTGCTGACATCTGCCAAAGTTTAGACAGTCAATCAGAAGAGCATCTGAAGAAGGTCCTGGCATGTAAACTGAAAAATGAATGCAGTGTTAGGAAATTCGCAGTTGCTCATTTATTCGCAAGTTTAACAAATGACAAAAGAGTGAAAGCAAATTTCCAGGCAAAATAAGAACATCTGGCCAATGTAAAATTATTAATACACCAATGATCAATGGTGCAATGATCAATGCAAGTGTGAGGTGATGCATTTTGGGAGGTCTAAGTCTAGAGCGAACTATACTGTAAACGGAAGAGCCTTGGGAAAAGTTGATGAGCAGAGAGATCTGGGAGTTCAGGTCCATTGTACCCTGAAGGTGGCTGCACAGGTGGATAGAGTGGTCAAGAAGGCATATGGTATGCTTGCCTTCATCAGACGGGGTATTGAGTATAAGAGCTGGCAGGTCATGTTAAAATTGTACAAGACTTTGGTTCGGCCGCATTTAGAATACTGTGTACAGTTCTGGTCGCCACATTACCAAAAGGATGTGGAAGCTTTGGAGAGGGTACAGAGAAGGTTTACGAGGATGTTGCCTGGTATGGAAGGTGCTAGCTATGAAGAGAGGTTGAGTAGGTTAGGATTGTTTTCATTAGAAAAAAAGAGACTGAGGGGGGACCTGATTGAGGTCTTCAAAATCATGAAGGGTATAGACAGGGTTGATAGAGATAAGCTTTTTCCCAGGGTGAGGGATTCAATAACGAGGGGTCACGCGTTCAAGGTGAGAGGAGAAAAGTTTAAGGGGGATACACGCGGAAAGTACTTTACACAGAGGGTGGTAGGTGCCTGGAACGCGTTGCCAGCAGAGGTAGTAGAGGCAGGCACGGTAGATTCATTTAAGGTGCGTCTGGACAGATGCATGAGTAGGTGGGGAGCAGAGGGATACAGATCCTTAGGAATTGGGCGATAGGTTTAGACAGTGGATTTGGATCGGCACAGGCTTGGAGGGCCGAAGGGCCTGTTCCTGGGCTGTAAGTTTTCTTTGTTCTTTCTTTGTTCTTTGATCACAATGTTGAACCGTGCTACTGTATACAGTAGTGGAGAGATAGTAGGAACTGCCGATGCTGGAGAATCTGAGATAACAAGGTGTAGAGCTGGATGAACACAGCAGGCCAAGCAGCATCAGAGGAACAGGAAAGCTGACATTTCGGGTTGAGACCCTTCTTCAGAAACTGTATACAGTAGTTTAATTCAGTAAATATCGATCATTAAATGAAACAAAATTCTTGAGACTGATTCCGCACAGAATAATAATACTACCAACAAAATTTTATATATGTACCATATACAGTTTAAAGGTTGAATCTTTGAGACCATTTTTACGCCAAAAGTCATTTCATTGAATTTTGCATGGGTAATGTATTCAATGTTTGACATGCGTATCTGATTGTAGTCCAAGTGAAATCCAAAATAGACTATTGCAATGGAATAAAAGGAAAAACAACAACGCTAAAGAATTTATACAAATCATATCATACGACAGATGCTGAAAATCTGGAGTAGTCAGTAGATCAGGCAGCATTTGTAGAGATAGAAAAAGAGTCAACATTTTAGGTTGATGATCAGAATTACAGATTGTTAGAGAAGTAACATGTTTTAGCTAGTACTGAGCCAGGATAAGTGGGTGGGGAATTTTAACAAAGGTATATTGGTTGGAAGGCAGAAGTGATTCAATGACAAAACAAAAGGACGACGGATCAAGTTGAAAACAGGTGGCAATGGAACAAGTAACAAAATATGAGCCTAGAAGAGTAACATATGATCAGAGTATAATCAAGACCAACAATATTGTCTTAAAAATGTGGGAGGAGTGCTAATGTTTTAAAATTGTTGAACTTGGCATTGCATCTGGATAGCTGTAAAGTGCATATTTAACGGACAACATTCTGTTTCTGAGATTCCGTTGAGCTTCAGTAAAGTAGGGGTCTAAAGCTCAAGAGTGGGAGAAGACTGGAGAATTAAAATGAATTTGGAAGATGGCTTACCAAACAACAGAAGGAAAACAAAACAATGAAGGTCGACAAGTTGGTCAAATTTCTTCACAGTCATGATCCTTATTTCAGTAATGTGCTCATGCCTCGCAATTCATTTGGGAGAGATGCATTTATCAAATTCTGGTCTGTTTTTGCTTTCGATTTCCAACTTCCGTAGATTTTTCTTTTTTTTTGTTTAGAGGGATTCGGCAGTCTTTTAAAAATGCATTCATGGGATGTGGGTGTTGTTGGCTAGGCTAACATTTATTGCCCAACCCTAATTGCCCAGAGACAGTTGAGAGTCACCTACATTGTTTTGGATTTGGAGTGACATTTCGACCAGACCGGCTAAGGATGGGAATTAAGTTCCCAAAAAGGCATTAGTGAACCAGGTGGATCAATCCAACAGTGTTTCATCATCATCATTAAACTGTTAGTTTCAGATTTCTTAAAATTGCATTCAAACTCAGTTATTTACCATGGCAGGATTTGAACACAGATCCCCAGTTGGAGGTAGAGCTACCAACTGTGGAACAACTGTAGGTTCTGGAATTCTCTCCCTAAGCTTCTCTACCCTTCTTCCCTCCTATAAAATGGTCATAGAGGCGTAGAGTCATGTAGCATGGAAACAGACCCTTTGGACTAATTCATCCAAAACTAGAGGGCATAAGTTTAAGGTGAGAGGGGAAAGATATAAAAGGAACCTAAGGGGCAACTTTTTCATGCAGAGGGTGGTGCATGTATGGAATGAGCTGCCAGAGGAGGTGGTGGAAGCCAGAGACTTTTTCCTAGGGTGGAGGTAGCTTTTACAAGGGGGCATAGTTTTAAAGTGAGTGGAGGTAGATATAGGGGAGATGTCAGAGGTAGGTTCTTTACTCAGAGAGTGGAAGGAACGTGGAATGCTTTGCCGGAGCGGGTAGTGGAGTCAGCCTCATTAGGGGCATTTAAGCGGCTATCAGATAGGCATTTGGATGATAGTATTAGGTAGGGGTGGAGGTTAGATAGACCTTGGATTCAGGGTAAAAGTTCGGCACAACATCATGGGCCAAAGAGCTGTACTGTTCTATGTTCTACATCCTATGTTCATCCACGTTGACCAGACATCCCAATCTGACCTAGTCCTACTTGCCAGCATTTGGCCCATATCTCTCTAAACTCTTCCAATTCATTTATCCATCCAGATGTCTTTTAAATGTTGTAATTGTACCGTCTTCCACCACTTCCTCTGGCAGCTCATTCCATACATGCACCACCCTCTGCATGAAAAAGTTGCCCCTTAGGTCCCTTCTATATCTTTCCCCTCTCACCTTAAACCTATGCCCTCTAGTTTTGAACTCTCCGACCCTGGGGAAAAGACGTGGGCACAGAAATGCTCCACAAAGTTGGCTGATGTGGCCTGGAAGTTAACTGAAGATTAATTAGATTTTCCTTTTAATCTTCAGATGCCTTCTCACACTTACAATTCGTTCTGGCTGCTGGTCACCTCAGGGCACAAAAAATGCATTTTAACTCGCTAAAGTATGCACTGTATGGAAGATAATCAAAATTTTTCAAGATTGGCTGCAAAATTTTTTGAAGTGGCTCAATATTTTCTGGTTTTCAAAAATAACAATACTAAAAAGGGAAACAAATGTGACTGGATCCATCCACTTCCTAGACTGAACACCAGTAGATGGCCTGCCTTGGGATAGGCCAGGCTAATTTAATGGCCTAAAGCTCAAACTAGCATACATCAGTTTAAGGGTATTGGCATGCAATGTTTAGTCTGAGGAGAAAAAAGTGAATTTGCAAAAAGGAATGGGAGTAAAGAAACGTCATGTCCTCAAGAATAATCGCAGTCAGTTGGAACTTATGACCTTAACTTATTGCACCGTACACTTCAAATAAAACCTGTCCTTTCATTAGTTTTATTTAATCACTTCAACAGCTTAACCACATCTGTAAAAGTCTCAAATTTATGTGTTTTCATATTACTAAAATAATGAAATTGTAATTATCTACTGTTGCCTTTGAGGTCAACCCTGGTTTCTACAGGAAAAATTCAAGTTGCGTAGACTCTCATGTCCAATGACAGATGCAAAGCCCTGGTAAAACAACCTTATTTTCTTTTTAATTATTATGTTAACCTTTCTATCAAGGCCAACACTTCAATGGGAACACCATACTACCAACACTGGAGGGCTCAGTTCTGTAATACATCTGAAGGGCTCAGTGCTGTAAGGTGTGATCAGCCAGCATAAAATGATCAAGGAGTTGGGATCCTGCATACAAATTGTGCACAGGGACCACATAAACAATCAAATGAAGGGTCTGCACAAACGATTCCATTGACACAACAGCCACAGTGACCTTGAAACTGATTGAATGACAGGTCTTTTCACAGACACCTTTAAAACAGCAATGAATTATATCTTCTGGATTTTCACACCACACAAGTCTCCATCGATTTTTATTAACACGCTATCCTAGCCCCATAACCTTCTATTCCCACCACCTTCCTCCTACCACCCGACTTAAGTACATCAATGCTTTCTGTTCCAGTCAAATCATGAGGATATAAGTTCTATCTTTTTATCCACAAAATACCTTCATGGGTTGATACCTTGTAATTTTTAAAAAAATGTGGTCTGAGGTTGTTACTTATATTTAAGCCGTCTTGTGCTGCATTCACCCACAAGTGAGTTTTCCCATATTGAACTTCTAAATTCCTTTAACATTTTAAAGGCTTTTATGATTTCTCCTAATCTTCCCTTTTCCTTGCCTCTTTTAAGAGTAACCAGTTCACTTGCCACGTAAAAATGCAAATTCTTCATATCAACACATTGAAACAAATGTTTTTGACGTATATAATTTGTCTCCGTTGTACTCATGGTACAACATTATCTGAATATGAAAATTTATTTATCTGTGCCACTACTAATTTGCGTGAAAAAGACTTCATTCGTACACTATCGTCAAATGTGGAATACTAGGACTAAGATAAAATTGTGTTAAACTCCAAAAGGAAAACACAGCCACAGTCTATGTTTGACAGTAGAGCTGATGCTGTGAGATTGAAGGTCATTACCCATTGATTATTTTTTAAAAATGCATTTATTTATACAGTGCAGTTATACATCACTAAAGGCATCCAAAAGCCCTTTACAGCCAATGAAGCATTTAATCAAATGTAGTCACTATTGCATTGTAGAAAATATGGCAGCAAATTTGCACAGAGAAACCTCCCACTAATAACCATATGATTAACAGTGAATTTGTTTTGGTGAAGTTGCTTGAGGTGTAAGCATTGGCCAGGATAACTCACTTTGAAATATTATTAAAGATCTTTTAGATGCCTAAGAATTGTCTTGGAGCCTGAGGGGTGACGTTATAGAGGTTTATAAAATCATGAGGGGCATGGATAGAGTGAACAGCCAAGGTCTTTTTCCTAGGGTGGGGGAGTCCAAAACTAGAGGACATAGGTTTAAGGTGAGAGAGGAAAGATTTATAAAGGACCTGAGGGGTAACTTTTTCACACAGAGGGTGGTGCATGTATGGAATGAGCTGCCAAAGGAGGTGGTGGAGGCGGGTACAATTCCAACATTTAAAAGGCAGATGGATGGGTTTATAAAAGGAAGTGTTTAGCGGTATATGGGCCAAATGCTAGCAAACGCTACTAGGTCAGATTGGGACGTCTGATTGGCGCAGAGGAGTTTGACCGAAGGGTCTGTTTCCGTGCTGTATGACTCAATGACTCCATGTACAAATTGTTGCGATTGTGTGAAATTTGGCACTCTTGCATTTGTCCCAATGAGTGCAAGACACAAAGCCTCAGCAACACATCTCTTTGTCAATAATATATAAACTCTGTACTACCAAATGAATGAGGGAAAAAAATGTACTGTCTGCCTGCAACTCTCTCCATGTCTCTCATCTATGTCTGTCATATAATGTCAATAATTAACATGTTCAGATTCCTAACTTACCAATAGCTGGATGAGATCATTAAAAGCTTCACATTTTCTTCTAAATTTAGCCAACAGTCATTTGCAAAATGGGCTCATATTTGGATGAAACAAAAATAGAAAATGCTGGGAAAAGTCAGCAGGTCTGGCAGCATCTATGGAGAGGAAGCACAGTACACGTATCTAGGCCTGTGACCCTTCTTCAGAACTGTTTGGAGCTTGCAATATATACTGACTATGGGGTGGGAGTGGGTTTGAGGTGAGGAGTAAACAATATCTGGAGATCGAACCCACACAGAGAGAACAACAGCTGGGCAGACAAAGGAACAGGTAGAGGTCAGCCTGGGAGAATGAATAGCTGTTGAAGGGGAATATTAGTGGCTGACAATGGGCTGTCTGTGATCACAGCCCATGGGAAGATAAGGCCTGGTGTGTGGGGGTTGGGGTAAGGACATGGGAGAAGGTTTTGAGGCCCTAAAATTATTGAGTCAAGACATTGAGTCAAGAAGACTGCAAGGTTCCCAAGTAGAAAGTGAAATGCTGTTCTTCCAGCCTGCACTGAGCTTTACTGCAGCACTGCAGAAAGCCTGAGACAGGGATGTTAGCCTGGGAACACTATAGTGTGTTGAAGTGGCAGGCAACCGGAAGCTCAGGGTCGTGTCTGCAGACAGAACATAGGTGTTCTGCAAAGTGGTCACCCAGTCTGCGCTTCATTTCCCCAATGTAGAGGAGACCATATTGTGAGTAGTGAATGCAGATTGAGTAAAGTGCAGGAAAATCGCTGCTCCACCTGAAAAATGTATGTGGATCCTTGGATAGTGAGGACAGATGAAGTAAGCAGGCAGGTGTTATATCTTCTGCGATTGCATGAGAAGGTGCAGTGGAGGTGTTGGGAGTGAAGGAGGAATGGACCAAGGTGTCCAAGGCGGGACAGTCCCTGTGGAAGGCTGACAAGGGGGGGGGGGCACAGTATGTGTCTAGTAGTGGAATCCCACTGGAGGTGACAAAATTGACAGCTAATGATCCTCTGGATGTGAATACTGGTGGGAAGGTAGGTGAGGATGAGAGGCACCCTATAGCTGCTGGAGGAGAGAAGATAGGGGGGTGAGGGCCGAAAAACAGGAGATGGGTTGGACATGACTGAGGGCACAGTAAACCAAGGTGGTGGGGAATCCACAATTGAGGAAGGAGGTGAACATTTCAGGACTGATGCAATGGAGACAGAGGTACTGGGAGAATGAAATAGAGTCTTTAGAGGAAGCAGGGTGGGAGGATATATAGTCAAAGTAACTGTGGGAGACAGTGGGTTTCTAGTTGATATTGGTGGCCAGCCTATCCCCAGAAATAGCAACAGATGCCAAGGAAAGGAAGTGAGGAGTCAGAGATGGACTAGGTGAAGGGAGGGTGGGGTGGAATTTGAAAGTAAAATAGATAAACTTTTCCAGTTTTGGGTGAGCGAGGGAAGGAGCACCAATGATGTCATTGATGTACAGGAGAAACAGCTGTGGGTGGGGGCCAGAATAGGACTGGAACAAGGACATGTACTGAACAAAGAGACAGGCATAACTAAGGCCTATGCAGGTACCCTTAGCCACCCCATTGATCTGAAGAAAGTAGGAGCAGTTAAAGGAGAATTTGTTCAAAGTGAGGTTGAGTTCGGCTGAGCAATGGAGGGTGGTAGTGGATGGGGGTGGTTCAGGTCCATTTTTTTCCAGGACGAAGAGGAGAGCCTAAGACCATCTTGATGGGGGATGGATGTGTAAAGGGATTGCATGTTCTCTGCTCAGATGCTGCCAGACCTACTGAGTTCTCCCAGTAATTTCTGTTTTGTTTCTGATTTCCAGCATCTGTGGTTCTTTAGGTTTTTTCATATTTAGATTATTTTAGACTGAATACTTCTCCTATTCTCTAGACTTTGTTGCCACAGAAGGATGCCATGAAGGTTATATTGCATGGCAACAATAAACATGATATTTTTATACATCTGTTTCATAAAACTAACATAAAAATACACACCCCTCGCTCAACAGATATGTTAAATTTTCTTAGGCGTGATCAGACCATGCCACAAATACCATGATACTAGGAGCAGAAGCAAGCCATTCAGCCCATCAAGTCTCCTCCACCATTCAATAAGGTCATAGCTGATCTCATAATCCTCAAACTCCACTTTCCTGCCTTTTCCCCATAACCTTTGATTCCCTCACTCAGCCTTTGATTCCCTACCTCAATGACCCAGCCCCAACAGCCCTCTGCAGTAAAGAATTGCTTAGATTCACAACCCTCTGAGAGAAGAAATTCCTCCTCATCTCTCTCCTAAATGTGCAACCCCTTACTCTGACATTACCCTCTCTGGTCCTAGACTCTCCCACAAGAAGAAGCAACCTTCCTGCCTCTAACTTGTAAGGTTCCCGAAGAGTCTTGTACGTTTCAATAAGCTCACCTCTCATTCCTATAAAATACAGGTCCAACCTATTCGATCTCTCGTCATATGAGTTTTCCATACCAGGTACCAGCCTGGTGAGCCTTCTCTGTGACATGACTACAGGTCAACATGCTCAACAGGCTGTTCTTCTCTCTTCTAGGAATTGATTGCATACTAAAATTCTCTTATCACTGAAGTTGAAATCAGCATTTGAAAATGTAACCAAAGCAGTTTGTCAAGGTAAACACTCTATAGGTAATCACTTTTAAGTGTCATTTTTACTCAGAAAGCATGCAAATTCTTCAATTTAAAATGATAAAAGAATTTCTTGAAACTACAAAAGTATATTTGGAGGAATTGTTAAGAAAGTTTGCATTTGATTTAATTCAGAAAAGATTAAAATTAATACACCAATATAACAAAAGGTTATCACCAACAATCTGATTAAATGTAGAAAGCGTGTTGACAGAGCAAGAGAAAGACAGAAAACTTACCTTCAGTCTAATCATACTGACACATCCTGACATACTGCAAGTATGTGCAGTGCCACCTTATCTTCCTAAATACACAATCTCTGTTAAAGTTGTAAATACGAGTGAGGTGCTATTCTTGGGAGAGGAAATACTCCAGAAAATTCCACTCCAACCTCCTAAATTAACTAAGTGAGGCTGGAAAAGATTACAGTGACTGTTACAGCCCCCTTGAAGGAGGCTTAAATACTGAAATTTACTGTATGACCCTATATGAATAAAACTACCAAAACTACCAAAAATATTCCACATTTTGTAGTTTATACTTTTACATAAATCAGAATGCATGTAAATTAAACATGAATCAACAGGCAAATTACAGTTGGTGCAATCTATAAATTGCATAACAGCAAATACAATAAGGAGTATTTTAAGAGTTTCTAAGCATACTTTGTATTCCCAGCATAAATGTGACGCTAAATGTGATCTTATAGTTCCAACTCTGGAACTTAGGAGCTTTCACTTTTCTTCTTCACTGGCTTTTGTCATCAAGTCACCTTCATGGTAGCTCCACTATATACAAGTCCTGCAGAGATAGTCAAATGTTATACTCCTGTAGTACCCCCTTAACTCGGTTTACGACAGTTTTGATGTCACAGGTTTCTCAGATATTTATTTATCTGACTTCCTTAATGAATTTCATTAAACAGTCTGGTCAACTCTGGCAAAACTGAAGGACAATTGTAAAATTATTCCATTTGAAATCTGTGCTCTAAACATGTCTTCAGTTTTACGTCTTGTTTTAAGCATTTTACACATACAGATCCTTGAAAATGTTACTTTTCTGTTCTTCCATTGTTGCAATTCTTCCACATGTTTTCTGCATTTCAACTTCCTTCTTGATAGTTCTGCTTCCAGATCAAGGACCACCAGGTCACATGGACTAGTATTTTTTCTAATTCAAAGCAAAAGAACTGCTTTGACCTGGATGGTGTCTAGCTTCGAGTGTTGTCAGAACTGCATTCATACAAGCAAGTGGGAAGTATTGCATCACAGTCCTGACGGTTGCCTTGTAGATGGTGGGCAGACTTTGAGGAATCAGGAGGTGAGTTTCTCGCTGCAGGATTCCTAGCCTCTGACCAGTCACTGTATTTATATGGCTAGTCCAGTTCAGTTTCTGGCCAATGGTAACCCCCAGGGTGTTGATAGTAGGGGATTCAGTAATGATAATGCCATTGAATATCAAGGAGTAGTGTTTAGACAGAATCGTATTCGAGAAGGTCATTGCCTGGCATTTTTGTGGCAAAAATGTTACTTGGCATTTTTGTGGCAAAAATATTACTTGCCACTTTTCAGCCTAAGCCTAGATATTGTCGAGACCTCGCTGCATTTGGACATGGTCTGTTTCGGTATCTGAGGAGTCGTGAATGGTATTGAAAATTGTGCAATCATTAGCAAACATCCCCATTTCTGACCTAATGATGGAGGGAAGGTCATTGATGTATAGCTGAAGATGGTTGGGTCTAGGATACTATCCTCAGGAACTCCTGCAGAGTTCTATTGGACCTGAGATGTCTAACCTCCAACAGCCAAAACTATCTTCTTTTGTGCCATGTATAACTCCAACCAGTGGAGAATTTCCCTCCTGATTCTCATTAACTCTAGTTTTGTTGTTGCTAATGTGAAAGTATAAATATACCCCTCAAACTAATCCAGTAAATACTGTTATGAGCCCAGCTGTTGCCACAAAGCATATCAGATGCTCAACCAAAATTCAGCTTGATAGACAATATTTGTTTTTTTTTATTTTATTGAGATGATCTTTCACTGAAACATAAGCAAGTAATGTAGCAGGTTTGGTTGAACAATAGAAAAAGTATATTATGCAAATGAAATGAAGAAAACAATAGAATGAATCAAACTATTTCCATGTAACACATATTTAAAGATTTTGAAGCGCATGGTAAAATATAATCTCATTAATCCTCATAGCACTCTTTTACTGTTGTTACACTATAGTTAGTTCCCTTCTCCATCTTATCTGTATGGCTTAATTCAATTGATGTTTCAATTCCCAGTCTTGAAAATATGGTAATCTCTTCCTTGATAAGTGGGCTTAAACTTTCTCAGCTTCAAATAACTCCCTTTAGGTTTTAACCAAACACTACTCGTCTGGAACTTTCAAACTGAACTCCTTACTAAGGGAACCTTTTTATAAGTATTCCTAAAGCTATTTCCTTTCAACTCAAGAAACTTTCACACATCTAGCTTCAACCACCACATCTTAAAACTTGAAAGCAAAACCCTCCTCTTATCTATGATGTTTCCCCAAGCCAACAAAAGCACAATTTCAAATCCTTCTAAATGAAACCTAATACACTACACGGTTTATTTAAATCGCTCGGAAAAACTTTCCCAATGTAAACAAGATCTGATTAGCCTCCAAGAGCTATCTCTTTCGTAATGTTATTTTTAAACAAACCCTTCAGAAAGCCTTACAATTCAATAAACACTTTCAGTTAAACAGACCAAAATTGACATTCCACTTGTTCAAAATCCAAACTCTCAAATAAAAGCTATTAAAATATAAATAAACCATCACCTTACATCACAACACATACCAGGCAAAGGAAAAGGAAAGATTGCCCTCAGCAGCGATTCACTTTAAAATACTTTCGACTCAGGATGATTAGTTCTTGAAAGCAAAAAGGGATAAGGTTTGAGATGTTCAGATGGATTTGAGTCAGAGGTTCTGGCGCACAAATATGGTTATCACTGAACACGTGCAGTTGTTGCTGGGAAACTTTGCAGACAGTCATTCATAAAATTTGGCAAACGCTGCACAGGCTTGTCATGTGAGAGCAGCTGAACTGGGTCTCCAGGTAACACACTGCACACGCAACCAGAGTTTATTTGCTTCAAAAACGAGAGCTGAGTTCGGAGGCTTCTTTCTTTTAGCAGGCTTGTCACCAACTCAAAATCCAAACTACTGCAAGCTCTGTCGAGTCTCAAAAACAGTGTTCCAGCAGTGAAGACCAATAAATATCTTGAACCATGTAGATTTCATGTTAAAAAGAATTCCAATATGGCTTCTCATTAGCTTTCTTTTGAAAAAAATACATCTCCATAGGACTTGAATTCACTTTTAAACGTCCCCTCAAACCTTAAGTCCTCAAATAATGTATTTTCGAGATAACAGAAGCTGCTCTCCTAAGAATGAGGTGGAGTTACATTGTTCCATTAATCAGTGGCAGAGTGGAACATACTGTTATTAATAAGCTCACTTGAAGCTACCATTAGAATCAGATAGTGTGGGACCCACAGGATTCAACTGGCTGCTCCTGTGAAGATCAGCTTTAATAGAATGGGAGAAGCGTTGTTCCGCACGTGGTTTATATTATTCGCAGCTTGTGAATGCTGTAGTTACTCATACACGTATTCTCAAATACTGACTTCTCTCATTTTGAAAAGCACATGGATTGATCACATTTAGCAACTGGAAACCTTACGTATCGATGTTGACAAAACATCCTCTGCATCCGCAGAGGAATAACTTGAGTACAGAATTGAACCAACGTGCGGGGGGGACGGAGTGGTAGGGAATGGAGTGAAGTGGACTGCAAATTGAATTTTACATTTTTGACGAATGGAACACATCAAAGAAGACCACTTAAAAGGAGAGAATCGTCATGCACTGCCCATAAAAGCGTTTTAGGGTAAAGTGCGTTGTGTTCAGCAGGCGCTAGGACCGAGCGCTCCTGCCGTGTCAGGATGTAGCCAGTGAGAAGGTTGTGTCTGTATCTGTTGCCAGGATCAGAGCAAAAGCGACAGGGCAGCATCAGACTGGCTCAGGGCAACTGGGGAAGGACACACATCCGCTACCACACTTTCTTGTCTTCTCTGGAGTTGTGTTAGCACACAGCATTTTGGTTCTTAGGGAACAAACAAAGTTCAGAACAGCATTACAGAAAGCTCCGTGTGCAGCAGATTTCTCTGGCTGTCAGGAAGGATGAGGAGATGGGTTTGGGGAGATGGCCGGAGCTGAGCCCTTTTACAGTCATGTGGAGGAGGCGCTGGGGCTGTGGGCTCTGCCTGTTGCTGCTGCTGCTAGCCCTACTGCTGCTGTTGCCGAATGGCCAACCGCCCCAGCAAGCCGAGCCTTCCACTAACCGCCACACATCGCAACAGCAGGACAGGCACCTCACACCGCAATACTCTCCCCTCGAACTCATCCCTTTCGACTCCTTCAGCGCCGATCAGTTCATCGTAGTGACTGAGAGAGCTGCCCGGACCCGAAGGAGGGCTTACCGGCTGCTAGGAGCCGCTAAAAGGGGCCAGGAAGCCGGGGAGAGCACCAGGCTGCTGCTGCTTGACCCCCTTTCCCCGGGTGACCACAGGCAACTCGAGCTCCAGGGGCTGGAGAGAAGCGGCTTCAACGAAGTGGTCAGCGAGAGGATCTCCCTGCACCGGAGCCTACCTGAGGTACGCCACCCTTTGTAAGTACAGGAAGAGCTGCTGCTCATACCCGGGTGTCCCAC
>JAHRHZ010000013.1:56034912-56056197 GCA_024137785.1 Ginglymostoma cirratum
TAGACTCTCCCACAAAGGGAAACAATTTCTCATTATCTACCATGCTAAGCCTCCCACTGCCCCCCCCCCCAACCGGCCTCCAAGAATCTTATTTTATTCAATAAGGTCACCTCTTATTCTTCTAAACTTCAATTTGTACAGGACCACTCAATTTCTCCTTATAAGAAAGTCCCTCCATACCTGGGATCAACCTAGTGAAGCCTGTTTGGACTGCTTCCAATGCCAATATAGATAAAAGGACCAAAACTGTTCACAAGATTCTAGGTGTGGTCCAACCAGTGCCTAGTATGGTTTTTAGCAAGGTTTCCTTATTTTTATAATTTATTACCTTCAAAATAAAGACAATTTGCCTTCCCTATTACTTGCTGACATGGTATGTTGGGTTTTTTGTGATTTACGCATGAGGACTCCAAAATCCCTCTCTGCCGCAATATAAGTAACATTGATCTTTTCTATTCTTCCTCCCAAAGTGCATAACCTCACATATTTCCACAATATATTAAACCTACCAAGTCTTTGCTCTTTTGCCTAATCTTAGTGAAGATTTACCAGGCTGATTCCAGGGACGGCAGGACTGACATATGAGGAGAGATTGACTAGGTTAGGAATGTTTTTGCTGGAGTTTAGATGAAGGAGGTGTATCTTGTACAGAACATATAAAATTCTAACAGGACTAGACAGGGTAGATGCAGGGAGGATGTTCCCGACGGTGGGTGTGTCCGGAACCAGAGGTCACAGCATGAGGATTTGGGGTAGACCATTTAGGACAGAGATGAGGAGATATGCCTTCACCCAAAGAGTGCTGAGCCTCTGCAATTCATTACCATAGGAAGTAGTTGATGCCAAAACATTGAATGTATTCAAGAGGTGGCTAGATATAGCATTTGAGGCAAATGGGATCAAAGGTTATGGGGAGAAAGCAGGATCAGGCTATTGAGTTGGACGATCAGCCATGATTGTGATGAATGCTGGAGCAGGCTTGAAGGGCCAAATGGCCTCCTCCTGCCCCTGTCTTCTATGTTTCTGTCTACAGTCTTCTGTAGACTCTTTGTGTCATCCTCTCTACTTGCCATTGTATCTATTTTTGTGTCATCTGCAAACTTGGTGATAATACATTCACTTTCCTCATCCAAGTCATTAATATATGTTGTAAATAATTGTGGCATGTAGGGTGTCATAATTGAAAGATGAAGTAGCAGCAAGCATAGGAATCTTTTGCCCAAACTATGCCTTTCATTGTTCTATCTTTAGAAAATTACTTTTAGTTTCTAGACAATACATTACCCTTCAATTTATTTGCTCTGTTTTTATTGTCCTGCTTGGGTTGACATAATGACCTATCGCATTCTCAGCTTCCGCTAATACCACAAGTCAGCCAACTGATAGGAGCTGCAAAGAGCAGCCCAGGGAAGATGCTGTCTCCAGTTTCCCTTCCTTGTTGCAAAAAGGCATCTGACTGCTAACACTGGTCGGGTAAAATTCGTAACAAAACAGATCGTATACACTCAGGGGAAGAAATTAATTGCTGTGAATTTCTCATTTGTTGCTGCCAAATGTTCCAAACACAATGGTGACTTCAATCTGTGTACGTTATTCATGTGGATTACCTATGGTGAATGAAACATTCCCATTACAAGTGAGTATAAATAACATTCTGGGTGACATTTATTGGGAGCACAAAATCTCATTTGTTTTTAGAAATGATGACGCCTTGTAGATTTAGGAATTTTCTTGCTAATTTTGTGTGGAATTATGATTGATTCTTCTTTTCATAGGACATTTGAAGGCAGCTTTGAGTGAGTATGTAACCAAGCTGGATGGTGTGAAGTTGATTCGAAGCAATAAGAGATTGGGGGTAATTGGAGCTCGCTTACTTGGTGCAGCACGGGCAACAGGGGATGTCTTGATTTTCATGGACTCACATTGCGAATGCCACATTGGCTGGCTTGAACCACTTTTGGATCGAATAGCTCATGACAGGTATGGTTGGTGAGCTGTCGTTTTTAAAGGTCAGTGAAAACAGTTGTTTGAAGCTGAAAATAATATTTCCTCAGTGTGATTTGATAAACATCCAGTTGCACCAGGTAGTACATTGCTATCTTTTAGTTCCAATGTATTGTAGATCAAAATAGCATCTATTTAATATTATTTATTGTGACACTCAGTCTTGAGTTTTCACCTTGACCTTTAATTTTAGCTGGCACTGCAATGGTGGTAGTACTTTTGGACTCTGTGAATCTTAACAGAAGAAAGGAAACCATTTCAAATTGCATTTCTACTCCTGACAATGGTCCAATAAACTGGGTGAGCCAAACTGTACTCTAATGAAATACCCTGAGGGATGATTCACCTTTTCACATGAGTGAATTTGAAAATCAGGCAAATGATTTCCTCCATCAGTTTTCCAGTAAAGCTGTCGAAGGTGATCATTGTGACAAAGCTCCAATTCAGTGATAGGATTACCTGTGAAAATGATTCTCAGCATATCTCAGAGTACCTTAAGCAGAGGAGGGCCAGTGATCATAATTCAAAATCTTAGCAATTTAGGTATAAGACATCTGTTTCAATTTTCTATCATAAAATGGTGAAAATTTCCATTTGTAGTGATTGTAACAAGGTCAGCCAGGTGGACCTCATAAAATACGAGTTCCCTGATTGGGGCTGTTAATCTAGTTCAATTAGAGAGCCCTGGCTCACAGATAAGAACAGAGTATCAGAGATCCTGTTCGCTCTGAGAGCTGGCTCTGAGGGAGCTGGGTCAGTGTCAAGAACTCACCATGTGTAAATAAAGGATGATTGGGTGATGGGATACTGGCCTCTCCGAAATTATTTCATTGGTGACAAGAGAAAAGCACAGTCCTGAAGAAATTTGCTCACAACAGTCATCTTTGAATTGAGGTAAGCACTTCTGGCATCATGCCGTTATTTGGGAAGCATGATGTGTTTGATCCTGGCATCAAAGATTGGACCCAGGATGTGGAAAGAATGTGTTTTGTTTTCTGGACAAATGACATTGGGGCATATGAAAAGCAATGAGTAATTCTCCTGATAGCTTGTGTACCTGTAGCTTTTTCTGTTATTACGAGCCTAACTTTCCCTGAGGCACCAAATACTAAGACATTTCAAGAGTTGACGGATTTAGTTAAGGAATATTACTGCCCCGAGACTCCTCTAATTCTGAGAGGCTATTGGTTTTACTCAGCAATTCAAGAACCACACGAATCTGTATTGGGATTTTTGACTAGGTTAAGACGAGTGACAAATGCATGAGGCTTTGGTTTAACCATTAATGAGATGCTGAGAGACCTTTGGTATGTGGGATTAATGATGTAACGACGCAAAAGTGCCTTCTAGCTGAAGCCCAACTGGACTCCTAATAGGCACTACAACTGGCTTTATAATTGGAAAACATGGCAAGTGGACCAGACGAGTTGCAGGGTAACTAAGCTTGGGAAACACTACTTGAGAGGAAGCAATTGTTTAGTCGCATTCAGGACATATCCTGAACAGAAGGACTCTAGGTCAGTCCACACAAAGTTCCAAAACAAAGCCAAGCCCTAGCCAAATAGTTAAAATTTTCTTCAGAATCCAGGCCGGCAAGCCATTGTGGTTACTGTTGGTAAGCAGACTCAAAACAGCAAAAGAGTCCCACTCGACTGAAGTTGAGTAAGAGAACTGATAGGGCGGTATCAAGGAGAGTGCACACCGTGGAAAGTCCACCTACATCTGGTTTAGAACAGTTAAATTGCTTAGCAATATCCAAATCAGAACCAATCAAAATAAACATCCGGTCAACTGGTCACCTAGTTCTAATGGCGGTTAATACCAGTGCGGCCTTATCAGTGGTCACAAAACTAGTCATTAACAAAACACACTCTGCGCTCCAACCCTTAAGATTTGCACAAGACCTTGGCTAGACTGAGAACCTATACCAGGAACCTTTACAGATTAAGAGCCCTCCTCTGGTTTCACTCTCTTATGAGAAGCAGCTAGTTCAGTTCCTACTGATTGTAGTGAAAGGCTCGGGCCTAAGCTTGATGGGACAAAATTGATTGAAAAAGATTCACCTTGATTGGCTTAACAGTTTTTGATTAGAAAATACCCAAAGGTTTTTCAGGAAGGTCTAGGGACTATCAAAGAAGCCAAGGCCACCTTGCATGTTGACCAGAAAGCAACTCCATGATTTTGTAAGGCCTGGCCAGTGCCATTTGCCTTACAGGAAGTAGAGGCAGAAATCAGAAGGCTGGACAGCGAAGGAATCATCAAACCAGTGCAGTTTGTGGAATGGGCAGCACCGGTCATACCAATTTTGAATCCCAGTGGGTCGGTTCACCTTTGCGGAGATTTTAAACAAATGGTAAACCACTCCTTGCAGCTGGATAATTACTCAACCCCTCACATAAAGGAGTTATATGCAAAGTTTGCAGGGGGTCTGTCTGTCTCAAAGGTGGACATGAGCCTTGTGTTCTTGTGAATGCAGTTAGATGAGGATACCCAAAAGCATGCTACAATTTTTACCAACATACAAAATCGCCAATTAGGGTATCGTCAGCCTGTGCAATTTTTCAGCAGACAATGGAGAGCATTTTACAAACTCGACTTCAATTTATCTAGATGACGTGTTAATAACAGCGAAGACCAATAAGGAGCACTTAGCGAACTTGGAAATGGTCCTTAGATGTTTCTTCTTGGTGGGTGTACACCTTAGAAGGGAAACACGTATGTTCTAGGCACCCTGAGTCACCTACTTGGGCTACAAAGTCAACAGGATGGGGTTACACCCATTGGAAGATAAAGTGAGAGCAATCAAATGTGCCCCGGCCCCCATGTCTGTACAGGAGCTTAGGTCTTCCCTTGGGCTGGTGAATTATTATGGAAAATTCAAACATAACCAGGCCTCCACCCTGGCACCTTTGCATTAACTCTTATAAAAGGGTCAGCCTTGGAAATGGTCGGATGGCTAAGCCATAGCTTTCAGGGAAGTGAAGAAACAGCTATCATCCTCTAAGGTCTACGATCTGATATTGACATGCGATGCCTCGCTGTATGGCATCAGGGTAGTATTAGCTCCTAGGTGGCCCAATGAAGAGAAACACATCCAGGACTTCAGCTAAATGCGTTCAGATTGAGAAGGAAGGTTTGGCGGTCATATTTCGAGTCAGTAAGCTCCACCAATACCTTTACTGATGTAAATTTGTAATAATAATGGACCACGAAACCCAGCTAGGTCTACTTAAAGAGGACAAGGCAGTGCTGCCCATAGCTTCAGGCCAAATTCAGCAGTGGGCTCTAACACTGTGCGTATAACTACCAGTTGGAACACCATCCAGGAGGCCAAGTAGCAAATGCAGATGCACTGAGCCACCTCCCGTTGGCAGATACTGATTGGTACCACTACTGGAAGGGTTTGTAATGATTTTAAATTTTCTGAACATACTTCCAGTCACAGGTGACAATATCAAACTTTGGACGCAAAGAGATCTCGTCCTGGCAAAACTGAAATAGCTGGTGGTGATGGGGAAACCAAAGGGCCATCACAACTAGAATTGAAACCTTTTTGGAGTGGAGAGATCAGATCATAGTAGAGGACGGCATGTTATTATGGGGAGCAAGAGTGATTATCCCAAGCAAAGGTCGCTGCCAGATACTGGCAGAACTCCACCAAGATCATCCAGGGGCTTCCAAAATAAATATCTCAGCGAAGTTACATCTGGTGGCCAGGATTGGATACAAACATAGCTGCATTGGTGGGGCATTGCCCTGACTGCCAACAAGAACAAGCATTACCACCAGCAGCTCCCCCAAATTTGTGGGAATCACCGGGTAAACCCTGGACTCGGTTACACGTTGGCTATGCAGGTCCTTTCATCTGCTCAATGTTCTTAGTCATTCTAGATGCCCACTCAAAGTGGCTGGATGTGTGTAGAATTCATTTGTCAAACACAAGGATGATAATAGAAAAACTGTGCATATCTTTTGCAATACAGGGACTCCCAGAAGTGTCGGTCACAGATAATGGGCCATCATTTTCCAGCAGGGAATTTGAGTTTTTCCTAAAATCAAATGGAATTCAACATAGCTCCATACCATCCATTGTCCAATGGTCTGGCAGAAAGACCAATCCAAATTTTGAAAGCAGGCTTACAGAAACAGCCTACAGCTTCACTAGATACCAGATTATAGCACCACCCGACATGCAACTAGATGGATAGCTCCAGCAGAGTTGCTAAGGTTGGAGAAGACTCCACACCAGGTCAAATCTGATCGTCCTGGTCCTGGGGAGGTGGAAGGTGAAATAGCATCAGGAATGCCAATGCCAGACACAAGACTCCCCCAAGCAAGAGAGACAGTTTAATTCAGGGAACGAAGTTTGGTGTAGGAACCACGAGAATGGCCTTGCATGGGTAAGAGGCATGTCGATGTAAGGTCAGGTCCAGTGATGGAAGGAGGTGCGAAGGTCCCAAACAGGCACATAGACCATATGAAAGCTGCAAATGTGCAAACAGTGCGGGAGCAAAACAACTATCTTTCTGACTGTTCTGGAACCCAGCGTTCTCCCTCTCTGTCAAGCTTCTCAGAATCTGAGATGGACATGGTTTATCACTGCCTTGACACTTTTGCCACCTGAAGGGGAGAATGAATTTCTTCCGAGACACTCCAGGTGCAAGAGGTAAGCTACTGTGCATTATACACCACCCGTATCAGAGGCAGAGTTGGAGGAACCAGTGCTAAAATGCCCCAGGAAGAGCTACAGAAAGAAAAGAACTAGCCTATGTTCTCGACTCAGAGAGGGGATGATGTTGTGATTGTAATGAGGTCAGACAGGTAGACATCATAGAATATGAGTTGCCTGTTTGGGGTTGTTTACCAGGTCCAATCAGGGAGCCCTGGCTGACAGATATAAATAGGATCGTCATAGATTCTGTTCACTCTGAGAGCTGGCTCTGAGGGAGCTGGATCAGTGTCAGAGCCTTTCCATGTGTAAACAAAGGATGACTTGGTGACAAGATACTGGCCTTTGTGGAGTTATTTCACCATTCATTGTACTTAAAGAACAGGAACTGATGAGCTAGATGTACACAGTTTGTAATATGTGTTCACATTGTGCATATAAAAAATAGAAGTTGAATTTTTACTGCAAAGAATCATCATTGTTTTAAGTAGAATATATCTTGCCAGTGATTGTCAGCCAAAGGGAGTTCTTTTGTGTTGCTTAAAGGCCAACACATGACACTTGTGCAAGCCAGCAACCAGGGGCCATTTCTGATATGTGTAATGGACAATTGGAACTCATCTATCATGGTTTGTTTACAGCCCACCTATCTCAGTACTGGCCTAATTTGAAGTTCACGGAAATACTGTAGCTGAATGAGTGAAGTAATACTTTCCGTTATTGTAAGCCTGAACTATCCATTTGTATTTTTACATTTGTATGATGAGATATTTTTGGATATTAACAGTTGTGAAATAACATTTTTGAGTGGAAGTCCAATTGCATGCATGGATAAGTTCCCACTGTTTTGGCTTTTTCCAGCTTGCTTTGTTTCCTGTGAATTAACTTTAATGATTGTTGAATATCCAAAAGATGTTTCGCATCAATTTCCTCATACCAGAAGGACTTATTTTTGTTGGTTGGGAATGTCAGCTCACTACATTGACATCATGATAGTGGGTGATGCTTTTTGTATTTCTTAGTGTTAACCCTTTCAGACCAATATACGAAAATCTGCAGAACTGATTAATTCAGGAATAAAAACAACTAAAATGCAACAGTATTCCACCAGGTATTTTGTACACTCTCCAGAAAGTAATTAGATGCTTTACAAAATGTTACTACTAAAGTATTTTACCTTTTAGAAAAATGTTAAGGCGATATCCTTACATTTGTTCCCCCATACAGGTCCAAGAAGGTGGCTCTCTGAAGTGTAATCTGATTTGTGGCTTTGCTCTAAAGATAGAATTGAACAGTTGGTGTGCATCTGATGCAAAATTTGTTTGTACTTTCGAACTCCTGTGGTGGCATTCATTTCAAATCATCATAGCTTGAATTAGGAGTGATGCCCCTCTAGGTTAGGCATGAAAACTGCACAGATAACAGCACAGAAGTGATTTTTAATTTATAGTTACAGCCTACAGGAGGTTCTGTCAGCAATTTACATTAACAGAATCTCCGGCACACAGACAAAACTGATGAGATGAGATGAGATTATACTAAATGCAATTGGAATAAATTGTTCCCCATCATTTATACAGAAATTGCAGCAGTGATTTTGCTGCAGATTCGCGGGGAATTTCCATTTCCAGCACATAATGTAAACACAACATGAAAATAGCGCACTAACTGCTGAAAGTCAGCCTGTGTGAAAATACTGCAAAAATACTGTGACATAATAATCCCATCGGTAATAATGCTCATTTAATGAGCAGGTGCAGGCCCGATGGGCTGAATGACCTCTTTCTGCACTGTAACACTTCTGTGGTTCTGCAACGTCGGAGATGTTTATGGCTGTAAGTACCAGAATAAACTTCATGGGGGAAATAAACTCTCTTATTCTGAAGGAATGCCGCATGAATTTGCTTACAGTCATTTGGTGTGAAATAGCAATAGTCACTGAACTGCTTTCAGGTAATGATGAACAGTCAGGTCCTATGATCAAAATCATTCAAGTAACTAAAACTTAGTGATGTATTCTTTGTTATTATATTCTTTCTCTTTTAAGTAACTTGCATATAACTAATCAGTCACAAAATTGATGGATTAGTTTAATTATAAAAAACTATAAGTTTACTGAATGTTGTGACTAAGTAGTGTGAGCTTCTACATGGTATGGCAGTGGAATGAAACAAAGATGTAGTTACAACAAAGTGAGCTTTTCCACCTGAAGAATGCTTGAGCAGCAGAGAAAAATTGTCTGAGCACCTTTGTGGACTCAATGAAGTGTCTATATCTGAATAATTCAGTTTTCAAGAAGACTTTTAAATGTTCATTCAGCATTCCCACCCAAAATAGCTGGGAGACAATTTGTAGAATTTGGTTGTAATTTTCATGTGCAATTAGCCGGATATACATTGTGCACACTAAACCTATTTGTACCGGGCATTAAGAAACCTATCCAGTGATCCTCTAAGGGTACCTCCTTTTTTAGGACTTATTTCTGTGATAACCTTTTGATCATATGCTTTAATAACTCCTTATCCTTGTCAGTCATGGCCCAGTTTGCAGCACTTTTGCTTCTGAGTTAGAAAGTTGCAATGTTAAGTCTCACTCTAGTGCAGAAGTGTGATTTTTCAGAGGAGAAGTTAAACTGAAGCCTCAGCTATCCTTGCAGTTGGAACTTTTGAAGAATAGCCTGAGAGTTCCCTCATGGAAGTGACCTGGTCAATAGTTAGCCTTCAGTCAACGTTAGAAAACAGAATATCTGGCAATTATCACATAGCTGATCGAGGGAGCTAATAATGTACAATCTGGCCACTGTTTTCCCTTCGTTATAACAGGGACTAAACATTAAAGATACCTTATTAGCTGTACAGCAGTTTGGGATTTGTTGAGTTCATGAAAGGAGATATGTAAACATAAATCTACATTTTCCATTTTTATATGTAGCTTGATGTCAAATTTTCATTTGGAATGATGTTGTGAAGTACTTGGGATGTTTTATTATCTTTGTTTCTGTATAAAGTTGTTTTAAGCAAACACACCCACCAACACTTGCAAAAAAAGGTAACCCTCAGAACTTCAGTCATTGTTAATGTTATTCTTGTCATTAAGCAGTGAGATTTGGAATTATGTTCATTTACGACCAGAACATGTCAGGAAACCAAACGATTGCCCATTCAGTAATGGTGAATTAGTGGGAAATGGCTGTTTTATTTTTAGTACAGTAATAATGTCTTTTGAAGAATGGAATTGAACTTTCAACTGGAAAGGTCAGTAAACTGCTACTTCAGTGAAAATAAATAACTGTTTTATTTAAGTATGTGTTTGAAGCTATCTACATTCCATATTACCTCAGTAAATGGTATCATGCCACACTACTTCAGCTTTCCAATATATTGTATCACAAGTTTAAAAAAGTCTAAATATTTAACAAGATGGAGGATTGAAAGTAATTACGTTTATTTTAATTGCATGTTATGCAGACTAATGACTTTTAATGATGTTCTTATACAGCTAGAAATATTTTTGAACTTGAGCCAAACAGCAGGATAGCGTACATCAAAGTGAAAAAAATAAAATATAGTCACATGAGATTTAAGCCCTGAATGGTGCCTGAGGTCTTATGAAATTGTTACAGTCAGCCATTAGCAAAAGGAATATCTGACTGAATTCACTAGATCAATGAAGGAACAGGTAATGATAAACGGTTGTCGATCATTGATGATAATGACAATCTCTGATTCGTTTCCACATAACAGAGATTCTCAAATGACTGTGAAGTCAGACTTTCACAACAAATATTTCCCCATATTTAGGATGCGATTTTGACCTAAAGGACAATCCTTCCTTGCTACGGGTTCACTTTCGTTCAGTTAGTTGGATACAATTTGCATCAGGAATTGTAATGCCATTACAAATCACTTATTCCTTTCACAAAAAAAGCAACACTTTTTCCAGTTGCAATGTTACTTTTTTCAACATGTTCTTTCGGCAATTCTTATTTATTGAATTGATTGACGCAAGGTCAGTTCACAGTAGAACACGTTTTAACATACTATTAAGCCTTCACTCTTATTGCATCAATAGCTGACACATTCTGTTCTTTATTCCATCTCACCATTGGATTTCCATGATCACTTTGAGGTAATCGAGTAGAAAATGATTCAAGTAATCAATGCTGGAATGCTGATATCACTGTGAATGGCCACTGTGCTCAATTTAAATTGAATACAAGGGCTGGGGTTACTGCGCTGTTGCTCAACTTCAAATGGCTACTGAGGGATAACTTGTTGCCTTCCTCCGTCTAAGTGCAAGGCCCAGGAGTTTTAAAGTCAAAGGCCAACTTCAGGCAATGTGAAGACAGAAAGCAAACGAAATTGTTGAAACAATATTTGACGTTCACAACCAGCCATGTTCACTGCTCTGCAAGAGAGATTGCAAAACCTGTCTCTTAAAATAAATGCTGCTATCAGCCAAGAACCAGAAAATGAGTTTTAGCAGCAATTCCTGAAACCATTTAAAGACCTGGGAAAGCTGAACACTGTGTACCATATCATCCTGATGCCAAACCTATCTGCTCATTTACACCCAGGAAAGCCCCACACCCATAAAGATAAGGTCAAAATGGAGATTGGGCTCATGCTCCACAGGGAGATTATTTTGAAAGACACATGATTGACCACATGATGCTCTGTGATGGTGACAGTTGCCAAGCTGAAAATAAATAACTGTTTTATTTAAGTATGTGTTTGAAGCTATCTACATTCCATATTACCTCAGTAAATGGTATCATGCCACACTACTTCAGCTTTCCAATATATTGTATCACAAGTTTAAAAAAGTCTAAATATTTAACAAGATGGAGGATTGAAAGTAATTACGTTTATTTTAATTGCATGTTATGCAGACTAATGACTTTTAATGATGTTCTTATACAGCTAGAAATATTTTTGAACTTGAGCCAAACAGCAGGATAGCGTACATCAAAGTGAAAAAAATAAAATATAGTCACATGAGATTTAAGCCCTGAATGGTGCCTGAGGTCTATTAGAATTACTGTTGACTTTGTACATTTGCAGAAAGTGGTACAATGAGGGATATATTCGATGACACCTGTAGATGGGACCCCAGCTAAACTTGCAAGCAGCACAATCTTTACCAAGCTGGACACAAACAGCAGTTTCTGGGAACATCCCATAGACAAATAATCCAAACTGTCAACCATATTCATCACATGTTATTGTTTTAACTGTCTGCCTTTTGACATCACATCCACACCTGAGCTTTTCTAACAGATGATATTTTCAACATGCTAGAAGGGATGGAATGCATTTTCATCCATGAGTGCATTAAAGTCCAACATGATGACAGTGTAAGGAGAGTCTTAAGATAGTTCCAGAATGCTGGCTTGTTAGCTAATGACAAGTATCAATTCTCAAGTCCAATGACTGGGCTATATTGTTCAGGAAATAGGAATTATGGCAGACCCACAGAAGACAGAAACCATTAGGTCATTTCCATCACCAAAGAATAATATCATACTCCAGTGATTTATGGGAGTGGTGAACCAGTGGGAAAGTTCAGATTCCAGTTAATCCAAATTAATGAGGCTCTCAGCCAACATTTGAAGCATACTTAGGCTTGATGTCAGCCTGAAATCAACCACATTCATTCAACTGAATCAAAGAACTGCTCATTTAGTCTGAGGACCTTGTACACCAAGATCCTCACCTTACAACTATAATAGTGACAGATGCATCATCCACAAGTCTGGGAGGAGCCTTATTATAGGTTCAACTTGAAGGAATCAGAGGTCTGTCTACTATATTACCACAGATATTAATGTCACCAAATAAAGAAGCATATGTGTGAGAAAATCTCTGATTACACCGTAGGCCCAGTGAATAAAACTGAAACTGACCACAAGCTGCTTGTAACTTGTTAAATATGAAGGAGCTGGTGCAGATTCATCCCGGAATACATTGATTTCCATAGTGGCTGATGCAGTCTGACATAGTCATGGAATATACACTGAAAACACCAGCCTACTGTTCACTCATTACTGAAAATACCCATTAGCAATTCAGGCAAAGAGGGCAAAACATTTCTTCAAGAACTCTAGGTTTCTCTGGTCTTAAACACTTACTAATTACCAGCCAAGGAGAAGATGTTGCAGAAATTTTGAGAGGCTCAATTACCTGTTGAAGAGTGTGTGGAGCCCAGTATGGTCTTTTTTGATGGTTGTCCGGAATAAGTCTCAGTAACCCTACCTTATGGCAGTATTTTGAACAATGCCATATCATTACCATTAGCAATGACCTTTATGTCTATAATGAGAAGGTGCTGATTGCATGAACCCTCTGTTGGGCATCTTCTAGTGATCTATCAAGGACAACCAGGTACTAAAAATTTTAGGCTAAAGCCCTGCAATTTTTATAGTGGACAGGATCTCACAGGTTGCCTCAAAGAGATGGTCTTCAGCTGCACTACTCACAGAGAGTAGTAGGGTAGCATGATAGCTCAGTGGTTAGCACTGCTCCCTCAAAGCGCCAGGGACCTGGACTCACGTCCATCCTCAAGCAACTACCTGTGTGGAGTTTGCACATTCTCCCTGCGACTGCGTGGGTTTCCTCCAGGTGCTGCAATTTCCTCCCACAGTTAAAAGATGTGCAGGCTAGGGGGGTTGGCCATGCAGGGATATAGCGTATGGTGTTGGATCTGGGTGGGATGTTCTGTGGAGGGTCAGTGTGGACATGATGGGCCAAATAGCCTACTTCCATACTGTAGAGATTCTTGATGAATTGAGGTATAGGTCCATTTTAAAGGCCATAATAACTTGCTTGAAGACTGTATTTTCTATTTTAGGAATCTTGGAATTGGTATCTCTGGCAAAGGCCACAATTTGCCAATGAGTGTTTTCAATCCTTTACAGCCTCATGTGGATTTGTTTAAGTTACAAGTTAATTGAGGTACTCTCAATCCAGTTGCTAAGATGAGAGTAGGGTACATGCCATAAAAATCTTTTTGGAAAGAATGAAGTTTTTCACTTAGCCCTATTGAGCTGCAATTCAACACTTGTGCCAAACAATCTGAACCTATACAAGCTTCAGATGGGCTGTAGTCTGCGAACGTATCTTCCCACTCTGTCCTAGTCGCTAATGTCAAGAGTTATAGTGTAGGACCATGAATAAGCACAACAGAAAGAAAAATGTTACAATCATGCACTTTCACTCAATGTTTTAGGGTTCACAATCTGCCATATTAGAAAAGGACACTCATGAGTGGCTCAGTGACTAGTAAATCAAGGGCACTGTGCTTGTGAGGCTCCAACTGAGATTGCACCTTATCCAAATGGCATCATTTGAAGAAGAAGGAGAGACTGACTTTCACAAGAAAAGAAGCCAATGGCTGAATGACCTGCATACCCTGATCCTCAGGAAGACATTGTGCCAACACAGATAAGGATTGATAGAATAGAGACAAAGACTGAAGGCTCTCAGAACAAGAGTGTGCATCCATAACATCCAAAGAATCTCCTTACACATCTAGGGGTTATTCATAAAACCATCACACAGACTTTAATTTCTGCAGCACCACTTTTTAAAGAATATTAATTTCTTTAATCCTTCCTCACTTGACCCTTGCTTTCCTAGCATTTCTGGGATGTTACTTACATCTTCTTCCACAAAGATAGAACTAAAGTAGTTGTTGAATTGCTCTTCCTGTTCTTTTCTTCATTGTCTACAAATGAACAAAGGTGTGATTTAACGTCAACAGGGAAAACCTGTATTTAGTAGTTCCACTAATCATGTACAGTTTCAGCAGTTCTTTTTATGATCAAAATGTTAATGAAGCTTTTAATGTTAGCAAATAGAAAACAGGAAGCCTGACGTTTTGCTAGCACTAGAACATTTATAAATGGTGCTTTAAATATTCCAACCAGTTTCATTAGAATTTTTAAATAAATTAGTTGCCATGATTTACAGCCTTTCTGCAGTCTGCGTGTAGTGATATGAGACTACCTGCCCTGATAATCTTCAATGCTGCCCAGATTTTTGTGCAGTTTGGCAACATTCCTAATTCATATTGCATTTTGCTGTTAATGTAACAAGACAAACTCATTGTATTGACTTAAAACTACTCTTTACCTGACCCACAGAACTGGCTGAGTTTGGAGGGTTTTTTTTTGTAATAAATGGCATATAATTGCATAACTTGCTTAAGTAGGAATACAGCCCTCAGCTTGTTAAAATAAGTACAGCTGTTTTCCGGCCAACGACATGACAGCACTGCCATCTAAAACATAGGTTAGTGCAACAGGGTCACCTATGAGGTGAAAAAGTTGAGATTTATGGTATTCCAACAAAACGGAGGAGTTGGCATTGACTTTCAAATTATCAGTGCAAATCATTTGAGGCAAAAAATGTTGCAAAATTCTTGCATCTTGGTTGAATAGATTCTTACAAGCAAGGGCAAGGAGACACATTGGCATAGCGGTAATGGCAGTGGACAAGCAATCCAGAACCCCGGGCTAATGTTCTGGAAATAGGTTCCAATTCCACCATGGCTGTTGTTGAATTCAAAGTAAATAAAAATCTAGAATAATGAATGAAAGTAATGGCAATGATGTAACCATTTATTGCTGTAAAAACCCAATTCGTTCACGAATATCCTTTAGGGAAGGAAATTTGTCATCCTTATTTAATCTGACCAACGTGTGACTCCGGAACCACAGCCATGTGGTTGACTCTTAACTGCCCTCTGTGTAATTAGGGATGGGCAATAAATGCTGGCCTAGCCAGCAATGTCCACATGTATACTAAATTGGACTGAGAGTTATGAGTTTTGAACAGGTTTGTTTTTGAGGGGTGCATTGAAAGTGCAGCCCAAATTAAGAACATGCTCAAAGTGAATCCTCATTAATTAATTCAGGCCCTTCCTGTTGGGTGTATATATAATGTAGCCAATTTATAACTTACGCTTGACTGCTGGAGTTGAGTCTTAAGCAGTTGAGGGGAGGAAGAAGAGAGGTGTTTAGTTGTTTCTACCAAAACAACACAGCTGATTGGTGAGTAGCATTGGTGACTATTTCTAGCTATTTGAGTAAAAGTAAGGTCTTCAGTTTGTGTTAGTCTTTTCTCTTTTTCTTGCAAAACACTTGTTAGGTAAGAATATTGACACTAGTGCATAAATAAAGGAAAAATACTAAGAAGTTCAGTGTTGGGAATCTTCAAGAGCACGGATACTGCAGTGATTTAATGAATAACTTAATATAGTGATGCTGGGTCAGGTCTTGTGTTGCAACTGCAGCATGTGGTAGCTGCTGGACAGCAAGGTGATCCACAGCACATACATCTGGAGCAAATATTTGCAGCTCAGGCAACTTTGGATCCAAATTGAGGAACTGGAGTCTGATCAGCAGATGTTATGCTGTATCAGGGAGGGGAGGATGTTATCCTTTGCTCAGAAGCAGACACACATCCTTTAGATCAAGGAATTCAAACTTGGTCTGTGATCAAGGACAGGATGCTGTGATTGTAGGTGAGGCAGCCCTTGAGAAGCCTTGAGAAGTTAAGAGGTTCTTGCAAGCTACATGGATGACAATGAGGAGTGCAGAGCAAATCAGAGAACTATGGTGCAGTGAGCCATTCAACTGGGATGAGGAAATAAAAACATAGCACTTCTAGGGACAATACAATGAGGGGATAAATACACAAGTGAAAGTCCCAAAGGCTGTATCACTTGGCTGAGGCCAGGGTTAAGGAGATCTCAGTGCTGGAGAGGATCTTGGAGTTGGGGGCTCAGTTGTCATCATCCCTATTGACACTGATGACATTGATAGGACTAGATGGAGGTTCTGCCCCACAAATTGAAATATATTCCTCCACACCAATCTTTAAGTCACTTTGAGTCATGTACTTATCTCAAAGACTTTACTTACACTGGGTTTGTTTGCACATGGCTCAGGTAGTAATCCTGAGAGTTTTTTTCTCCTTGATTTTCTGCTTTTTAACTTAGTTCCTAACTATTCAAATTCCTTCAGCAGCAAATGTGAGAGAGAAACAGCCTGTGATTGGAGGAGCAGCAAGATGGTGAGTGACGGCAGTGAACAGGCCACTGAGACTGGAATGAGCAGGACCACCAAGGACTGAAGAGGGAGGGAGGGGAGAAATCGGAAGCAAGGCTTTTGAGACTGTGTGTCAGGAACACAGGGTGCTAGGGTTGGCAAAGTCAGGGGTCTGGGAGGGGATGTAAGACAGCAAAAAGAGAGAGGGGTTGCAAAGTGGGAGGAAGAAGCTGTAAGCGAGAGTGCAGTTGAAATGGAGAAGAGGCAGCTCAGTAGGGGTGGGGCGGAAGAGGGGCTGCTAAGGGAGGGGGAGGGGCTGAAAAAGGCAGTGAGGAACTGCAAATGGACTGAGTGTTCAAAAGGGTGATCAGGTCTGCAAAGGTGAGAAAGTCTCATCAAATGGAGAGAGAGGGGCTCATTTGAAGAGAACTATTTTAAACCTTTCCAAATGGAACGTTCCCCTAACAAGAAACTGGATAAACTTGAAATCACTAGGGTAATCAATTCCTTGTCAATTAATATGGAGTTTCTAGGTTAAGATTGCAAAAGTTCAGGAGTTTCGCTATGGGGAAACCAAACAGAGACCCTGTGACCTGGCATTTTGTTTTTCAAACTGATATCTAGAACCCATAGTCTAGATAACCTTTGGCTGTTAACCTCCCACTGACCATTCATGTACCATTCGTAAAATGTTATTGTCAAGTATTAATTGGACAAGAGTTGAATAAGCTGCAGAATTAGCGACATTGAGCATTGCAAGGCGATGGGAGCTGTGTTCTGGAGCAGGAACATCAAAGGCAGCTGGCAGCCTCGATGGGGCTTGTTGTTCCCACAATCAATGTCTTGTATGAGAGAGGAGGCAGGAATTCGGAAAACCAGAAGCCTTAGTGCTTATAGAAGTGGCCAAGTGGCCAACTAAGCAGTACTGCACTCAAACATTCAGCAGGAACTTGTTGGCAACAACTTTTCAAGTTTAAACGCTATTTTGCAGCTTACTGCACTAACATGTACCAGATTGCATTGCCTGAATTTGTTATGTTTCAATTATACAGAGCATTCGTGAAGCCACATTTTCAATACTATGTGCGATATTAGACTCCTTCTATAAAGAAAGTCAAATCTCTTGGAAGCAGTTCGGGGGAGGTTTATGAGACTCATACGTAAAAGTGCAGGTTGTCTCATAATGGAAGGTCAGACAGAATGGGCTTGTTAAGAAGAATGAGCGGTGACTTGCCTGAAGTGTATAAAACCTTAAATGATCTTGAATGAATATTTCCACTTGTGGGTGAATTAAGAACTGGGGCATCTATCAAAAAGTTATTGTTTTCTTTTAGAACAGAGATGAGAGGAAATCTTTTCTCTCAGAGCATTGGGTGAGTTTGGAACTCTGCCTCAGAAGGCAATGCAGCCAAGATTATTAAATGTTTTCAGGTGGAAGTAGACATATTCTTGTTAGACAAGAAAACCAAAGTATTTCAGGGGTGGGTGGGACTGTGGAATTCAAAACGCAAACAGATCAGCCATGATCTTATTCAATGGCAGAGCAAACTTGAGGGACTAAATGGCTTACTTTTGCTCCTAATTTCTGTTCCTTGACCAGGATCAAAAATGTCCTAACTCTGTAAACTGAACTCATATCCCTGCAAAGACAGCTAATATTATTTGGATCTGTCAATAAAACTGACAGTAGGCCATGGTGAACACAATAATTTTTGAAAGCAGTCAGGCTACATTAATATTATAATGATAACCCTCGAGCTAGCAAAATTTCACATACAGAATTTTTTTTCTCAACTGACAACAGGGTGGATTTTGTTTTCTAAATTTTAAAGAGCAGGATATTTAAGTATATGACAGATAGACAGCCTCACAGACATTACCTGCTAATTATTCACATTGATGTCTATTTGTCCATCTTATGCCCCCATCCAAGGTGTGGTACTTCTAATCCCATTCACCCACTTTACATTGAATAGAAGAAATGTTTCCTATAGTTGTAGTTGCATGTGTTTAAAAAAAGCTTTACAAAAGGATATATTCATAACTTTCCATCATTTTAAAATCACCATATTTAAAAAAAAACTCCGCTCATTACAGCCCAATAAATGTATCAATCACTCAGACCCTTTACAGTTCCAATATCTGAATGGCAAGACACTTAAGCTTCTGCATATGAGCATTGTGAAATTGTCAGCAGAGATCAGCCATTGCAGCGTCCATTGAAACAGGGTTTGAGTGTTTCAACAGTCCAATGATTGTCCGGACTCCCAGCCAAGCCACATTATGTATTCCTGGCTCCCCAGTAAACCTGACTTGATGAAAGTCTGTCCATGTACTGTTATTTAAAAATACTTGGATACATGTTGGACAGTGAGGGACAGGCAGTGATGTGTGAAAAAGGCAGGGAAATCACATATTCAGTGCAGCAATGTCTATTATGTTTTAACATTGAATTGTGAGCATAAAATTGCAATATCAGTGGAGAGTTGCTTTTGCACTAAGGTAATGACTTAAAGACCTGTGTGTATACCATGCAGTACATACTGTTGACTTCCATAGTATCTGTGAATATGATAACTTTCATGATGTTGACTGAATTGAGAACAAGCGATATTTAAATATAAAGCTCCAGGTATGTGTCGTTAAGTTCTGAAGTAATCTCATTCCATTCAAATAATTTTTGTTCAAGTTCAGATTCCTAGAACAAAGCTTCTTCACATGAAAATTATTACATAAAAAATCTAGTGGAGCCTGTGACATTTGTGGTTATAATTGCCATGTACGTAGCCAAGTGCAAGTTCATAAATTTATCTCTAAAGGTTTAATGCAGCAATCACCTTTAATTTATTATTTTCTCTAATTAACCCATTTTACCCATAGGTGCTAACACGCTTGGAAGATTAAAGATAAATATTGGAATAATGCAATGCAATTTTCTTTTATTTTGAAGAGACAAAATGTGTTTTCAAGCAATTGCATAGCAATAACATATGCAAATAGAAAAATACACCTTTCAATCTGCACAAAATTGCCAATATTCACTTCTCATCTAAAAGGATCAACAAGAAGGATATTGTTGCTTGAAAAAGGTGGCCAAGGGGGAAAATATAATAAAAAAACTTCTTGGGAGGATTTTATGGAACTACATAAAGCTGGAAATGTAGCGTGCTGGATGACTCAATCAGGGTGGGTTGCAAAATTCAGTTTGAGATCCAGAAATGAAGTCAGCAGCTAATTAGTGGCATTTAGAGCCTCACGTCAGCCTGTGGTGTCTTCATGTTTGTAATAGATTTGTGTGTAATCAATACTCATTCATGTAAAACTTTTATAATTACATCCAATATTCAGGATAAAGTCAGCAGCACATGAGAATGTCGTGGGACCTACTTGACATTTGTTTGTCCACAATTCAGCTTTGTGAAATTTTGGGAGGTCAGCGGATTTCCTTGTCCCAGGGCACAAGGGGGGGAGGGGGTTGGGAGCAGGAAAATAGCAGACTGCGTGGTGCTTCTGTGAGCCTCAGGAGGGATTACAGGACTGTGGGTTTTGGTGGTTAACATGGAGAGGGATTGTGGACATGGAAGATTTGAAGAAGAACCAGGAAAGTACAGAATGTGGGTCAGAGATATGAGCACTGGAGGCCCAGGCATCATAGATGTGGTAATGGGAGTTGGGAGAATGTGGGGACAGGGAATGTCGATGGTGCTGGGAATAGTCAGTCACAGCAAGGAAGTGAGACGCCTAGTGGGCAGTGCCAATACTGTCCAAACCTGGATCTGCCTCAGGATTTTGGCTGGCAGAGTCCTTACAGAACTTTGAGTTCACCAAAAACAAAAAACAAAACCAAAACAGAATCCCCCTCGTCCTCACGTACCACCCCACCAACCTCCGGATCCAACGCATCATCCTCCGACACTTCCGCCATCTGCAATCCGACCCCACCGCCAAAGACATTTTTCCCTCCCCACCCTTATCTGCTTTCCGGAGGGACCACTCCCTCCGCGACTCCCTTGTCCGCTCCACACTCCCCTCCAGCCCCACCACACCCGGCACTTTTCCCTGCAACCGCAGAAGTGCTACACCTGCCCCTACACCTCCCCCCTCACCCCCATCCCAGGCCCCAAGAAGACTTTCCACATCAAGCATATGTTCACCTGTATCCGCTGTTCCAGATGTGGCCTCCTCTACATCGGGGAAACCAAGCGGAGAATTGGGGACCGCTTTGCAGAACACCTATGCTCAGTTTGCAACAAACAACTGCACCTCCCAGTCGCGAACCATTTCAACTCCTCCTCCCATTCCGCAGACAACATGTCCATCCTGGGCCTCCTGCAGTGCCACAACGTTGCCACCCGAAGGTTTCAGGAACAGCACCTCATATTCCGCTTGGGAACCCTGCAGCCCAATGGTATCAATGTGGACTTCACAAGCATCAAAATCTCCCCTCCCCCAACCGCATCCCAAAACCAGCCCAGCTTGTCCCTGCCTCCCTAACCTGTCCTTCCTCCTACCTATACCCTCCTCCCACCTCAAGCCCCACCCCCATTTCCTACCTACTAAC
>JAHRHZ010000013.1:56056297-56083271 GCA_024137785.1 Ginglymostoma cirratum
CACCCCCATTTCCTACCTACTAACCTCATCCCACCCCCTTGACCTATCCCCTCCCTAACCCCCCACCTACACTCACCTTTACTGGCTCCATCCCTGTCTCTTGGACCTGTCTGTCTCCTCTCCACCTATCATCTCCTTTATCCATCTTCTATCTGCCTCCCTCTCTCTCCCTATTTATTTCAGAATCCCCTTCCCCTCCCCCATTTCTGAAGAAGGGTCCAGGCCCGAAATGTCAGCTTTCCTGCTCCTCTGATGCTGCTTGGCCTGCTGTGTTCATCCAGCTCTACACCTTATTATCTTTGAGTTCACCTGCCTTATTTCAATTATCCCGGCTATGAGTGATCTTACTCCACGTCTTTCCTAATGAATAAAAGGCCAGGCTGAGCCTGCAAGTTCCCACTACATGATGAATGAAACATCGGACATTAACATGAACATTCAATAAAGAATGAACAAAGGAAACAAGTTTTTTTTTGTACATTAAGGGAAATGTCTCTAACTCCCCGTGCCCAACAGTATGTACCAAGTATGAGGCATGCCAGTATATTTAGCTCTGATTACATTAACCTCGACAAACAATGATGCTGCACAAAAGAAAATCAATGTAATGTGAAATATTTAGAAGTGCAATTTAATACTTTAAAACCCCTTATGTTCTGTTTTTGTGATTTTTTTATTTTTTTACATTGTCATCTCAGGATCAATTGCAAAACAGTGAACAGATGAAAATAGCTTAATTGTTGACTGTGTTGGATTCTATCTTACTGACTTTATCTTTTTACTCATTTTCAGTTTCAAGTTTAAACTTGAACTGTTTTTTATTGGAGATGGCCAGAGGCAAAGGGTATTAGAGAGAAATGTTTTAGACAAATATACGAAATAGGAACAGAAGTTGACAATTTTGCCCCTAAAGCCTGCTTCACCATTTAAAATCATGGCTAAATTGTTTGTGTTTTGAATCCACATTCTTATCTAGCCCCAATAACCCTGAATTCCTGTCCTTGCTGAACGTACTTGAGTCAAGACCATCCAAAGCTGTAGATATCTGTTACATTGTTGCAGTCATCAGTCATTCCTTTCCTATTCAGAGTAATTTAAAATAGTACATTGGTCTAAATGACACCTTGAGGCATTTTAATTGATTTGGTACCCTAACTGAGGTCAGACTGATTTCCATATCCTTAATCCTCCTGTATGGTGTGGCAGCACACAATTAATCAAATAGTGCACTACAGGACTAATGTTTTGTTACTGTTATCTCAGCTAGAGTTTCAGCCTATTTTTAAACCTTTGAGCATACACTACTTAGGAAGTTAAAAGCAGTAGTGGAGAGACTTTCACTGATGCTGGAGGGCCGGTTGAAGTGTTACTGGTGACGGAATTCTCAGTAAAGATCGATGGACTGGATCACAGATTAACTAATTAAAAGTACTGGAAAACTTTCAAAATTTGCACTTATGGATTTTTTTTACTGAGTGAAAAGCAAAAAGCAAGCAATGCAATTAAATTTGTAGAGGGGTAGTTAAGATCTCCTCTTATCAAATCAAATTCCATCGAAAAGAAAGTGAAGATAAGCTTCATAATCCTTTATTTTCCGTTACAGAACTCGTGTTGTTTCTCCTGTAATCGATGTTATTGACTGGAAGACATTTCAGTATTATCACTCCGTTGATCCTCAGCGAGGAGTTTTCAACTGGAGGCTGGACTTTCATTGGGAACCAATACCAGAATATGAGCAGAAATGGCGGACATCTCCCACGATACCTGTACGGTATGTATTATAACAAGTATCCTCATATCTGTCCAGTCATATTTCAACCCCATAGGATGAAGATTATCTAGAAAGAAGAACTTAGGCATAGTTAATTATATCTAGTGCAACTGACGAACAAAGGAGATGAGTAAAAATGTGTACAGAAGTGCAAAAAATTAGTCCTTTAAATTTGTCATTCGGTAATACAGAATGCGAGTATTGCCAAAAAATATACACTTTGTTGAAGCACTCATCAACACATTTTGCAAAAATACCAACAAAAGGAAAGCCAACATTTATTTTGCATGAGAGGAGAGTGCTGACTTATTGGCAAGTGGACTGTAAATTTTAGAGTTGATACCATGGAGAATGTACCATTTAATGATAAATGATAATAAACTATCAGGCTTTGTTTAAATTTTAAACCAAATAGCTTGACTCTGATTGGTCAGAGTATTGTCCTGAGAAGTGACCCAGTGAATGGCTGTCACTTATGTTGAGTTGAAACAGGTGCAATGCATGTACAGAGTCCTGAGGAAGGGTCACTGGACCCAAAACGTTAACTCTGATTTTTTTCTTCACGGATACCACCAGATCTGCTGAGTTTTTCCAGCAACTTCCGTTTGTGTGTAATGCATGTACATGTTTTTTTTGTACAAGGCTCTGTGTATTAATATAGTAACTTCTAATACATGTGATTACGTTACACTGCAAGCCCAGCTAACAATCCTAAATTGGTTGTCAGCATAGTTCTTTACACATTCAAGATTATCCAGCAAATGTTTTTCAATTGTAGAATCATATCAGATGTTGGCCACTGTGTTGTGAGTTTTTCAAGACCCAGCTGGTTGAGTGCGGTCAGTATCTTGCTTGTTGTGGACAGCAGGAGGGATATGCTGTTTGATATAGTTTACCAGTCTTTGGGACATACAGCCTACATATTTGCTACCACACTGACACTCAAATTCAAATACCATATTACTCAATTGTGTGATGGGGCAGAATGTCTCTCTGGCATGACAACAGCTTCCTGTTAGTGGTGAACACCATTCATGTTGTTTTTACATATTAGCCACATGGAACAGCTGTTTTCAACTGCTGGTCAGACTTTTGCGATGGATTATCCTGGAAAGGTAAAGTAAGGTAGATTGGATACCTTATAGATTAGTCATCTCAGCTCCGGGACATCTCTGCAGGAGTTCCTCAGGGTAGTGCCCTAGGCCCAACCAGCCTCAGCTGCTTCATCAATGATTTTCCCTCCATCATAAGGTCAGAAATGGGGATGATCACCAACGATTGCACAATATTCAGCAGCTTTGGCAACTTCTCAAATTCTGAAGCAGTCCATCTCCAAATGCAACAAGATCTTGACTGGGCTGACACGTGGCAAGTAATACTCACACCACATAAAGTGCCAAGCAATGACCATCTCCAATAAGAGACAATCTTGACCTTGACATTCAATGGTATTACCATCACTGAATCCCCCACTATCAACATCCTGGGGTTTACCATTGGCCAGAAACTCAACTGCACTCACCATATAAACACGGTGGCTACAAGAGCAGGTCAGAGGCTACAAATACTGCAGTGAATAACTCACCTCCTTACTCCTCCAAGCCTGTCCACCAGCTACAAGACACAAGACAGGAGTATGTTGAAATACTCCGCAGTTACCTGAATGAGTGTGGCTCCAACACATGCAAGGAGCTTGACATCAACCAGGATAAAACACCCCACTTGACTGGCACTACAGCCACAAACATCCACTCCCTCCAGCACCAATGCTCAGGAGCAGCAGTGTGTACTGTCTTTAAGATGCGCCATCTATTTGATGGCAATAATGTTTAAACTATGGTTATATTTATTTAAGCTAGTATCAGTTGTTCTGAATTGAAAGTGGTTTGCAAAATAAAATTAGGTTATCAGTCAGAAAATCAGAAAAGGCTGGAAATACTCAGCAAGTCTGGCATCATCTGTTGCAGTAGAAACACAGGTACTTTTGCAGATCAGTGACTTTTCATCAGAACTGTGGGAGACTAGAAAAATAACACATCTTGAACAAGTGAAACGGAGCGTGATAGGAAGAAAAGCAAAAGGGAGGACCTGGAAATAACTGCTGGAGATCACAGCAGGTCAGGCAGCATCCATGGAGAGAGCAAGCTAATGTTTCAAGTCTAGGTGACTCTTCATCACAGCTCCTAGAAAGGGAAAATCTGTTTTATAGCAAGGAAATAGATGAGAAATGAGAGGTATAAAACCTGCAAAGGCAGACAAAACAAAATGAGATAAAACTTGAGATCTAATACTGTTACACTCAACATTGAATGCAGAATGCTGTAAAATGCCCAAGTAAAATGCAAGGTGCTATTCCTCAAGCTTGTATTGAACTTTATTGGAACAACCTTAGCAAGCCAAGGAAGGTCAGAGAGGGATGAGGAGAGAATTAAATTGAAAATCAAAAGGATGTTCAGAGGCATGTTTGCAGACAGAATACAGATGTTCCACACAGCGTCACCCACATTGTAGGCCAAGCAGCATCATAGGAGCAGGAAAGCTTGACGTTTCGGGCCTAGACCCTTCATCAGAAATGGGGGAGGGGAAGAGGGTTCTGAAATAAATGGGGAGAGAGGGGGAGGCGGATAGAAGATAGATAGAGGAGAGGATAGGTGGAGAGGAGACAGACAAGTAGAGAGCTGCAGTGGGAGAGAGATCCCCTGAGGTTTGTCTGGAGGGAGGAGGGTAACTTCTTCTGGGTAGGCATCCTTAGAAGAGGCTTCGCAGTGGGGATGCTGCTTGGCCTGCTGTGTTCATCCAGCTCCACACCTTGTTATATCCGAGTATAGTGTTGTTTCACTTAGCTGGAATTTATCAAAGTTTCTTGCAAAGCTGAGGAATCATAATCCTGGCACCGCTGGTAAGTGTATCAAAAATAAGCTTGTTCTGGACAGCTAAGCTAGTTCAGACTAACTTTCAGCACCCTCTGAACTCATAGCTCCAAGTTAGCTCTTTTCTATGCTGCAGTTTCCCACTGTTCTTCAGGATAAGTTTTGTAGAACATATAAAAATGTTTACTGGTGCAATAGGATACTGTTTTAAACTGGGACTCACGTTGATAACACACAGTGAAGGGAGAGTCACTCTGAATCTGGCCATTTTGTACCTAGTTTCCTGTGTAGATGATGAAGAGTCGCAGAGGCAACAGTGTTCTATAGGTTGAAACTATTCCTCTGAAAAATGTACAGGAAAGTCATCGTTTGGTGGTTTCTGTCATTCCTAATCATAATTCATCTCAATTCCTCTTGGTCATTGTCCTTGTTTCAGGAGTCCAGCTGTATCTGGAGGAGTGCTAGCAATGAATCGGCATTATTTCCAAAATATTGGTGCGTATGATCCTGCAATGCTGATGTGGGGAACAGAAAATGTGGAACTGTCTCTCCGGGTAAGGTTAAAAACCTCAAATCTGAGGCTAACTGGTGTTTTGTCTTGAATAAATTGTTCTATGCATGACAATATAGCACTAGAATTCTGAAAGATTTAATGTTGATTTCTGTGTTTTTTCTGAAAAGAAAATGTATCTTTCTTTGTGCTTTCATGATATAAATAATTACTGATCTGAATTGAAAGAAAGGGATACTGAGGATTGACGACAACATGAAGTTAAACAAGGATACTCCTAGGATTTCAGTTGTTGGCATCTAACATTTAGCTAGGAAGACCGTAGGAACTGCCGATGCTGGAGAATCTGAGATAACGAGGTGTAGAGCTGGATGAACACAGCAGGCCAAGCAGCATCAGAGGAGCAGGAAAGCTAATGTTTCCGGTCTAGACCCTTCTTCAGAAATGGGGAAGGGGAAGGGGATTCTGAAATATATAGGGGGAGAGAGGGAGGCGGATAGAAATGGATAAAGGAGAAGATAGGTGGAGAGGAGACAGGCAGGTCAAGGGGCCGGGATGAGGCTAGTAGGTAGGAGATAAGGGTGGGGCTTGAGGTGGGAGGAGGGGATAGGTGGGAGGAGGGACAGGTTAGGGAGGGGGGACAAGCTGGGCTGGTTTTGGGATGCGGTCAGGGGAGGGGAGAGTTTGAAGCTAGTGAAGTCCACATTGATACCATTGGGCTGCAGGGTTCCCAAGCGAAATATGAGGTGCTGTTCCTGCAACCTTTGGATGGCATTGTTGTGGCACTGCAGGAGGCCCAGGATGGATATGTTCTCCGAGGAGTGGGAGGGGGAGTTGAAATGGTTCACGACTGGGAGGTGCGGTTGTTTGTTGCGAACCGAGCGTAGGTGTTCCACAAAACGTTCCCAAGCCTCCGCTTGGTTTCCCCGATATAGAGGAGGCCACAACGGGAACAGCGGATACAGTATACCATGTTAGCAGATGTACAGGTGAACATCTGTTTGATGTGGAAGGTCTTCTTAGGGCCTGGGATGGGGGTGAGGGGGGAGGTGTAGGGGCAGGTGTAGCACTTCCTGCAGTTGCAGGGAAACATGCCGGGGGTGGTGGGGATGGAGGGGAATGTGGAGCGGACAAGGGAGTCATGGAGAGAGTAGTCCCTCCGGAAGGCAGATGAGGGTGGGGAGGGAAAAGTGTCTTTGGTAGTGGGGTCAGATTGCAGATGGCGGAAGTGTCGGAGGATGATGCGTTGGATCCGGAGGTTGGTGGGGTGGTACGTGAGGACGAGGGGGATTCTGTTTTGGTTGTTATTGTGGGGAGGGGGTGTGAGGGATGAGTTGCAGGAAATGCGGGAGACACGGTCGAGGGCGTTTTTGACCACTGTTGGGGGGAAGTTGCGGTCCTTGAATCGAGGACATCTGGGATGTCCGGGAGTGGAATGCCTCATCTTGGGAGCAGATGCGGCAGAGGCGAAGGAATTGGGAATCGGGGATGGCCTTTTTGCAGAAAGGTGGTTGAGAGGAGGTGTATTCTAGGTAGCTGTGGGAGTCGGTAGGCTTGAAATGGATATCGGTTTCCAGGTCGTTGCTAGAGATGGAAACAGAGAGGTCCAGGAAGGAGAGAGAGGTATTGGAGATGGTCCAGGTGAACTTAAGGCAGGGGTGGAAGGTGTTAGTGAAGTGGATGAACTGTTCAAGCTCCTCGTGGGAGCACGAGGCGCCGCCAATACAGTCATCGATGTAGCGGAGGAAGAGGTGGGGATCGGGCCAGTGTAGCTTTGGAAGAGGGATTGTTCCATGTAACCTGCAAAGAGGCAGGCATAGCTTGGGCCCATGCTGGTACCCATGGCCACCCCCTTTGTCTGTAGGAAGTGGGTGGAATTGGAGGAGAAGTTGTTAAGGGTGAAGATGAGTTCAGCTAAGCAGATGAGGGTGTCAGTGGAGGGGGACTGGTCGGGCCTGTGGGACAGGAAAAAGCAGACGGCCTTTAGGCCATCTGCATGGGGATGACGTCCATGGTAAAGATGAGGTGTTGGGGACCAGGAAATCGGAAGTTTTGGAGGAGGTGGAGAGTGTGGGTGGTGTCACGGACGTCGGTGGGGAGTTCCTGGACCAAGGGGGAGAAAATGGAGTCAAGATAAGTGGAGATGAGTTCGATGGGGCAGGAGCAGGCGGAGACAATGGGTCAACCAGGGAAGTTAGGTTTGTGGATTTTGGGAAGGAGATAGAAATGGGTGGTGCGGGGTTGGGGAATGATGAGGTTGGAGGCTGTGGACAGGAGGTCACCTGAAGTGATGAGGTTGTGGATGGTTTGGGAGATGATGTTTCGGTGGTCGGGGGTGGGGTCATGATCAAGGAGGCGGTAGGAGGATGTGTCAGATAGTTGGCGTCTGGCGTTGGCGATGTAGAGGTCAGTGTGCCATACAATAACTGCTCCTCCCTTGTCCGCGGGTTTTATGGTGAGTTTGAGGTTGGAGCGGAGGGAACGGAGGGTTGCACGTTCTGTTGGGGAGAGGTGGAGTGGGTGAGTGGGGTGGAGAGGCTGAGGTGATTGATGTCTCGACGGCAGTTGGAGATGAAGAGGTCGAGGGAGGGTAGGATAGGGAAGGCCCTTCCCCCCACCATTTCTGAAGAAGGGTCTAGACCTGAAACGTCAGCTTTCCTGCTCCTCTGATGCTGCTTTGCCTGCTGTGTTCATCCAGCTGTACACCCTAACATTAACTTAGTTAGCTGACATTTTTAATATCAAACTCTCGATCTTAATCAGAGCATTTCCAGCAATTATTTCCCGATCAACCCCACAGATCTACCTCTGGATCCCCTCAATGAATTGTCCTTGGGCCATTCCACCTCACCCATCAGCACCGTCCTTATCCACATGCAGTCCCAAAAGGTCACCACACAAAGACAAGGGTTTCCATTATAACTCCCTGCCAAGGAGAGTCCAGGCAGTGAGACAGCAGAAGTTAAAATGGGATACGGAATTACCCAGTTTTCTCTCAACAAGATTTTAAATTGCAGATGGCAAGGACACACACCAATTTGTTTAACCCTCCATAAATATCAGCTCATTAAGCTTTGATTACGTCATATTAACCTATGGCCTGAGCTGGATAACCTGCTGGATCCTGGTTCTGGATGCAAGAATAGGCCCAGTAAGAGAAATTTTGAGTTCTCTGCAGGCTGTCTTTCCTCCAAGCTTCTCTATCCATTTCTTTTGTCCCTGCCATTTCCATTCATTTAATTCTTTCCCTTCCCTTCATACTATCCATTCCCTCAACCACTGCTCAGGACATATTGTCAGCATGAAATCCCTTTCTTGCAAAGGATTCCCTTTTATGGTCCATAGGCACTGATATCCTTTCCATTATTACATGAAGTAACAGAAGCCGAGGAGTTGCCCTGATCAAAATGTTCCTGGTCCTCATTGACTTTTTGATGGATTTACTGAGCCCCAAAAGTCTCAAAGTTGTCACTCTGAGAGGGAAATTTGCTGCAAATTATACCAATGTTTCAATGAATCCTCAAACGAAAAGGAGTCAGTGAGATATATAGAACATCCACATTTGTCAGACATTTAAAAATTAAGCTTTGTTTAAACGGTTAACTTTAACAACTGGTAGAATTAATTTGACTTTGCATTACTAATGTTTTCTGAGCCTTCTTTCCAGACTGCATTCCAGGATCCCTGCACAGTTCTTTCTTTGAGCTTTTTTGAGAACTCATGAAATGGTTTCTGTCAAATTCTATGTTATGTATCCAATTGTGGTACCATATTCATTTCACTCACAGTTGGAAATCTCCAAAGCAAATTGAACACCTGAAAATAATAAAGGACATATCTGAATTTCCTCAGTGTAGATAGGACTGATTTCCAGGAGCTTATTCACTGACATGGATTCAATCACACAGCCTTCTGCTGGTTAATTTTAATTTAAAAGGTATTGTGACTCAAGTGGTTGCACTGGGAATTTTGTACTTCATTTAGTCCCTAGGGAGTCCTCTTACATGTTTCTGTCATTAAATTATTTCCTCCTGTCATTCGGTGCTAGTGGTTTAAAAAACATAATGAGGACGTTTGGAATGACATTGTGATTTTGTGTCGCAGTGAGAGATGGGTTATAGCAAAAGAAGACAGCCAGTTTTTCATCTCTTCTGATATTTAATCCAATTGATTTAAGTAAAAATACAAGTTAGGAGAGACATAAACTAAGTAGAGAATTTAGTATCATAAGCTTAGTGTTGCATAAAATAAAAATCTATGCCCTCGTGAAAAGGACATTGACAAGTTGGTAGAGTAGGTGGATAAGACAGATGAGTGCAGAGAACTGTGAAGTAATGCACTTTGGTCCAAAGAACATGGAAAGACAATATAAATAGGGGGTGCAATTTTAAAGGGAGTGCGGGAATAGAAGAATCTAGTGTATGTGTGCACAGATCATTGAAGGTGGCAGGACAGGTGTAAAGAGCAATTAATAAAGCATACAGTGTTCTCAGCTCTATTACTGGGGGTATAGAGTACAAGAGCAAGGAGGTGACACTGAACAAGACACTTGTTAGACCTCAGCTTGTGTACACGTTATAGGAAAGATGCGAATGCATTGGAGAGATTGCAGGTACAATTTAAAGAATGGTTCCAGGTATGAGATGCTTTAGTTACGAGGATAAATTGAAGAAGTTGGGACTGTTCTCCTCAGAGAGAAAAAGGCTGAGAGGAGATTTGGTACAGGTTTTCAAAATCATGAGAAGACTGAATACAGTATTTAGGGAGAAACTATTCCTGCTCATGAAACAAAAAGAATGAGAGGGCATTGATATAAAATGATGTGCAAATAAAACAAACATGTGAGAAAAAACTTCTTCACACAGTGAGTAGTTAGACTATGGAATGTACTGCCTAGAAATGTGGTGGAGCTAGGTTCAATTGAGCCGTTCAAGAGGACATTGAATGGTGATTTGAATAGAAGTGGTGTGCAGGGATGTTGGAGAAGGGCAGGAGGTAGGCATTAGGGAAAAGAGCCAGTGCTGGCACAATGGGCTGAATGGCTTGCTTCTGCACCGTAACAATTCTGTGATTCTGCTCTCTAATATTACTCTAATTATAAAAGTGCTCCAAAATAAATGGGTGCTAAGAGGTTTAGTAGAGAATCTTAATATTCTGAAGGGTTTCCATTGGATAGTTGAGGGAAAAGTTATTTTCTCAGGTTTAGACGTTTATGACATGGAACCAGAACAGAAAAATGGGGATTATGTCTTCATTCAGATGGTTGTGGTAACATGAAGTACATTGTCACTGGGAGTGAATTAGGTAGAGTCCAGTAAAAACTGAATAAGTATACAAAAGAAAAGGAGATACTGGGCTTTGGGGAGATTGTGAGGAAGCAGGATTAGTTTTGAATTGCTGTAGCAAGGAGATACTACCAACAAACATATCCTCTTGGTGTACCATAAACAACTCACTACAAGCCCATTAACCTGTATGGCACATTAAAGATGTTATTCCAAGAGTTTAAGTTGACATATAATCAAAACAATAGTAAGTACTATTATGCCTCACAGCAGCCATGCATTGGAAATTAATTATCACTATTCCAAGAGTTGTCACAAAAGTTAAAGATTTTGTAAAAGGTCAACAAAATTTCCTAATTTACCTAAATAAAAAAAAAGAACTGTGGATGCTGGAAATCAGAAACAGAAACAGAAATTGCTGGAAAATCTCAGTAGGTCTGGCAACATCTGTGAAGAGAAATCAGAGTTAACGTTTCAGGTCCAGTGGTGAAGAAGCATCTAAGGACCTCTTGGTACTTTACCCAATAACAGTAAGCAGGATATCATATTAGACATGGCAGCACATACAAATCTTTCTGAGTTCTTGCCTCAAAGCTTTACACAACTTTCCACAAGGAGTTAGTAGGTCTTACTTAGGAATGGAAATCGTAATTGGTGTGTTCTGCTTCCTTACCCTACATTAGTGGTACACACTCCAACATGCTGCATGCAAATTTAACACATTGCAGCAATATTGTATTCTTTCACGGGATGTTACCATTGCTGTCTTAGGAGTATTTCTTGCATTTGAGAAGTTAGTAGTGGGAGAGAACATCTGACCTGTATGATATTAAGTAGAAACCAATCAATGTGTTGCGCTAGCCCTAATATATGTGGTAATAACAGAAAAATAACATTAGCAAGTTAGGCTGGTTTATTAACTAATGTATGTACATTGTGAATTCAGGCTGCGATGGGCTCATGGTCCAGCTTTTCGAAGAAGCTGAAATAGGACTGAATATTTGGCATATGTTTTTAAAAAAGAATTCTCCTTCAATGGATTTTATTGAAACCTTATCTAAGTTCATTAGTATCAGTGAGACACATAGTTTAGCATCACATTCAATACAATTTCTGGTCTCTTTCATGATTCAGTTCTGAGCAGAAGTCAATTGAACTGAAGCAGATTTAATTACAATGCAATTGCTTAAGCTGCACCTTGCCTGCATATGTCAATTGAGACAAAGTCATGATCTCACTCAATTTCTGGCAAGGTGGTTCACTCAACTTGATTTCAGATGATTCTGTTTCTCAGGAAATGAATCTATGGATTTTCAGGTACTCAGACAGGAAAGGTCTGCCTGTAAGCTTCAGTGCCTTCCAGTTATAACCACATTATGTGATCTGGTCAGTAATACAGAGCTGTTACCGGTAATAACTGGAAGACATTGCACTCGCTATTATGATGTAAAGTGGTGCCACATATACTCCAGAAAGAAGTTGCTTCCTTGAAAGTTCTGTTTTAGTGGCTGAACTGAATATTAAGGATTGATTCTAGTTATTAATTAAGGAAAAACTTCCATTGTCACAATGAATCTGTTCATTCGTGTTATAGGAGTGCTGTCAGCTCTCCATTTTTTCTAAGCGAATGACTTTTGTCTGCTTTGTGATATGCTTTCTCATCCTTTCTCATGCCTTTTCACATTTCTCAATTCATATTTAAATGCAACATAAAGCTGTACTTTCTTTTCAGTTATGCATTTTAGGAATTCCAGAGGGATTTGACATCTTTCTGTAGATATGAAGCACAAAGGCTTTCCTTTTTGTTTGAAAATTACAGGGTGAATTCTCCAATCCCTCAAGTGTAAGGACATAGTGAAAAATTTGTGGGCATAGGTTACACTTGTACATAATGGAAGTTGGTTTGGAAAACTTTGTAGTGAAACTTATTAGAAGACATCAAGTAGTACTTGTACAAAAAAAAAAGCAGAAAATGTTTCACATCAGCACATTTCTACATATTAATAGATGTATAGAAAATAGATACTTTGGGCTCAGTAGTATTGCAGAAGCAAATTTAGTTGCAAGTATCGTATGACATTTCCTGTACATACTCCATCCTTATCACAAAGGTACCCACTTAACACCATCACAGTAATACGATGCCGGCAAGAGTCAGAAGGCACAAACATGGGGCTTATTTCTCTAGAAAAGAGAAGACTAAGAGTTGACCTGCTAGATATTTTTAAATTTCTGAGAGGTTTGATATGGTAGAATAGAGATGTTCCCACTTGTGAAGGAGTACAAAACTAAAGGCTGTAAAATATATCTAAGATAATCTGTAATAAATTCAATAAAGTATTAAGAAATTGCCACCTTGCTCAGAATGGTTAATAGAAGTGTGGAACTGACATACCACATTGAGTGGTTGAGCACCAAGTTACATTAAAGGGAAAATTGTTAAAAACATAAGGGATAAAGGAAGAAAAATATGTTGATATGCTGATGTGGTGAAACTGAAATGAATTGTAAACAGTGACAAAGACCAGCTAAGACTGTAAATTCTATTATCAGCCCTTTGGTTCCAGTTTTCCACTCAACAGATTCGTTCAGCATTTCAATTATGTATAATAATAACTCTCTTCATGATGAACTCTGTCTACTCATAAAAACAGAAGTTGCTGGAAAAGCTCAGGAGGTCTGGCAGCATCTGTGAAGAGAAATCAGAGTTAACATTTTAGGTCCAGTAACCCTTCCTCAGAACTGTTCTGATTTGCTTGTGATTTACAGCATCCGCAGTTCTTTTGTTTTTTTTTATTATCTATTCCCTGCATTTTCAAGAGGTGAAACATGGGAATATGATCAATCCCTTTTGCCTGTTCTAAATTCATTTATAACATCTCATTTTTGTCCATCCGTAATTTCATCATCGGTGTGTTCCCAGAGAGTGACCTAAGAATATGTCATCTTATTTGTGTTGTGCCCAATGAGACAGAGCTTACAGCAGTCCCACTCAGCCTAAGCCGACTCAGTAGACTCTCCACACTAATGTCATGCCAACGGAATACTTGTTCTGAACTAAACCCCACTCCACTGTTACCTAAGTGAAAAAAGCACCTCTCTCTACTCCTCCACTGTTGCTAAATTGTTGGACTGCTGTCTGACACTCATACTGGGTAAGCAGAAATTCCTTCTAATTTTTTAAATTATTCACTGGTGGGACATGGGTGTCACTGGCTGGGCCAGCATTTATTTACCATCACGAGTTCCCTTTGAGAAGGTGGTGCTGAGCTACTGGGCTGCTGGAAAGACTGAAGCCATTGCTTTTGGTCCATATTCTAAATTCTGTTCCTTAGCCATGTCAGCTCTATTCCTCACTACAGCAATGATGTAAGCTTAAACCAGCTCATTCACAATCTTGGTGCCACACCTGATCCCATGATGTACTTCTAACCACATATGCGTGTTGTCTGTAAAATCACCTATTTGTAATTTTGCATGATCTCACCTCATCACTCCCTATCTTTGTATTCTTGTCCAGCTGCAGAATTCCTCAAAATATCTGTACACTTCTAATTCTGGCTTCTGATGCGTTCTCAGTTTTTATTGCTGCATTATTTGGTGACCATACTTCAGTACTTTGGTCCCAAAGCTCTGGAATTCCCTCCATTTACCTCTCAACCGTACCACCTTCATTTAAGTCTGTCCTTAAAACCTACCTCTTTGACCAGGCTTTAGATTGTCAGATGTGGATTGCTGTCATATTCCACTTAATAATGCTTCTAGGAAGCACACTGGGATATTTCAATATGTTAAAGGTGCTGTAAAAATGTAAGGTGTTGTTGTTACTGTACCATGTGATCTGGTACTGGGCCATCAAGATCCAGGAAGTCCTGTTCTCTGCTGCTCTAACTATTTCAGCTGAGCTGTTACTGGTTGTTCTAGGATTAAAATTGGCTCCACTAGGAAATAGCTTCGGTTATGGTCATTGAGCAGTTTAACTGATCTTTAGCAACAGAGGTTATGTTCTGCCTGCTCTTGATGGAAGGAAAGGGTCTAAATATCAAGTGAAAACAGTGAAATCGACTTTGAGCAGTCTCGTGCAAACAGGTAATGATACATGTGTAGCCCATTGCAAAAGAAAAAGTACAAATAAAATGGGACGCCAGCTTGCTAATACACGTTTTGTGCTACAACAAACATTGAAACATAAAAAGAGCAGGAGGAGGCCATTTGGCTCTTTGAGGCTGTTCCTTATTTCATATGATCATGGCTGATAATTAAACTCACTACCCTGTTCCTGCTTTCTCCCCAGATCTTTTTCATCCCTTTAGACCTAAGAACGACGTGTAACTCGTCCTTGAAAACATTCAGTGTTTTGGTCTCAACCAGTTACTGTGGCACACAATTCCATGGGCTTACTACCTTCTTCGTGAAGAAATTTCTCCTTATATCAGTAATAAATGGCCTATCCCATATCCTTAAATTGTGACCCTGGTTCTGGACTTCCCCATCGGGAACATCCTTCCTGTGTTTACTCTGTCTAGTCCTGTTAGAATTTAATAAGCTTTTGGGAGATTCCACCCTCATTCTTCTAAACTCCAGTGAATATAGTCCTGACTGACCCAGTCTCTCTACATATGTCCGTCCTGCCATCCCAGGAATCAATCTAGTAGGTGTTCATTGCACTCTATTCGTTGCCGGAATATCCTTCCTCAGATAAGGAGATCAAAACTGCACACAATACTCCAGGTGTGGTCTCACCAAAGCCCGGCACATTGCAGCAAGACGTTCCTGCTCTTGTACTCAAAACCTCTCATTATCAAGGTCAACATAGCGTTCACTGTTTTTACCGCCTGCTCCAAAGACGAATTATGTCTCAGGGTGTATGCACTGAAGCTGAATATGCATTATTGGCGCACAAGTACAGCAACAGAAACACAGGAGTTAGAAATAATTGGATCATATATTTATCAATAAAGTACAAAGCCTTGGTCTCTTTGTCCGACGTCGAGGTTACCTTCGCCAATGAGTGTTAGAACTCATAACCAGTAGTTACATTGTGAACGCAGTTTCTGAGTATCGGTATAAGTCCTGTTAGTCAAGGTTTTTACTTTCCAGCAAGTGCCTTCCAAACTAAAAGGTTCTGCTGTACACACTGAAACAAGTTTTGTAGTTTCTTTGGTTGGCCATACTAATGATGCTGAACTGATGCAATCTTAATTGAATTTATACTGATCCAATTGCTGTATTTTGGAATATAAGGTAAATGCATTAAGTTTCAAAACAATCCCCAACTCTCTTCTGATCCAGCCGTTTCATGTCTATTTTCGATGGTGTTCATTCTTGCAGGTCTGGCTCTGTGGTGGTTCAGTGGAAGTTCTGCCCTGCTCCAGAGTTGGTCATGTGTACCGGAAACATGTCCCATATTCTCCGCCAGATGAAGAGATTGTGGAGAAAAACAAAATCCGTGTAGCAGAGGTTTGGATGGATTCTTTTAAAGAGATTTTCTACAAGCAAGACATGCCTGCATATCTGCTCAGTAAGGTCAGGGAGTAATGTTTGTGTTGTTCAGTTAAAAAAACTGGTGATTGAATATTTCCCGGAAGTGCATACTCTTGGCTCTAGAAATTGAGCCAACACGACTCCCAGACTCGTAGCCTTGCTTTTTTCAGCAGCTTTGAAATGGTTCTTCAATTTCCTCACATTAAAAAGGTGCAAATATATGTCCATTAAATAAAATAGTCATATTTTATCCACGTATAAGTATTTCAATGAATATTAATTCATTTCAAAGAAGGATAGACCAAAACCTGGTGCAGAAACTGTGAAATGATGACTTGCAGTCAAACAATTGAAATGAATCAGACATTGATTTTCATTTAAAAACCTCATGAATACTGAGTAGAGACTTAAAGATTAAAAAAAAATGTGAGGAACTTACTGTTTTTTAACAGTTATTTACCTTTATAAATCCCGACCCCCGCCCCCGTTATTTTAATTTTGCATTGATCTCTTCATTTTTAAATAGAGGGACTTCAGCTTATAAGCCCTGTTCTTGTGAATTCCCTGCAATATTACCTGTCTACCTCACCCTGTTAAAATCCCCCTTAAAACCTACCTCTTAAATCAAACGCTTTATGACACCTAATATCTTCTTTGGTTTGCACACGAACTTAGATTACATTTCTGTGAAATATTTTGGGACTTTTTTTCTTCTAATAAAGATTTTAAAAAATGTATATTTTAGCTGATTGCAGTCTGAGACAGATTCTTGCTTTTTGATTCTCCTGAACATACAACATTTAGAGATAAACATCCTTTTTTTAAAAGTAGGAGAGACTATTGTACCTCCATCTCAAAGGCTGGAAATAACATAATTAAACCATTTACTGTATTTTAATTTGTTTATTGTATTTCCAATCAATTATGTCACATATAAGGGATTATAAATACTGAAAAATTAAGTACTTGTATCAAATCGCCCTCAATGAAACATTAACCTTTTGAAATAAACTCAGAGAAGATCATGTGGGATGTATATAATTAGGCAGGCTGGAATGACAATACATTTTTACATTTCACACACACTTTTTACGGTAGAACCGTTAACTCTGGATTGTGGGGGTGCTTTGTGGTCACCTCAGCCATTGTGGGAATTGAATCCATGCTGTTGGCATCATTCCAAATCACAAACCAACCAACTGAGCTAACTAACCCCCCACTCCTGAGGTAGTGTAAGTGCTGTTCAGATTACTCTTATTCAGATTTACTCCAATTTTTAAAAAATCTTGCTGGAATGTGTGTGTTTTGATTTTATGCCCATTTGGCCCATCTCCATGTGAAAGAGCTGTGGCTAAATAATCAAGCAATTCATATAACAACTATCCCATGAGCATCTATTAAACTAAATGTTTTGAACGTTTAAAGCCTACCCCCCCCCATTTTTAAAATATAATTGAGCTCTTTAGACCAGCTCAAATCATACTCAGATGTAACATTTAAACGTTCTTGATTTTGATTGAATTGTTAATATTATTCATTTTCCAGCACCGGATTTCCACTCCCAGGGTCTTGGGAAAGGCCTGATCCTGCTCAGTTATCTGTCGAGCCTATCACAGTGGAGGTGACATGGGACTCCTGCTGGTTTTCCAACCGGTAGGTAAGACCCTGTCATGAAGATAAAATTCTGTCCCAGTTGTCTGTCACATTTTGGTCTGACACTGCATACTACAGTAGAATTTTCTGAAAGGAATCTATCAACTTCAACTATATTATAAAAGCCTTCAAAATGTTGCTTGATGTGTTTCTTGAGCTAAACATTGAAAAAAAGGCTGGGTATGCATCACAGAATAGTCACCACATAAAAGAAAGTTTTAATATTCAACTTGAAGCAATTCAGTTAAATTCCAATATATCTTTTTCCCTGTTTTGGTAGATTGCAGTTCCTGACTGTACGGAGCGACTGCAACTGCGAAAGAGGCTAAGCTGTAAGCATTTTCATTGGTTTTTGACGAACATATACCCAGAGCTCTACCTGCCTGAGGACAAATCTGGATATTTTGGAGCAGCAAGACAAAGGTTTTTGGTATTTTATCGAACTTTTTGTTGCAATTCTTGACATTCTTAGTTTTCTAAATGATGAGTTTCAATTGAGTAATTGTTTTACTTCCAATTATAGATTTTGTTGTTAAAAACAGACTATCTTAAAAATAATACAAAAAAGATACAGCATACACTGGAAATCTGAAATTAAAATACTTGCATGAAAATAAAAATACTTCCAATAACAATATTAAAAATGCTTTATTGGACCTTTATTTTAGCTCAAGGCATATTAATGTCACATCCACGCAAGAAAATTGATTGCTTTCTGAATTTAACGTACAATTATATTATGAGAAAATCTACTGAATATTGAATTAATTGTTTTGTCTAAGTTTGCTGCTAAGTTGCACAATTTAAACGTAGCATGAAATGTTCCAAGGACCAAAACTGAAGGAAGGATATTAATTGGAAATATCCTCATTCTGCACATGTTCTTTCTGCTTCCAGCTGTATAATATAGGCACAGGCTATTGTGCAAGTTATGAGACCAAATGGAGCACAGGTGGATATCCTGTAGGACTTACTCAATGCAGTGGCCATGGGAATCAGGTAATGTCTAAAATATAAAATGCTTCATGTATATATCACTGCTGTATATAAAAACAGGCTAGTACTTCTTACAAGCAATTAATAACATCTTGCTGCTGCGTTTTAAATACTGAGTCAAATTGTTCAGTCATCTATCCATTAAATATTGGGTACCAAAAGCAAGGTGAAACTTGGCTTTTCTCAACTGTTGAATGGAATAAACAGTTGTTGATTTTTTTTTAGTATAAGGAAATACATTCGATAAGGCAAATCATCTAAATGTTGACTTTCACTTGAGTAAATCTGTCAGCTATTTATTATTTAATTCCTTTGAGACAGTTGAAACTCGTGCATTTTGTTTTGCTTAAAATAGGACAATTAAGACTTGCAGTCTATATAGAGGAAACAATTAATTATTCAGTATCTTTAATTTAATACTTATTTTAATCAAAGTCTTGCTTTGGTGCATGAAAACAACCCTGACTTATTTCACTTTTAGTTACGTACAATTGTAATGAATCTCTGTTAAATCCAATTATGTTAACAAACATGATCTCATTCTTTCTCACACAGCATTTTGAATATAATAATGTAAGAGAAATCCGATTTGGTGCCATGGTGCAATTTTGCATTGATGTCAATAATGAACAGGTCATATTGCAGAATTGTGTCAGAGGGAATAGAGTGGAATCACAACAGAAGTGGGACGTGCAGAAGGTTTGTCTGTTTCAAACAATTCATTGGCATACGGAAATAACTATTTTGACCATATGCAAAAATAGAGGCTGATTCCTGGGTTGGCAGGGCTGACATGTGAAGAGAGATTGGATCTGGACTATATTCACTGGAATTTAGAAGAATGTTGGGTGATCTCATGGAAATATATAAAATTATAACAGGATTAAACAAGGTAAAATGCAGGAAGGAATATGCTGATGACCAGGGAATCCAGACCAGGGGTCACAGTTTAAGGATATGGTGTAGGCCATTTAGGACCGAGATTTCCACCCAGGGAGTAGGGAGCCTGTGGGATTCTCTGCCACAGAAAGCGGTTGGGGTCAAACATTGAATGTTTTCAAGAAAGAGTTAGATATTTTTCTTAGGGCTAAAGGGATCTAAGGTATGGGGAGAAAGTGGAAATAGGGTACTAAGTTGGATGATCAACATTGATCATATTGTATGGTAGAGCAGTCTCAAAGGGCTGAATTGCCTAATCCTGCTTCTATTTTCTTTGCTTCTATTGTCTACTCCTTTGAATTCAAACTTACTTATGTGAAATCAGAGATCCACTGAATATTGGACCAAAAGAAGAAGCCATTCAGTTATCATATTCTGTGTCCAGAACGAGGGGTCACAGACTCAGGCTGCCGGGTAGAGATAAGGTGAATTTCTTCATCAAAGGATAGTGAACTTCTGGAATTTTCTACCATACATGGCTGTGGAGGCCAGTCGCTGAACTTATTCAAGAAAGTGATAAATATAACTTCAGATTTTTGAAGGAATCGATGGGTATGGGGAAGAATTGGGAATATGGCCTTGAGATAGATGATCAGCTATAATTACATTGTATCACACAACAGGTTTAAAGGACTGAATAGCCTACTCCTGGTACTAGTTTGTATGTCAGTTCTTCAGAGGAGTATCTACTTAGTCTTTTACTTTTCCTCATGGTAGTGTAATCATTTTCATTGTAAGTATTTATCCAATTCTCCTTTAACTATTACAATTGAATATTACTGATCAACTGGCAGAAAAAAGGCAAATAAAATTCAGTATAAAAAGTGTAATCATTTATATAATAGTTTTTTCCCTTTGTTGTAAACATTTATCACCTCCTTCCTCTCTGCACCATGAACAGATGTGCCAATTCACATTTTTAGCACTAAACTCTTAATCCACAGTTATTTATGTTGTTTCATTCAAACTAATAAATAATTCACTTTTACCTAAAAACAGCTTTACATTATTGAGGGTAAACTATTTAATTTCATGTGGATGTTTGTGCTTTGCTTGATGGCTTAAAGTTTAATTCTTTTGTTTTCAAAATATGACGATGTTAAGCTAGACTTCATTGCAAACCAAATGCTGATGTAGAGATGTGAATACAAAAGTGAATATATAAATTGCTGGTAAATATAGAAAATAAATTCAATAAACACATCAGTGCATGTAATTTTTTCTACAGTCTGGTTGGCCCCAGTGAGATTGCAGGGCTATCGGTTTAACGGTTGGATGTCTTCTTGTGGGGACAGCCCTTACTGTTGGTAGTGTTTTCATTATGCAGAGGGTATCTGAGCAGCAGTAACACACAAAGGCTCATTTAATAGCACTTTTGAAATCTGCAACCTCTACTACCTAGGCAGATAACTGTATCATATGCATGATAAACCATATACAGTTCCTCTCCAAGCCACTTGCCATAGCATTTTGTGACTATGTCCATCTCCTTCACTGTAGCTTGGTCAAAATCAGTCCCTGATCATTCAGCATCGAAAAGGGGGATGGCATCATGCTTGGGAGATCTCCTCTGAAAGCAAACTCCTACCCTCGCCCTGTACCCCTCCTATAACCTCAGTACCCCGACCTTGCTCACACTCACCTTTGGCCTGAGGTTGCTCTGTGATCTTAAGCCTTCATTGGATGGATTTCTAATAGCTGCCTCCCCACCTGGTGACTGTGATGGCCCCTCATTGGCTGGTAGTTCTTGGAAGACAAGGTGTCTGCCACTGGGGATAGGTCCAATGGTGGCCCTGAAGTGTCTGAAAATAATGGGCCTCCCCAATGGAGCTGATGGGGGTCTCCTGCCAGTTTTTTGATTACACCCACATTGGGCTGATTCAATCCCATACATTAGCTGATTCTTTTCTTTTGCAGCCAATGTAATTAAATTATACTGACTCAATGGCTACGGTTTATAGTTCTTGTAGAGAAATTTAAGGAGGAAAATACAAATCTTAAGGCGTACACTTGAAACAAAAGAGCTTATCTTATTGATGATTCCTAACAGATACGTAGCAGGAACATAGAACATTACAGCGCAGTACAGGCCCTTCGGCCCTCGATGTTGCGCCGACCTGTGAAACCAATCTGAAGCCCATCTAACCCACACTATTCTATTATCATCCATATGTTTATCCAATGACCATTTAAATGCCCTCAAAGTTGGCAAGTCTACTACTGTTGCAGGCAGGGCATTCCACGCCCTTACTACTCTCTGAGTAAAGAATCTACCTCTGGCATCTGTCCTATATCTATCACCCCTCAATTTAAAGCTATGTTCCCCATGCTAGCCATCACCATCTGAGGAAAAAGGCTCTCACTGTCCACCCTATCTAATCCTCTGATCATCTTGTATGTCTCTATTAAGTCACCTCTTAACCTTCTTCTCTCTAACGAAAACAGCCTCAAGTCCTTCAGCCTTTCCTCATAAGACCTTCCCTCCATACCAGGCAACATCCTGGTAAATCTCCTCTGCACCCTTTCCAATGTTTCCACATCCTTCCTACAATGCGGCGACCAGAACTGCACGCAATACTCCAAGTGCAGCCGCACCAGAGTTTTGTACAGCTGCAACATGACCTCATGGCTCTGAAACTCAATCCCTCCACCAATAAAACCTAACACACCGTACGCCTTCTTAACAACCCTATCAACCTGGGTGGCAACTTTCAGGGATCTATGCACATGGATGCTGAGATCTCTCTGCTTGTCCACACTACCAAGAATCTTACCATTAGCCCAGTACTCTGTATTCCTGTTACTCCTTCCAAAGTGAATCACCTCACACTTTTGCGCATTAAACTCCATTTGCCACCTGTCAGCCCAGCTCTGCAGCTTATTTATGTCCCTCTGTAACCTGCAACATTCTTCCGCACTATCCACAATTCCACCGACCTTAGTGTCATCCGCAAATTTACTAACCCATCCTTCTACGCCGTCATCCAGGTCATTTATAAAAATGACAAACAGCAGTGGCCCCAAAACAGATCCTTGTGGTACACCACTAGTAACTGATGGAGCATGTGTTTCTTGAAAGATCTAAGTTAATACTCTGCTTTTGCTTTGTAGAGTGGAGAAATCATCCATGTCTTTACCGGCAAGTGCATTGAGGCAGTAAAGAACGGAACAAGCAAAGACTTGTTTCTGAGACCATGCAATAAATACAGCACCCAACAGTTGTGGCGATTGGAGAAAGTGATAATTGCAAACAAGAGATGAGCTGTTACCTCCGCCACCTGCTATGTGATGACTACAGCTCACGTGCCTCTGTCTGGTCAGGCGCAATCGAGCCTTTCAACCAGGTACAGAACTCAAGTGTGCCTTGTACATCTGTTCGACTGAAGGAAGTCCTCACAACAGAATGGGAACAAACTGCATATGTTTCCAAGGCTACCTTTATACAAGGCAGGTAAAGATAAACAAAGTGGGCTACATTATGTGGCACAATTGAATATTATAAACTCCAGTTGTAACCAGGGTATCTGTGGGAGAAATTAATCAATGGTCATCAAAGGTAGTGTAAGGTTTTGCATCAATTTGCAATTTTGTCAGACAATACATCGTATGTGTTAATGCTTGATCAAAAAATAAATCTATACCACATGCTTGTCAAGTTGAACCATTTTTCCCATTATTAAATATTGCAATGATTTATTTTTGCTCAGAAGTCAGTAAATGAAAATCGCATCCACTTAGTGGATGCAACAATCTATGTAGATCAGTTATGTTTTACAAGTAGAGACCTGACATCATTTGCAGAAGATATTGCAGGAACTCTATGCGAAATGGCATTTGATACAAGTTATTTTACTGAGCAGTTGCAAAAGGTACATTGGAACAGTGATTGTAAACATTGACTTACATGTGTGAACTACGTGCCAGGGGTCAATGCCTGTGCTGAAACAGGTAAGGGCAAAGCCTGCCTAAAGTGGGGCATTATTTAATGTCTTAAAGTAATGTTCAATACACCTGTCTGTTATATGAACGTGTTCAAAGTTGTTTAGTTTTTTTGTCACTACACAGTGCTATAAGAGACATATTAATAAAGTGGAAATCTCATTGAAAAGTACAGTAGGCATATGTCAGTGTGAAGGGGTAGTTCAGCCTTTATCCATTATAAAGTACAGCATTCCGGTGTTATAATCCAGTCTTAAGAGTGAAATAATTATCCTTCATTACCCACAAATGTTTGATATCTGTTTTGTCCCATGCATTTTCAATCATTAGGAAATAATCCTACCAGAAGTAACCAGTACTTCAACAAACTACACCTTGGAGTGCCATGTTCCCAGTTTCAGTGATCACGTTGTATTTGATGGGAATTATTTCTCCAGACACAGAAAATAGGAATAACTTCAATCGCACCCTCCCATTTACCATTACATTTAATTAACACCAGCTATAATTTATATCTGTTAACATGCATCATTGAAACTGTGATCTGAACATTATTTTTTAATCTTAAATCTTGTGAAAGAAATTCACTGATTCTCTTATATACTGTATGTGGTATTTTGTCAGAAACAACTTTAAGTACTTTGGTTTTTGAATCCCTTTAGGTTCTTTAGTATTGTAACCATTTTTGCTGTAACTTTATATATATGTTTATACTGGCAGAGTGAAGACTGAAGGGACTATATGTAGTGAGGGTAAAGAAGTGGCCCATATTCTGCTTCACTAGGAACTTTCTTTTCCCACAAATCCCTCAGATATTTGAATTAGTATTTCCTAAGCTTCATGAGTCAATATAGCACAATGGATATATATCAGATATCCATTAGATTCATAAACAATTAGATACACAAACAGGAGAAGAAACAGTCATTGAGAGCTGCAAACATTTCAACAGCTTTAAGCTGCTGTAATTTTTTCACCCATTCAGGATGCTTCTTTTGTTCCAACTTTGAAAAACAAGATCAATTGAAAAACAAAATCCAAAGCCTCACAAGCTATTTACTTTATTGGATTCTAATAGACAAATCATCACCTCTGTCTTAAAACCACTCTTCAAATAAAAACAAAATACACCTCTTAAAGCCATAATAGTGTCACAAGCCAAGAGATTGCACTTTAATGTGAATAACACTGAGGTTAAACACAAAATGCAATGATTGTGCTGGGGTCTGGCTTGCAATACATCATTCCATACTTATACTCACATTATGAGTGAGAGTACAGAATCAGTGATGTTTCCTCACAACTCTGGAGGTAAATATTTATTCTACTATCAGCTTTTCAAGGGATTTTCAAAGGTTAGGGGATGTATGATAGACAGTTCACCTGTTCACTCCCTCATAGTCTGCTAAGAAAAGCATTGCCATTCTCAGGTTAAATGCTATCAAGCATTTCAGGGCAGTTTAGTAATCGACGTGAACTCTGAAACATTGAAGACTAATCAGTAATGGAAGGGACAAAATGAGATTCCTCTCAATTTGCTACCTATTCTGAGAGACTTTGCTGCCCAACACTTGACATCATAACAATTACGAAAAACTACAAATGCTGGAAGTCTAAAACAAAAACAGAAAATGCTGGAGAAAATCAGCAGGTCTGGCAGAATCTGCACAGAAAAAAGCAGAGTTAATGTTTCAAGTCAGTGACCCTTCATCAGAACTGCTGAGTTTCTCCAACAGGAGACGGGAGGCGATGGCCTAGTTGCATTATCACTCAACTGTTAATCCAGAGACCGGGCTAATATCCTGGGGATTGGGTTCGAATTCTGCCACGGCAGATGGTTGAATTTGAATTAAATAAACATCTGGAATTCAGAGTCTCATAATGACCATGGTTCCATTGTGAATAGTCAGGAAAAACCCACCTGGTTCACTAATGACCTTTAGGGATGGAAACTGCCATCCTTACCTGGTCTGGTCTCCATGTGACTCCAGAGTTATAGCAATGTAGTTGACTCTTAACAGCCCTCTGGGGAATTAGGATGGGCAATAAATGCTGACCTAGACAGCAATGCCCTCAACCTGTGAATGAATTTTTAAAAAAAAACTTTTTCTTTTTGGCTAACTGAAGATTTAAGAGCTACCTAACATTTGCACCATATGATGTTAGTGCTTTGTCTCAATGACCGTTCACTTATGCTTCTCTGGAATTTATAGTATCACTTTACAGGAAGAAGGATCTTGACACAAAGGTTGCAAATTTGAGCCTCCTCTACAGTTTCTCTATCTTTGGCCCAATTGAAATTGTGACACCACAGAGTTTAAACAGTGCCTACTAATAAAATCTCTGTAATTGGGCAATCTGAGTGGGTTTATCCAGGAACTCTGGATTGTTGCTAATGCAAAGAATCATGTGGATTATAAGGATCCTAAGTGAAATTCTCTGGGTTGCTAGCCATTCTTTATCTGCAGTTCAGCACTCAGTCACAAACCAAAATGAAGACTGGTACAAAATATGGAAATATTACACACCATTTGAAGTCAAGCTGTAACAACTCATTGTACATTTCATCTGCATGTTCCATAACACTGACGGCAAGTACATTCTGTTCAATTCTAATATCTCTCACACTGAGTGCAATTCATATGTTAGACTATACACACAAGAAAAAGATTGTGCTGTTTTCCTGCACTTCATTGTCTATTAAGCTATTTGAGATATCCTGATAGCCCAAAAGGTGCTACATTAATTCAAGCTATTTCCTAATGTGCTGATCTATTTTGAGAACACTGTTAATTTCTTTATTCTTTATGAAAAATTTGTTTGGACACAAAAGCATGACCTCAACAAAGTGGTGTAACAAAGGGTAGTGGGTTGGGTGGCAGGTAGGTGGATGAGAAGGTAGGGTTGGTTGACGGAGTTGGGTTTGGTGGGGGACCTTGGGTGGTGTAGTGAGGGGAGGGTGTTTGCAGGGAATAAAGTCTGGGGGGTGTCAGGTGGGGAGATTGGGACAGAGAGGGCATCTGGTTTGAAAGATGTCGGGGATTCAGGGGGAAAGTCAGTTAAGAGTTGGGCGTCACTTTTATACTTATTCAGGAGTTGGAGGAGGATTTAATCCCCCTAATGTTTCCTGGATAACTACTCACTAAATGGAGTCAGAAACATTAGAATTCTCCAAATCTAACTCAGATTTGGCAACTTCTTCATTGTGACAGTTGCCCATCTGAAGGTGACACTTTCTGGGTCATTCCTGGGTAGTTTGTGATTTGGGATATCCCAAGGTCCTCCAAGGATAATCTTCCAATCAAAACATCTGGGCCAATATCTGCTACAGCACGGATTACCGTAACTGATGACATTTAAAGTAACACAGGCATGACAAGACTGTACAATGATGAGTCATCTGTTATGATTTCGTGCATGTCTTGTCACAGAACCTGTTATCTATGTTTAATAATTGTACCAAGGTGTAGAGCTGGATGAACACAGCAGGCCAAGCAGCTTCAGAGGAGCAAGAAAGCTGACGTTT
>JAHRHZ010000013.1:56083671-56255488 GCA_024137785.1 Ginglymostoma cirratum
AAACGTCAGCTTTCCTGCTCCTCTGATGCTGCTTGGCCTGCTGTGTTCATCCAGCTCTACACCTTGTTATCTCAGATTGTCCAGCATCGGCAGTTCCTACTATCTCTGTAACAATTATTAAACAATTATTTTCCAGGACTACTGTCATTACTAGAGCGACATCTAGTGATGAATGTACCAAAATGCACTAAAACAAGCTACACAACACATTTCGTACACAAGGAGCAACATTTCAGAAACAAGGAAAATTTTTAAACTTTATTTGAAATGTGTAAAGTATACCTTTAGGATTAGTTTGATACTCCTCCATTCTAGCCTAAAACCACATTTGATGGGAGTACAACTTGAAAATTCAGAAATGGAAGTTGACACGAACAGCAGAAGATTGAAAGCATTGTATATTTGGTCTCTTGACCTCTTATGGCCAGCTTTCTGATCTTGTGTATCAGTAATGGCTGTGTGCTAGGACTGGAGACATGCAAACTTCAAACTTCATATGGAAACCATGTAAAACAATCTAGCCTTAACAAGGGACTGTAAGGCTTAAAAAGTTGTTTGTGTGGACTTTGTATCCAGCACAATAATTCCACCTGAAATGACATCTTTACGATACCTACTGTAAAAAAATATAGACATAGATAACATGGTACTGAAAGATTCAACAGATGTTTATTTCAGCTTCTCCTGTTAACAAATATTACAGTCACAGGGACTCCAGTGTCTGGACTTATATTAAGCCATTCAGTTACAAACTTCCATCAGCATGTTATGCTGCAAGTTCCCTTGGAGTCTGAGACCATATCCTCAGATCATGTACTGACAGTGATGTTATCATCAACGTGTCTCTTATGGGTATTCTAAGATATTAAGTGCGAGGCATCTCAATAATTGATTAGAGCTTAAGGATGTAAATAGTTCTTTATCATTCATTTTGGAGTTCAGATATACATTGATCAGACACAGTACGTCTTAATGCAACTTCTTCATTTTGACCAATAATTCAGCAGGGCTGTTGAGAATATTGAGGTTGATAATACATGAGGGACGCAAGATCTTACAGCGGTCTTTGTCCAGAACTCAGTTAGACGCCCCTTGCTCTTTTCCATATTATGTTTGTTGGAAATGCCTGTTAATGGTTAGATTTGTTTTCTACTGTTGGCTTCAGTAGAAACAATACTATCATACGTAAACGCTTAGATAACATTCAGGTTTGGGCTGATAAGTGGCATGGGTTTCCTTAAGATTCAGGCAATGATGATCTCCAACAAGAAAGAATCCAGTCATAATTTTTGTGACATTGAACACATGACCACTTGATTTCTGCACCACTGTCATCCTGGGGGTTACCATCAACAAAAATCTTAAGTAGACCAGCCATACAAATCCTACGTCTGTAAAAGCAAGCCAGAGGATAAGAATTCTGTGGCAACTAACTCATCTTCTGTTTCTTTAAATCTTGTTCACTACCTATAAGGTAGAATTACGGAGTTTGATGGAATAATTTTCACTTGTCTAAATGTATGCAGATCTATCTATATTCAAGTTGTTCAACACTCTGCAAGACCATGCAGCCTACTTGAACAGCACCCCATCAACCACCTTAAACATTCACTCCCTTCACCACGTGTGCACAAAAGCAGCAATGTAGCCTTGCCAAGAAGGCTCACATCACCTGAACAAATGTTGAAAACATAACTGCAAAGCACTTTGAATCTATCATCTTTTCCACTCAAAGTTGCCATCGTGTGGCAAGGAGAAGGAAGTACATATTAAATGTTATTTGAGCAAAGAAAATTAATTACTCCCACTACAACATATAAAGTAGGATTTTTAATGTCATGGAACAAAAAAAAAATCGATGTCCGTCAATATTCTACTGTTTTGTTGGGATATGAGGATAAATGAATTTCTGTTGTTGTGTCATTTAATTCCTGTGGATGAATCACGATTCATGATATCTTAAAAGAATGTATACCTCTCTTGCAGATAGCACAAACTTTCCCTATATTCTGTCACGTCTTTCTCTATAAATTTTTGTAAAGAAACTCAGAACAATACTAAAACAATGAAGCGACTTCCTACTTTTCACTCTGCATCAATGAATATCTCTTTTCCTCTTCCCACACCTACTGTTATGTGCGCTAGACTAACCATATACTTCAAAGAACATATGAACCAGGAGCAGGAGTAGGCAATTGAGCCCCTTAAGCCTGCTCCGCCATTTGATATGATCAAGGCTGATCTCAACTTGGCCTCAAATCCACTTTCCTGCTCGCTCACCATAACCCTTCACTCCATTACTAATTAAAAATCTATCAAACTCCTCCTTAAATGTGCCAGCATCCACTGTGTTCTGGGAGAGTGAATTCTAGACTGACCACCCTTTGAGAGAAGTAATATTTCCTCATCTCTGTTTTATATCTGGTACCCTTTATCCTAAAACTATCATCTCTCATTCTAGATTGTCTATTTGCATTATGAGTTTGTCCTGAAACAGGTCACCATCATATCACTAGAGGTTACAGGTTGACAGGCACCACTCTGCATTAGGCATGGCTGACCAAAAGACATTGTCATTCTTAACCACCTGCCAGAGAGAAAACAGGAAGATTTTACAAGTTGATCGTCCTATTGTAAGGCAAAAGCAATGACTGGTGTTGTGGTGTCCTCTGGTAGTTGTGAGGAAAGAGGGTTGCCCTCCTCACTGCCATCTCATCCCCCAGTACCTCCAGGTCCCGGTCAGCAATTTGGAGTGGCAACCTGATTCTGTCAACCATTTCCCAGGCAATTCTTCCAAGACTGCAACTGTGAATGGCAGCTCCTGACTGATAGTGCTTGACCTGGTGCAGAGCTGTGGTTTAAATACAGCACTGGTGGCAAGTATCTCAGGAGGTCCTGGCAATGGCGTGGACTTCTGCCATAAAAAACCTTGGTCCAGATATTCCAAGGAGTGGCAATCTCGTGCAGATTGCTATTCTAGCCATTCTGGTTTTTTTCTACAAAAGTAGTGGTCTGCATTTCTGCCAAGAAATTCCACTCTGGGCTCCCTGAGAAGTGCAGAGCAGTACTTTAAATTCTGATAGCTCTTTCAGAGTGCAGAATTGTCAGAAGAAGGCAAACTGTGATCCCTTTTCACAGCAGTCTGCCTTTATTCCATGTCGTGGCTCAAGACTTAATTGACAACACAGAATCAGCTATTGAGAATATTCAATTCAAAACTAAACCCATATAGATGCAAAGGGAAGTTAGTGTCCTGCGTTTGGACAGTGCGGAATCAGGAAGGAGGGAACTCCTGGTAACATGTTCAAACTATGGCAGGAAAAATAGTACACTAAAATTTTACTGACAATGTTCAAGGCACAAACAATGGCATATATTCTGGAGGGTATAATGTTGGATCTCGGAGGATGTTACAATATGAATGATGTATTGATTGTGAATGACAGTAATGACAAGTTGTTCATGACCATGAATTAATACTGTACCAAATCATAATATTTCATATGTATATATTGTTATGATCCCAATATTAGTGGATAAGACAGATTCCAGAGTGAAAGCTGGCTTGCGAGACCACAAATTTTATTTTTGCTATTTGTTTAACATGATGGTCAGTCATTGAACATTTTACTACTGGGTTGCCAATACACTTTTAACATAAGGGCATAGAAGTTTATCACACAAAAGGAAAAATAAACATGAACTATATTACACTATATAAACAAAATTTGAATATATTATTTAATTATCAACTAGTAATATTGGTACTATTTAGTAAATGTTTATTACCAATATCAGAATTAAAACTACAACTTCTTTGGCCTCAACAGCCTCACAGACAATCAAATCACAGTGACGGGTCACCCTGTCTCCCCATGAAGGCTCTTTGTTCAAATGACGTAGCTGAAGTTGTTTTTGGTAATTCACGCAAGGTTTAACTTCCTCACTAAAACACGTAACCAAACTCCAGACACCATGTACTGCTCAGAATATATCTACAATTAAACTAAAACTATGACTTACCTCACCTTTTAACACATGATATAGAAATACAAACCAAACTTATGATATTTTCTTCCACTTTAGAATTATATCATGAATCTTTTCATAACACATAAGATGTTAAAATCCATAAACTGCAAACTCATGGTAATCTTTATGTTTCAACCCATCCAGGGAGCTCTCAAGACAGTTCAGGCATCCTTAACCCAGTGATGCTTCCGGACTGAAAAGAAGGTATTTAAGGTTAAGGTATTCAAAACCATGAGAGTTTGGGCAGAGTAGTGAAACAGAAACTGTTCCCATTAGTGGAAAGATAAAGTCCAAATTATAAGTTTAAGGAGGTTGGCAAAAGAAGCAATTGAACTTTCTTTTTCTTATGCAGTCTGGTTCGGATTTGTAATGCACTGTTTGACAGTGTGGTGGAATAGGGATTAACTTAGGCTTTCAAACGGGTATTGGATCATTATGAGGAAAGAAAAAAATATTGCAGAGCTACAGTGAAAAGACATGAGAGTAACATTTGCTGAATTGCTCCTTCAGAGACATGGCATGTAAACATTCTAAGATTCCACATCTTTATTAGGATAAAAAGCGATATAGGCATCTAATAAGACTATCAAATAAGAAAATGGAAATATGACTTTGCCCCACAGTATACAGGTGAAGAAGCAAAGTCAGAATGCCTGAAATCCCAAGGAAACTATTCACTGAATCAGGGACATGCAGGGACTCAATAAAATTAACAGCAGAAAGATAAAACAGTGATGGATAAAGTAACAGAACTAAAACCGACCAATCCGTCACAAAGTTAAGAAAGAAGCACTAATAACAGCAGCACATTACAATCAGAGTTCTTTCTCTCTGGGAAGCCTTATTTTAAACTGGAAAACTGCACAATTCACTCGTGTTAGACACTACACTCTCCTACCGACAGCCGAGGCCAACAGAGGTCATGACCTTCCTTCCCACGCCCTTACATGTCACATGACGTGGTTTTGTGACGTGTGTGCGCACGGCCTGCCTGGGAGTTCTCGCTGGGCCCGGGCGAGCTGCAGAGTGAGCGCTGTCTGTTAGTGGTCGGTCGGTGGGAAGTGTCCATGGCCTTGACCGTGTCCATGGCCCGAGCTGTTCTCCGGCTCGTGTTCCGTGGAGCTGCTGTCGGGCCAATTGCCTGTTTCCCTTCCAGGTGGTTGTCTGGGCCCTGGAGTCGCTGTCATTCCAGATCTGTAAGGTAAGCTGGCCTGCCTTGGTAGCAAAAATAGGACGGTCATTTTACTCCATGAATGACTGTAAATTGAGGGAGGGCAAACAGCCCCATGCTTGTTATCTCGGATTCTCCAGCATCTGCAGTACCTTTTATCTCTGATACAATTTTAACCCCACTGCGAAGCCTCTTCTAAGGATGCCTACCCTGAAGAAGTTACCTTCCTCCCTCCGGACAAACCTCAGGGAATCTCTCTCCCACTGCCACTCTCTCATAATCTCTCCTCTCTATCCATCCTCTATCCGCCTCCCCCTTTCTCCCTATTTATTTCAGAACCCTCTTCCCCTCCCCCATTTCTGATGAAGGGTCTAGGCCCGAAACGTCAAGTTTTCCTGCTCCTATGATGCTGCTTGACCTGCTGTGTTCATCCAGCCCCATGCTTGTTATCTCGGATTCTCCAGCATCTGCAGTACCTTTTATCTTTCAAACAGAACTGGGTGTCTTCGTGTACCAACCACTGAAACTAAGCAAGCAGCTACATCAGGCAGTACCACAGGCAAACCGTATGTTGGTCTTCATAGTAAGAGCATTTAAGGACAGGAACAGGTATGTCTTGTTGCAATTATACAGGGCGTTGGTGAGGCCACATCTGAAATATAGTGACAAAAACAAAGTTGCTGGAAAAGCTCAGCAGATCTGGCAGCATCTGTGGAGCAGAAAACAGATTTAACGTTTCGGGTCCGCTGACCCTTCCTCAGAACAGTGTATAACATAGCGTGCAGTTTTAGTCTCCATATCTGAGGAAGGATGTTCTTGCTGTAGAGGGAAAGCAGTGAAGGTTTGCTGCATCAATTCCTGGGATGCCAAGTCTGATGTACGAGGAGAGACTGAGTCAGTTAGGATTGTATTTGCTGGAGTTTAGAAGCATGAGGGGGATCTCATAGAAACCTATAAAATGCCAACAGGACTAGCCAGGTTAGATCCTGGAAGGATATTCCTGATGGTGGAGGAGTCTGGAACCAAGGCTCATAGTTTAAGTATAAAGAGTAGCTTTTAGAACTGATATAAGAAGAAACGTCTTCACCCAGAGGGTGTTGAGCCTATGGACTTCACTACCACAGAAAGTGGTTGAGGCCAAATCATTTGTGCTTCCAAGAAAGGTGTAGATATATCTCTTGTTGCCAAAGGCATCAAGGGATATGGGAGCTGGACAGGATTAGAGTGTTAATGTTGATCATCAACCATGACCGTATTGAATGGTAGAACAGGATTGAGGATTTGAATTGTCTACTTCTGCTCCTATCTTCCATGGCTGCTCTTCACCTAATATAATATTCACTGAAGTCTGGTCACCCATCCTGAATTACCTGTCACCATGGCTGGCTCCATGTGAGCACAGGTACGACAGGGGTGTCAGCACCACGGATGCTGAGAGTTTTTCTCTCAAAAATATTTGCTTGATATGTAAATTCAGTCTCAAATCATGAATCAACTATCTCATTCACTCATTCTCTGGTTAGATCCATGGCACGTGTAAGTTACTTTGCACCAACCCTACCCCCCTACCTACACTCACCTTTACTGGCTCCATCCCCGCCTCTTCGACTTGTCTGCCTCCTCTCCACCTATCCTCTCCTCTATCCATCCTCTATCCGCCTCCCCCTCTCTCCCTATTTATTTCAGAACCCTCTTCCCCTCCCCCATTTCTGATGAAGGGTTTAGGCCCGAAACGTCAAGTTTTCCTGCTCCTATGATGCTGCTTGACCTGCTGTGTTCATCCAGCCCCATGCTTGTTATCTCTAACCATGCAATGTTGGTTTTAATGTAGGCTAATGATCAGTCAGATTTTTAAAATCACGTCTCTTAGCAATTAAGATAGAAGGAAACATTGTCAGGGTTGAAAATCTGAATGTTAGACAAACTACCAACTGCTTTCTGATCTTGATCAATATACTTTATTCACTGAAGTTCACAGCCGAGGTCACTCCAGTCCAACATTCATTAGTGAGAGTGATTGCCCTTCAAAATGCAACCTTATCCCACTGGCATCATTGATAGAAGCATGGCTTAGTTAGTAAATGCATTACAAATTTCCCGGTTTAAACTGGGAATGAGAGTTATGCCATCAGACTACAAAAAGTAGGAGCAGAAGCAGACCATTCAGCACATTGAGTCTGCTCTGCCATTCAATAAGATTAGCTTCACTCCATTTTCCTGCCTTTTCTGGAAAGCCCTTGATCCTGTGGCCGTCTCAGGTTGAATATATTTAACGATCCAACAGAATCCCAGAGATTCACTACCCTTTGAGAGGAGAAATTCCTCCTCATTTCTGTCTTAAATAGGCAAACCCTTATTCAGGCCTTGTGCCCTCTGGTCCCAGACTTTCCACATTTGTCAAGTCCGCTAGGAACTTTGAATGATATGACACCCTTGTGTCATATGTTGACAGTGCAGTTTAGTTTATATACATCTCACTGCACATATCCAACTTTGTTAATTAATTTATTGGTGTGTGGCCTTTACCAACAAGTAGAATATTTTATGATGATACAACATGTTTGCATCAGAGTTCCAGATTTGATTGTAATTCCTCTAGCTCCAACATCTGCCCTAAATCAATGTTTAGTGTTTGCACACACTGCTTTAAATAACAGGAACCTGTGTGTTTTACTGGCAAAATCTACCCGGTTTAATCAAACCTGGTATATGCCTGAACCAGTACAGTGGTTAGGTGCGACAATTACACTTGGATCCTAGTTTCGCAAAAGGTTTCCTCTCTTGATCAATAATCATTGATTCTTGCTTGAAAGATGATGTTTGTAGACGTTGGACAGGACTGGGTTTGGATTGGTATTATGATTTCCACTTGAGAGCAATAGCCACTTTGAAGTAACAGTGGATAATAGTAACTTCTAAGTTGTACCATGTCTTTTGTGATGCTCATTGTTGCTTGTAAAGACATTACCGCCTGTAACTTTTTTTTCAAATTTGATTGATTTGTAATGGTGATTTGAAGGAAAAAATAAGTTTCCCATGTTTAAGTGATTATGGAGTTGCATTTTTTTTTGTAAAGAATGAAAGTACATTAAAATGTTTCTCACTGCAGGCAATGTAGCCTTTAACTGTAATGAATGATTAAAAGTAAAACCCTTTGGGTTGTACAAGGTGCAAGTATTGGGCACTAAACAGTGAGAAAGGTTAAGGAAGTCACCACAGGTATGTTCAAAGAGCTAAATTTTGAGAACTTGCCTGGAAAGCAGGTTGATGTAAGAAGAAATGTCACTGTAATTTAAGTGGCTGAAGCTTCAGTTATAGAGGATAGAATGAAGACAAGGTGGGTTGATACATAAGATACCAAAGCTGGAAGAGCCAACAGTATTGTGGATTTGCCTATGGCACATGGACTGCAGCAGTGCAAGAAGGCAGCTTATGACCATTTTCTCAAGGGCAACTAGGGGCAGGCAGTGAATGCAGACTAGCCAGCGATGCTCATGTGCAAGTTTGAAGATATTGCAGAGTGGAATAGAACATAGAACAATACAGCGCAGAACAGGCCCTTCGGCCCTTGATGTTGCGCCGACCTGTGAACTAATCCAAGCCCATCCCCCTACACTATCCCATCATCATCCATATGCTTATCCAAGGACTGTTTAAATGCTCCTAATGTGGCTGAGTTAACTACATTGGCAGGCAGGGCATTCCACGCCCTTACCACTCTCTGAGTAAAGAACCTGCCTCTGACATCTGTCTTAAATCTATCACCCCTCAATTTGCAGCTATGCCCCCTCGTACAAGCCGACGTCATCATCCTAGGAAAAAGACTCTCACTGCCCACCCTATCCAATCCTCTGATCATTTTGTATGTCTCTATTAAATCCCCTCTTAGCCGCTTTCTCTCCAATGAGAACAGACCCAAGTCCCTCAGCCTTTCCTCATAAGACCTTCGCTCCAGACCAGGCAACATCCTGGTAAATCTCCTCTGCACCTTTTCCAATGCTTCCACATCCTTCCTGTAATGAGGCGACCAGAACTGTACGCAATATTCCAAGTGAGGCCGCACTAGCGTTTTGTACAGTTGCAGCATGACATCACGGCTCCGGAACTCAGTCCCTCTACCAATGAAACCTAACACACCGTATGCCTTCTTAACAGCACTATCAACCTGGGTGGCAACTTCCAGGGATCTATGTACCTGGACACCAAGATCCCTCTGCACATCCACACTACCAAGAATCTTTCCATTGACCCAGTATTCTGCCTTCCTATTATTCTTCCCAAAGTGCATCACCTCACATTTATCTGCATTGAACTCCATTTGCCACCTTTCAGCCCAATTCTGCAGTTTATCCAAGTCTCCCTGCAACATTCTTCCACACTGTCCACCACTCCACTGACTTTAGTGTCATCTGCAAACTTACTAACCCATCCACCTATGTCTGCGTCCAAGTCATTTATAAAAATGACAAACAGCAGTGGTCCCAAAACAGATCCTTGTGGCACACCTCTAGTAACCGGACTCCAGGCTGAATATTTTCCATCAACCACCACTCTTTGCTTTCTTTCAGGAAGCCAGTTTCTAATCCAAACTGCTAAATCTCCCTCAATCCCAGGCCTCCGCATTTTCTCCAATAGCCTACCATGTGGAACCTTATCGAAGGCTTTACTGAAGTCCATGTACACCACGTCAACGGCCCTACCCTAATCCACATGCTTGGTCACCTTCTCAAAAAACTCAATGAGGTTTGTGAGACACGACCTGCCCTTGACGAATCCATGTTGACTATCTCCAATCAAATTGTTGCTTGCTAGATGATTATAAATCCTATCTCTTAAAATCCTTTCCAAAACTTTTCCTACAACAGATGTAAGGCTCACTGGTCTATAATTACCTGGGTCATCTCTACTGCCCTTCTTGAACAAGGGCACAACATTTGCAATCCTCCAGTCATCTGGTACTCAACCTGTAGCCAATGACGACTCAAAGATCAAGGCCAAAGGCTCCGCCATCTCCTCCTTAGCTTCCCAGAGAATCCTTGGAAAAATCCCATCCGGCCCAGGGGATTTATCTACCTTCACACCTTCTAGGATTGATAACACCTCCTCCTTACTAACCTCAATCCTTTCAAGTCTAATAGCCCGTATCTCAGTCTTCTCCTCTACAATATTCTCCTTTTCCCAAGTGAAAACAGATGAGAAATATTTGTTTAGCACCTCTCCAATCTCCACAGGGTCCACACACAACTTCCCACTTCTGTCTTTGACTTGGCCTATTCTTACCCTAGTCATCCTTTTATTCCCCACATACCTATAGGAAGCTTTAGGGTTCTCCTTAATTCTACCTGCTAATGACTGCTCATGTCCCCTCCTTGCTCTTCTTAACTCTCTCTTTAAATCCTTCCTAGCTAATCTGTAACTCTCCATCGCCTCATCTGAACCATCTCGTCTCAATGTCACATAAGCCTCCCTCTTCTGCTTAACAAGAAATACAATTTCTTTTGTAAACCAAGGTTCCCTTACCTTATCACTTCCTCCCTGCCTGACAGGGACATACCTATCAAGGACACGCAATATCTGTTCCTTAAACCAGCTCCACATTTCGATTGTCCCCATCCCCTGCATTTTGCTACCCCATTCTATCCCTCCTAAGTCTTGCCTAATCGCATTATAATTGCCTTTCCCCCATCTATAACTCTTGCCCAGTGGCTGTTCCTATCCCTTTCCATCGCTAAACTAAATGTAACCGAATTATGGTCACTCTCTCCAAAGTGCTCACCTACCAATAAATCAAACACCTGGCCTGGTTCACTACCAAGTACCAGATCCAGTGTGGCCTCCCCTCTTGTCGGCCCTTCGACATACTGTGTCAGGAAACCCTCCTGCACACATTGGACAAAAACCGATCCATCCGACGTACTAGAGTTATAGCATTTCCAGTCAATGTTGGGGAAGTTAAAGTCTCCCATAATGACCACCTTGTTCCTTTCACTCCTGCCCAGAATCGTTTTGCTGATCCTCTCCTCCACATCCCTGGAACTTTGCGGAGGCCTATAAAAAACTCCCAGCAGTGTGACCTCTCCTCTCCTGTTTCTGACCTCAGCCCATACCACCTCAGTAGACGAGTCCTCGTCAAAAGTTCTTTCAGCCACCGTTATACTGTCCTTGACTAACAAAGCTACACCTCCCCCTCTTTTACCACCTTCCCTGATCTTTATGAAAGACCTAAACCCTGGAACCTGCAACATAGCGTGGATTGTCTAAGCACTTTTAACTGGGGTTTGATGCGTAGGATGGCAGGGGCTGGCAATTTCTGCAATTTAGAATGTGGACTGTGGTGACTCATAATGGCAATTCATCACTTTGAGGGCAGTTGGGGATGGGCAATAAATGCTGGCCTAGACAGTCCTCCCACATCGTGTGAATGAATTTGAAGAAAAAGTTATGTTTTTCTATCAAGTTTTTATACTAAATGAAGTATATGTTACTGCCAATGAACTGCATCTCTTGTATCGGGGTGTGCGCATCCGAGCCAGACAGTAATCCATTGCCACTAATTGTGCTTTGGGCTGGATGAATTGTAAGCTCAATAAACGTCTCTTGGGAATAGAGTGCTTCCCAGTTTTCAACACCTAGATGCTCAATAACATAATCGATGCAACGTTTGTTATTTAACAATTTGCATGCCCTATGTGGATTTTTCAGCTCAGTGTTAATCAATCCAATGGCCCAGTTATTTTAGAAATGAGATCATTCAAAATATGTGTATGCCAAGGTAATTGTTGAAATTAGTGATGCATCTTTTATTTGGGATTATTGCAAGCAACATTGAAACCATGTTCTTCCTGATAGCTCTGGATAGTGTATGCTGCAAATATGAAAGCACAGTGCAGTAACCCACAGCACCACGCAGTCATGTATCAGTAGTTCTCTGGAATGAAACAGATATAGCACTAAAAAGAAATCTTCGTCAGTTTGGTTACTCTCCTCAAATCTGGAGGGCATAGTGGCATAGATATATTGAATGTGTTGTTTTGAATAATCAGTACATGAAAATGGAAAATCTCAAAACTAAAGGATATAGTACTATTTTAAGATAGCCTTGTTATTTAACAGCAACCAATCGTAGCATAAATTACTGAACCAAAAAGGCTAGTTAGCCCATCAAATGCATTTTGCCTGTAAGATATCATACTCATGCCCATGTCCATGCTCATGACTTGCCCCAAAATCAACACTAACCTGACTTATTTGATTTTCTGCATGAGGCCAAAAATTGCAGCAAAATCTTCCATTTGCACTTGTGAAACTGTTGCCTTTTTCAAACCTATTATCCTAAAATAACCATCAAAATCGGATAACATTCTATTACTGCGACTTATCATAATTTGTTGTGTTCCATACATGGCACTTCCAATTTCCATCATAATGGTAACCATTGTGTTTTAGACTGTGAATTTAGTGTAATATGTAATTTAGTATGTCATTACTCAGTAATATTTCTGTATTAACCTTGTCTATGACTTGTCTACCTGTTTCAGTGGTTCCTTATTTAAATAATTGAGTTTTTAACTTTGAAAAGGTAAGGTGACCTAATTAAGTTGATTCAAGTTATAAAATGATTTTCTTAGTAGATACAAGAAATCATTCTCCCTGGGAATTCAGAATAACAAGGTATAGTCATATATTAGGAAGATGTTACTTAGGATTGAAATTGAGAAGGAATTTTTCATGCCGATCAGGTTGATAAGTCCTGAAATCGCTTCCTGAAAGGTTGCAGATAAAATGGAAATTTTGAAGACCACAAATAATAAATTTTGTTAGGGTGAAAATTTCAAGTGATTTGGAGCAAAACTGAGTAAAGAAAGTACATACCAGCCATGAATGTTGGAAATAACCTGAGGGCCTAAATGGCCTATTTCTGTTCAATATTTTGACATGAAGCTGAACATTTTCTTGTCAGTCAATGTTTAATTTCACCAAATCGATAAAAACCTAGAGATTTGGTAAGTTGCACACAAACACTGCACAGGACCAGGCCGTTCAGCACTTGACACTGCTGTGCCAATTGATAAGATCATGACTGATCTAGTTGTGCACTTAATTCCAATTTCTTGTTGCCTCTCATGACTCTTGATTCCCTTGCTGATTTTTTTTTAAAAAAAACCTATATAATTCTGCCTTGTAAATATTCAATTACGTCAGCTTCATGTTCAGTCTGCAGAAGAGAATTCTGCTAACAACACTCTGCGGGTAAAAATATCCTTATCTCAGTCTTAAATGCAGAGCCACAAGTTTTTTAAAAGTCCTCCCCTCCCTCACCAAAACAAGGGGAAACAACCCCCCCAGTACGCATCCTGTAAAGCTTATGAATCTTGTGCAAGCAAAATATTTTGCAAATTGGAAATAAAGTAAGTGCTGGATAAACTTGGTAGGTCTGGCAGCATCTTTGAAAAGGTAAACAGAGTTAATGTTTCAAGTGCCTTGAGACTCTTCTTCAGAACTTCCAAAAAAGTCATTGGACTTATGATATTAACCTTGTTTCTCTATCTGCTGAGTTCGTCCTGTGCTTGTAGCATCCCTACAATGTGGAAGTAGGCCATTTAGCCCATCGAATCCATACCAACTCTCTGAAGAGCCAACCCCCTACCCTATCCCTTTGACCTTAAATTTCCCATGGGTAATGCACCTAACCTACACATCCCTGAACTCTACAGGGCAATTTAGCATGGCCAATCCACCTAACCTGCACATCTTTGGTCTGTGGGAGCTAATGTGCCAAGCTGTACTTGCTGTTCATATTTCTCATTCTCATGTTTCTGGTTATTCTTCTGAACTCCAATGGGTATGGGCCCAACCTGCTCAATTTTTCCTCACAAGCCAATCCTTTAATTCCAGGAATTAGTCAATTGGCAGTTCTCTCAACAATTGCAATTAAGTATTGATGCGCATTTTTATGTTGCTTAAATAAAAACCTGCTGTCTTTTAAACGTTATGAAATCCAAAGTATGGGATTGCAAGTTGGGTCCTGGAAAAACAAATCTTTTATGTTGGTAACTTCTGGTTATTATAATCATGCATCATTTTAGAAAAGATTTTGCACTTAGCTGTCTCTGCAGAATGTAAAAATATTTTACAGTGAAATAATTTTAAGAAATAAAATTTATGTATTTACTTCCCAGACAATATTTCTCATGTGACTAAATGGTGTTCATTTTGAATACTAATCAAGAAAGTGCATTTTATATCATCTTAGAGCTTTGTTTTAACATCCTAAAGTGTGTTACAATTGGTCAGTTAGTTCTGAAGTACAGTTACTTCAGTCAGAAATGATGAGCAGTCTCTCAAACAATACAAGTGTTTGGCATGACCATGTATTTTTGGGAAAACCAAATTATTGAATAAATTAATTTTTACTTTTTAAATGCTTTTATTTCCACTTGTGAGCTAGATGGGTCCTTTGACATCTCATATTTTGAATTAGATATTTAAAAAAACAATGTAGCACATCCTCAGTACTCCAGAGCAATGTCAGCTGTGGTATTGTGCCCCATTCTATACAAGGTTTTGTTGCAGAGGTTTGGTGATCAGATCAATAAGAATGTCTCCATTTGTTAAATGCATTCTTTTTTGTAAGTTGCTGCATTGTATTTATTGTATTTGTATTTGGCAGGGCAATGTCATCAAGAAGAAAAATAAGCCATCTTGAAAGGACAGTCAACAATTTCCGTCAAGAGGTCAGTTCAAGTTGCTGATTAGAGTGAGGGGGGTGATTTTGCTTTTCACATATTGAATATGAATTTCAAACATTCGTGATCTTTCTTGTGTCACAGTCAAAGCTATTATAATTGTGTTTTATTCATCCAACATTACACAGCTGCCATCAGTTTTTTTTCCACCACTCTACTATTTATTCACTGTCACCTTCCATGTGAGTTGAATGCCAGTTCACGTGATGTTAATGCAAAGCTTTGAAATAAATTCTTATTTCAAACTTGAACAATGGAAGATTTTCTTTATCATGAAATTATTAAAAAAATTAATCAAAACATTTCTTGATTGAAGACAATTTTACCATTTTGCCAATGTAATGGAATTGTTGGTTAATATTTTAATGTTGAACTTTGTGACACCAAAATAGTTTCCCAATTGTGTTACTGTTGTATCAACCTTAATTTTACATTAAAAAATATTGCAAATCTGAATACACACCATTGCAGTTGCTAAATGGTCTATTTTAATTGTGAACGCATTTAAATTATTTATTCTGTTCCACTAATATTTAGAAAATAGCATAAACCACAACATAACTATAGCACACCATACTATTTTTTACATCCTTTCTGAAAGCTGTAATTTTACTCTTCAAATGTCAGCTTGTCAATTTGGTGTCAAAATTTCTTTTTCTAACCTGTGCTGGTCTCTAATTTCTCTCTTAGCAGCAAGAATTCGTGTTGCAGTATTCTGAGACCACGCCAGCATATGATTTGAATGTAAAAAGATCAGAATATGCTGTTTTCGTTTTCTTCAACCATGTTTATCTTATTGGCATGATAGTTAAAATATGAATCTACCAGTCTATAATTCATGTGCAATTCTGGAAGCTTCTCTCTTTGTAATGCTAATAACATTCTAATTACGCCTCTGCCCTGCCGCTGCCGCCACCGTTCTCTTGGCAGCTCAGGTACCAGAAACGGGTGCAGGCAATACTCAAGACAGCTAATGGAATGCTGACCTTCATATCTAAGGGGTGCAGATGTAATGCTGTCGTTTTCCAAACCCTAGTTAGACCCCACTTAAATACTGTGAGCAGATCTGGGCCCTGCACCTTAGGATATTTTGGAACAAAAACAGAAGTTGTTGGAAAAGCTCAGCAGGTCTGGCAGCACCTGTGAAGAAGAAAATCAGTTCTGAGGAAGGGTCGCTGGACCCGAAACGTTAACTGTAATGTTTTTTTTCTCGCGGATGCTGCCAGACCTGTTAAGCTTTTCCAGCAACTTCCATTTTTGTTCCGGATTTACAGCATCTGCAGTTCTTTCTGTTTTTACTTGGGATATTTTAGCCCTGGAGGGAGTTTAGTGCAGGTTTACGAGCAATGATAGCTGAACTTCAGGGGTTGTGTTGTGAGGAGCAATTAGATATTTAAGATCTTTATTTCTCTAGAATTTATAAGGTTAAGTGGTGATCTAATCAAGGTCTTTAGGATATTGACATGGAAAGACAAAATAGATAAACTATTTTACGCTGGTTGAAGATTCTAGAACTGGGGCGTTAATATAAGGATTGGGGCCAGGTCATTCAAGGGATGTTAGAAAGCACTTTGATGCGCGAAGAGTAGTGGAGATTTGGAACCCTCTTTCTCAAATCATAGCCAATGCTAACTCAATTGTCAAAAGTAAGTCTGGGATAAACAATTTTAATTAAGTAAGGATATCAAGGTAAGTGGGTCAAGGCAGGCTAGAGGGGCTGAATCCCTATCCCTATCCCTATCCCTATTCCTGTTCCTGTGCTCAATCCACCCACTACCCCACGATAAAGAGGAAAAAATGCAGATAGCCAGAGCTAATCCAAAACATTCCAGGATATCAGGCACTTGAAGTTAACTGTGCACTACTCCGTGAAGTAAAGAGCATCCAGTCTAACACAGGCTAGAAAGTTCCAGTTTACAATTATGCTTTGTCAGATTCTCTGTTGGAGTGGCACAATTTACCCTGGCAACCTTGAGCTGACTAGAGAAAAAAATGCAGTTGAAAAAAATCCTATTCATTACTGTTATGCAGTGATTCTGATCGAACAGTACATATTTTGTGAATGTTTGGTGAAGATGAAATCAGATGAGCTTTGGATTACCATCCTCACCGCTACAGACCAATAAGAAAACGTCAATCCAGGGAAGCGATGAGGAGAAATTACCAAAAGTTTACCTGAGGGTTTTGAAAGAACTTTAGAAGGAACGTTGAGGTAGTCTGTTTGGCAGAGGAAGCCACCAAGAAGAATTCAGTGTATTTGGGACAGTTTCTGATAACAATATATGGTGGATCCAACTGGGGATTAGGCTATTCTAGATCGGGTAATGTGTAATGAGGCAGGCTTAATAAGTGTAAAGGATCTCCATTGAAGCAATGATCATAACATGGTAGAATTTAGCATTCAGTTTGAGATGGAGGAACTTGGGTTGGAAACAATTGTGTGAAGTTTAAGTAAGGGTAATTGCAAAAGAATGGGAGAAGAGCTGTCTGGAGTGGACCGGGAAAGGAGTTTAGTAACTAAGACGGTTGAGGAACGAAAGCAAATATTAATGAAAATAGTTTGTGGCTTGCAGCAAAGACCAGGAATAAAAGATTTCAGGAAGGGAATAAGCCAATCATGGTCAACCAGAGAAGTTGAGGATAGTATCAGATTCAGTGAAAAAACATAGATGTGACAAAGATTGCTCGTAAACCTGAGGTTTGTGAAAGTTTTAAAATGAATGAAAGATCCCCAAAAACAAGAGACTTGGAAAATAAACCTTGAGGGTAAACTTGCAAGTAACATCAAGACAAACAGCAAGACCTGCCAAAGTGAACGTAGGCCCCTAAGAGAACAAAACTGATGAAATAATAAGAGGGAACTAGAGAATGGCAGAGGAGTTGAATAGGTACTTTGCATCAGTCTTCACAGTAGAAGACACTAATGGAATTTCAAAGTTACTAAGTAATCACGAACTAAAAAGTGGGGAGGAAATAATTACAATAACTATCACTAGGGAAAAAAGTGGTTGGCAAATTAATGTACCTAAAGATCAATAGATCCCCAGGACTTGATGAAATACATCCTGGTACATTAAGAGAAGTAGCTACAGATATAGTGGATGCCCTGATAGTAACATTCCAGGAATCCTTAGAATCTGAGAAAAAAACTGAAGATTGGAAAACTGTCAATGCAAAACCTTTTATTTAGAAAGAGAAAGTGACAAAAAATTGGGTAACTGTAGGCTAGTTAGCTTAATGTCTCTCCACAGATATTGTGCGACCCACTGAGTTTCTTCTGCAATTTCTGTTTTTGTTAATAGTAGACAGAATTGGGATGTGGAGGGGGGATTTTCCCTGTTGCAACCTGTAATTACTGGTGTGCCACAGGGATTGGTGCTGGGGGCAAAGTTATTTACAATATTTATTATTGACTTGGATGAGGAAAGTGAATGTGCTATAGCTAAGCTTGCAGATGATGAAAAATAGATTGTAAGGCAAGTGGTGAGACGACAGAGTCTACAGAGAGATATAATCAAGTTAAGCAAGTGGGCAAAAACTTGGCAGCTGCAATATAATGTGGAGAAATGTGAGGCTGTGCACTTTAGCTGAAAGAAGAGGAGCTGGATCATTTTTAAATGGTGCAAGACTGCAGAAATCTGGAACAGAGGAATTTAGGAGTCTTCATCCATGAATCACAAAAAGCTAGCATCTAAGTTCATGAGTAAATAGGAAAGACAAATGACCTTTATTTCTACGTGACTGGAATATAAAATTAGGAAAGTCCTACTAAAAATATACAAGACAGTAGCAAGACAACAGCTGAAAACCTTACGGTAGATTAGCAGTATTTTGTTAGTATGTTGCTTTTAGTATAGTAAAACATTGTAATATTCAGACAAGGGTTTAGGCCCGAAACGTCAAGTTTTCCTGCTCCTATGATGCTGCTTGACCTGCTGTGTTCATCCAGCCCCACGCTTGTTATCTCGGATTCTCCAGCATCTGCAGTACCTTTTATCTCTGATAGCATTTCCATTTTGTCCAACTTGTCAAAACATTAAATACCCAAAAATCGTTTAGTTTCTAACTCTGGTCACCATTCATTTAAGTCTCTGCAATTTGGTGAAATCCATTTATCTCTGATATTAATTTAACTCTTTTGTTGCAAGTGTACACTATTCAGATAAAGTGCTACTCAATTATGTTTTTGGCTTTTTCCAACCTCCCGGCCTGATTTTGATTTATTGACTAAGCACTGTTACCATTAAACTTTTAGTCCCTTTTTTTGTTTTATATTCATCAATTTGTGTAATGGTAAACTATTGTGAACTTAAGGAAATGGAATTGTTGGAAATGTTATTAGTTTTGCTTTGCAGGTAAGGGTTCTTTTTAACCAGAGGTGGAATGACTAAATTTAGTGTGGCAGAGATACCTATGTTCTGAAGGTTTTTTTAACTGGATACTGAAGTAGGAAAACACATAAAATAATCTACAAGATATTTGAAATCTCCCAATAAATGTGTGGGAGAATTATTTTTGGTTGCCAATCAATAAACTTTGTTTTCTTGCATTTAGATGATTGCTGAAGCAAAAGTCTGTGGAATAGTTCAGGAATCTGAAACAGTTAAAAGACTACGCCTTGTCATCATGAACAAAGATTTTACTTTCAAAGCAGGACAGTGGTAAATCTTCCATTCAGCATTAGATGGGTTTATTGTAACTACCTGTAATTGCTTTAGTTTCTTGTACAGTGCGTGTTCTTTAGCAGTTCAAAATGCATTTCTCTTCAACGTGACTTCGCTCTAAATTACTGTGTAGCTGAGCTACTGATCTGTAAATGCTGATAAATATGTCTTTTAAAAAGAGTATAGTTTTAAATGTAGATTTTAGCCTCAATAGTATACGTTGATCAGCTATAACATTGCTGAAAACTTAATTAAAATTGATGTACTTTTTGGCAATGTTGGCATTTCAAGGTGGGCCCTTTTTTTCCCCCACACATCATAAAGCAGGTAACAGAATGAAAGTGAGGTTTAAGAATGTCTGCCTCTGTCAGTAGAAAAAATGGAAACTGATACAAATAAGCTAAGCCAAAGAAATCTAAAGTCCTCATTTAGCTCAAACATTCACTGCCTTCACTACAACAGCAGCAGTGTGTACTACATCCAAGATGGTACTGCATGAACTTGCCAGGGTTTCTTCGTCTTCCAAACCCAACATTACGGTCAAGAAAAAAGGTTTCCAAATGTTTGGTACAACAGTACAACATGACATGTAATTGTGACTTGGAACTGTATCACTGTTACTTCACTAACACTGGACCAAAAACTGGAACTCCTTTCTTTGCAGCATTATGGCTGTGCGTTCATTAGATGGATTGCAGCAGTTCAAGAACGCATCTTGCCACCACCTCCTCGACAGCAGTTGCCAGCAAATGAATGTCTTACCATAGGTCATTGAGTCCCTACAGTGTGAAAACAGGCCATTCAGCCCAACAACTCCACACCGACCCACCAAAGAGCATCCCACCCAGATCTGTCTCCCGACCCTATATTCCCCGTGGCTAACACACCTAACCTACGGATCCCTGAATGTTACGGAGCAATTTAGCATGGCCAGTCCCGGTAACTTGGACTGAGGGAGGAAACTGGAGCAGCTGGAAGAAACCCTGCAGACGCAGGGAGAATGTGCAAACTCCACACAGACAGTTACCTGAGGGTGGAATTGGATGTGGGTCCCTGGTACTGTGAGTCAGCAATGCTAACCACTGAGCCACCATGCCACCCACCAGCAATGCTAATGTCCCGTAGAAATTAAAATAAGCTCCGCACGTTCAGTACACGTTTAACTGTCAGTGCCATTAATCTGCTGGTTGCTACCTCAATCTACGCAACGAAAATATGGAACTTGCCTTTCTCTCCACAATCCAGACTGTTAAAATTATTTTATTTTGCCCTCAACCTGTGCCCCTGATTGCCTCGGCTGTTGAAATTCTAATGCAAGTACAATCTGGAAGGCGATGTTGAAAGATCTTTGGCAAATTTGTGCAGTGCATCTTGCAGACACTGCTGCTACGGAAAGTTGGTGGTGGAGGGAGTAAATGTTTGTTGATATGGTGCCACTCAAGCAGGCTAATTTGTCCTGTATGATGTCAAGCTTCTTAAGTGTTGGAGCTGCACTCATCCAGACAAATGGGGAGTATTCCATCACACTTCTGTCTTCTATTTTTTATAGATGGTAGATGAACTTTGGGGAATCAAGAGGTGAGTTACTAGCTGCAGTATTTCTAACCTCTGATCTGCTCTTCCAGCCACAGTATTTATAGGATGAGTTCTTTTGAGTTTCCAGTCAGTGGTAACGCCCAGGATGTTGATAGTGGGGGATTCAGTGATGGTAACACAGTCGTGGTTTGATTGTCTCTTCTTGGAGGTGGTCATTGCCTGGCATTTGTTACTTGCCACACCCAAATTCAGACCTTATGATGGAGGGACATTCATTGGTGAAACAGCTGAAGATGATTGAGCCTAGGACACTGCCCTGAGGAATTCCTGCAGAGATGTCCTCAAGCTGAGATGACTGACAACCACAACCATCTTCCTCTCTACGTTTGCAAATGTCCACACCGACCCTCAGAGCATCCCATCCAGAATCATTCCCCTATAACCCACCTAATCTACACATCCCTGAACACTATGGGCAATTTAGCATGGCCAATCCACCTAGCCTGCACATCTTTGGACTGTGGGAAGAAACCGGAGAACCCAGAGGAAACACACGCAGACATGGGGAGAACGTGCAAACTCCAAACAGACAGTTGCCCGAGGTTGGAATTGAACCCAGGCACCTGGCGCTGTGAGGCAACACTGCTAACCACTGAGCCACTGTGCAGTTTCAGCCTATTGACCCTTCATATTTTGCAAACTCCTGTCAACAGCCCCTCACCCTTCCCTCCAAGGAAAACAGTCTCATCTTTTCCAATGCAATCACATTCTTCCCACATTGTGATGACTGAACTGTACACATCTGAGGCTTTAATGGTGTCCTCTGTACATTCATCGTAACTCCCTGGTTGTTTTTCTATGCCCCTCTTAATGAAGCATAGAATTGTGCATGCTTTTTCAAGCAGCTATCTATCCTGCCAACTTTTAATGACTTATGCACATATAAACCCAAGACTCTTTGCTCCTGCACAGCCTTTCGAATAGCCCCCTTTAATTTATACTCTCCATGTTCTTTGTACCAGGGTGTATTACCTGTTACTTCTTTGCATTGAGTTTCAGCTGCCACCTAACTGTCCACTCTTCAAATTTTCAACACCCTTTTGGAGTTCACACTGTCCTCCTCCCAGTTTACAATTCTTCCAAGTTTCAGGTCATCTGAAAACTTTGAAATTGTCCCCTCCACACCAAGATCCAGGTCATTTATTTACATCAGAAAAAGCAAGTGGTCCAATACTAACCCCAGAACTCCACTCCTAACCTTCCTCCAGTCTGAAACCTTCCTCGGCCACTTTTGTATCGTCTTGCTACTGTTCATTTCATTTATTCCATAATATATAACTTCCTACAAAATTCTGCTGTGTGACATTGTATCAAATGCTTTTTGAAAGTACGTGTACACCACATCACACCACACCCTTAAACATACTCTTGAATGGTCTGTGTTGACTGCAAAGCATGTGTAAAGATTGCTTAGGCAAGTGTAGCCTTCAGCAGATTTTGAACATCAGTCAAGAATGAAGAGGTGCACGACTGCCTACCAAATAGACATAATATAAAACAACAGTCCTGCTCACTGAGCTGTATATGCTGTAATTCTGCAATGGCCAATATCCAGCTAGGAAGTTCAAGCACTTTCACTTGAACAGGCCTTTGGAAGCTTCTGAATATTTGATGGCAGTGCAAAATACCAGACACCAAGGTCCTCAACTAAACTAACATGCCAGGCATCTTAACCATGCTGACTCATTCTCAATTTGCATTTGGGCCCAAATGACCAAAGTGAATCTTTTAAGGTGAACTTGAATCTGGAGTGCTTGCATTACTGTCAAAGGAAGCAATAAAAAGGATATTCTAAAGGTTTAACTTAGTTTTGCTATTGATTTTGAGTCTTCAGGGAAGCTCACCCACGATCACCGTACCGAGCACAACCAAATTTAAAAGATAAATAAATAAATGATGCAGAAACCTTTGAAATCACACATATCAGAGAAGGAGCAGCCAGTAGAGATGTATGTACAGGTGTAAGTTAAATGTAGTGTTAAACCATGAAGTCAATTCAAATGAAAAGCCTAATATATTTCAATTAGATTTCTCTTTGCTACGGTCACGATCCAAACTTTCCTCTTCCAAATTCGCCCTGCCCTTGAATGTGAAACAAATTTTCTGCCTGACTAAGCTGTATTAATTTATTTTTATTTTCTGCTACTATCCTGTTCCGGTTTAAGGAGGTGTGTGAAGAGACAGTTATATAAATTTCCTGTTAGTTGCAATCTTTTTATTTAAAAAAAAATTTATTCCATTAAAGGGTAGATTTCTTTATACCTGGCATTTCACAAGTTGGTGGCTTTTCTATCTGTTCAAGTCCGGGACTGTTGGAGAGGGAGAGTGTATTGGAATTGGCAGTAAAATACAGTAAACATCTGCCTGCCCACTGGATTCATACTCAGGTAACCAAATTTTTTTTGTTTTTGTTTGTTTTTGATTTAATGGTTTCAAAAGAATTAAAGCAACATTAGTAAATGCAAACCAATTATGTCAATGCAATGTTTCAGTAATATAAACATGTTTAGAAAAAACAATTATTATATTAAAAATGTCTATTGTTGAATGATGGTGGAGCTTTTTCTGACAAAGAATTGACCACTATGATTTCTATCTTTGACTGTTTGTGCGTTTGTCACTAAGTATTCATCTTATTTTTAGCTAGCTTTCTTTTTGCTTTATTCATCATAGAATTTGTTAGTGGCTGGCAAGGCCAGTATTTATTACCCACTCCAAAGACCTTCAAGGAGTAATCATGCCCTCTTGAACCACTGCAGGCCAGGAGATACCAAACAAGCTTGTTGCCTAGTCCTGGATGGTGTAGAGCTGCTTCAGTATTTTTGGAGCTACATTCATCCAGGCAAGTATAATAATAGAATTATATAATGATACAGCACAGAAGGAAGACCATTTGACCCATCTTATTCAAGTCAACTTTATCCAGGAACAATTTATCCAGTCTCACTCCCACCCTTTGCGTGCACTCAGAATTTTCTTTTTCTTTTCAAGTGCCTAACTGCTTTGAAAGTTATCGTTGAATCTGCCACAGCTAGGAACAGTGCATTCAAGATATTAATCATTTGAGTTTTTAAAATAAAGAAAATGTTTTTCCTTCTTTCTCCTTGGTGTCTTTTGGCAAATCAACTTAAATCTGTGTCCTCTGGTCTTTGACCTCTATGTCAATGAAAACAGTTTTCTCTACTCTGTATACACTCTAGGTGTTGAGCACCTCTGTTACTTGACATTTCAATCTTCTCTTCAATAAGTACTTCAGCTTTTCTGATCTATATGTAGCTGTTCACCTTCACACCCTTCCTAAAGTTCATCAACCCAAATTGGACGTAACACCAGTTGAGTCAGCACCAGTATTTATAAAGCTTCATCATAACTTGTTTTTATAAAACCAAAGCACTGCAGATGCTTTATATCGCAAATAAGAACAAAATGCCAGGGAAGCTTGGAAGGTCTGGTAGCATCTGTGGAGAGAGGAACAAGTTTAATGTTCTGACAATTCTTCCGAAGACACAATGTTAACTTTGATTCATCAGTGGGGAGAGAAACACAGAAGTGTAATGGCACTTTTTTGTGTTTTTATTCCTTACTTTCATGCACTGAGAAAAAAATGCGGATTTGTACATGGAGGCAGGGGGTATTGCAGAAGTGTTAAATTAATACTTTGCATCTGTCTTTATAAAAGAGAAGGGTGCTGTCCAGGCCATGATGACAAAGGAGGGATGGATTTTTTTGGACTGGAGGAAGGTTTGTAGTGGAGTTTCCTAAGCGTTGGTTTTGGAACTTTGCTTTTCCTTTATACGTACTAATAGAGTGATAGATTTCTAAAGTGCAGTAAACAGGCCCTTCAGCCTATTGTGTCCACGTCAATCAAAAACAACCACTTAACTATTCTAATCCCATTCTCCAGCACTTTGCCCATAATCTTGTGCTCTTGTAATGTCAAGGCATACATCTAAATACTGCTTCAGTATGAGGGTTTCTGCCCCTACCGCCCTTACAGTAATGAGTTCCAGACTCCCGCCACCCACTGGTTGAGTAAGTTTTTCTTCACATCTCCTCTAAACCTTTTGCCCTTTATCTTAAATCTGTGTCCCCTGGTCCTTGAACCCTCCATCAAGGAGAAAAAACTCTTCCTGTCTACCCTATCTAATGATTTGGATCTTGGTATGCAGGGAGCAATTTCAAAGTGAACAGATGACATGAAATTTGAGAGAATTATAAACCGTGAGGAGAACAATGTGGAACTCCAGAAGGATATTGACAAGTTAGTGGAGTGGACTGATAGGTGCCAGATGAGGTTCAGTGCAGAGAAGTGTGAGGTGATTTACTTTAGTAGGAAGAAAATTGAAAGACAGTATAAAATAGGGGATGCTATTGTAAAAGGGGTGCAGGAGCTGAGGGACTTGTTATTTCCTCAGTTGGAATGTTGTATACAGTTGTGGATGCCACATTATAGGAACGAAGCATCTGCATTGGGGGAGTGCAAGAGTGATTTAAAGTAATGTTTCCAGGGCTGAGGAACTTCAGTTTTGCGGATAGATGGAAGAAGTTAGGACTGTTCTTTGTGGAGAGAAAGAAACTGAGAGAATATTTGATACAGGTTTTTCAAATTGAGTGGGCTTAATAGAGTACATAGAGAGAAGCTGCTCTTGCGCTCTCTAAAGCCTGCCATGCCTCTACCCAGGCAGTTCTAATATAACTGCAACACTGGCATTTACTCAGCAGTGGAAAATTGCCTAGGTATGTGTGGTACACAAAAAACATGACACATGCAGCCCACCCAGCTACCACCCAATCAGTCTATTCTTGATCTTCAGGATAATGGTGTAAAGTGTCTCCAGCAGCATAGGCTTGGCAATAGACTGCTCAGTGACACTTAGTTTGGGTTCTGTCAGGGCCATTCAGCTTCAGACCTCATTACAGCGTTGGTTTAAACATGGTCAAAAGCATTGAACTCCAGAGGTGAGGTGGGAGTGACTATCCTTGACAACAAGGCTTGGAATTGAGTGTGGCATTTAGGAAACTCTGGCAAAAGTGGAGTCAGTGGGAATCAGGTGGAAAATCTTTGGTTGGAGTTAATATAGATACATGGGAGCAACACCACCTGCATGTTCCCCTCCAAGCCACTCATCATTCTGACTTGGAAATATTAACTCCATTCTTTCAGTGTCACTGGGCCAAAATACTGAAACTTCTTCCCAAATGGATTGCAGTGATTAAGAAGGCAGCTCGCCATGAACTAATGAGCAAGTAGGGATGAGCAATAACTATTGGTCCATCCAACAATGTGCACACTTCCCATGAATGAATAAAAAGCTGCTGCCATCTCTAATAGGTCTGTTTTCATTGAATCCTAGAATCCCTGAACTGTGGAAGCAGGCCATTTGACAAATCAAGTTCACACCAACCCTCTGAAGAGTGATCCACGACCGCCCCCCCCCCCCCGCCACACCCACCCCACACCCCCACCCCATTCCAACCCTATCCCTGTAATCCTGTGTTTCCCATGGCAATTCACCTAACCTGTCAAAGGGAAAGAATATGCACAGGAATGCTAATGAAGAAAGTTGGGATTTTGGCTACTAAATTTGACTACGTACCAATTTAGACAGTTGCTTGACCAGTCTGTGGGGAACTGCTCCCAAATTTTGGTAGAACTCACCAGATGTTATTAAATGACTTTGTCGGGTCAAGTAGATTGGTTGCGCTTTTGTCATATCTGAATCCAATGTTTATTTTGCAGCCGTATGATCCACCTAAAGCTATGTTTTTTTTTACTGATTTATTAGGATAATTCAAAACAGTGAAACATTTGACTGTTTTAGAATCAGTAATTAGCCTGGATAAAACCCCAGAAGTTATAGTGAACAAATGGGACTAACAACAATATAGTCACTATTATTCGTACTTTCTATTCCAGCTTCATTTAATTAACTGAAATCAGATTTATAAATTATCATGGTGGGCTTTAAACCTGAGTTTTAAGATGATTGAAAACTGATTACCCACTTGGCTTGACATCTGAAATATTAGTCCAGTGACATAAACAATATAAAAGCATACTGGGTATATAGCATAATACTGAAAACAATTTCTCAATTCTGTGATAAGTAATTAGATTAATTTCTTCCACTGTATGCAGTTGGCTGACCGTTAATATGTTGCTGTAAACTAAACAAAAGGCTTTTCACTTTACAAGAAGTTTAAGGGGAATATCATTTTTAATTGCATCAAATCACTGAGTTATAATGTACACATTTCTGCAGCTACTTGTAAGAAAAGTGCTTTATGGACTTTCCACTCCAGCTCTGCTATTTAGACCTTCAATTCGATGAGCAGAGAATGGTAAAAGTATAGAGGCTGGTTGATTTTTGTTTTGTCTGATTTGTCCTCAGAAATTGAACACGCAGTGGGGAAACTGAGCACATTTGCTCAGGAAAATCTGTGTTAAAATTCCTCTATTTAGTCATTGTTGGGACTCTTGATGTGTTGGAACAAACCCTCCTGGTACTTGAGTGATGTACTTTCACAAAACAGCTCAATAGAACAGTAACATGAATACAGTCCCTTACTTGAAATTAATTGTAGCTTAAATTTAGGCAAAGTAGGTAGAACAATGTAAATTGAGTTATTGAATAATTTTTGTTATTTTGGATTCCAAATTAATGATCCACTTCATGGTGATTTTCATGTTGTGACTGATACACATTCTGCTACCACTAGCTGGTGCTGCAACACTGTTTTACTGCCTGCCTGAATGTATCTGGTATAGACATAAGTGATGCAAGACAATAATTGAGACTTTTGAATTCTGAGTTAATTTTTGTTTCTAATTTGAATTGGAAATTGTGTATTTCAGAAAACTAATGTAAATTTGTTATTTGAAAGACAGTGCTCCACATTTCTTTTATAATCAGATGAGTTAGAATGCAAGCACAATCATCAATTTCAGATTTTTGTATTCCACATGTGGTGTACATTCCTTGGTATCTAGTCCAGGACTAAAGCTTTAGACTTGAGGTGATTGTTCTGTATTCTTTAAAAATTTCAAATTGAATTGAAATGGACACTAGAAGAACGCCATCTCTGAAATTGAATTTTGTAATTTGGAACATAAAATATTGCACAATTTGCCATACAAGCCCAATTTTAGGACAGTGAACCTTCATCAAGCTGTGGTTTAGATTTGTTACCATGGAATGCCATGGTTACTGGTATGAATCACTTTCTGCTATTTTAACATTTCAATGCTTCGATTAGGTCATGAGAATCTCTTCGCAATGGCAGATGTGTCTAAGACTAGATGGTATAAAAGGAAAGCATTTTTCACCCAGAGGTGGAGGACACTAATAAAGGTATTCAAAACCACGAAAGGATGGCAGAAATATGCACCGTGCTGCCTGAGATGGTGATGGAGGCAAGCATTCTTGCAACATTTAAGAAACATCTGGATGAGTACTTATAATGTCAGGGTATTGTCGGCTATGGAACAGTTGCAGGTAAATGGCCCATGATGTGGAGATGCTGGTGTTGGACTGGGGTGAACAAGGTCAGAAGTCGGACGACGCCAGGTTATAGTCCAACAGGTCTGTTTGAAATCACAAGCATTTGGAATGTTGCCCCCTTCGTCAGGTATAAACTGGGTATCCTTAACATTGAATCTGGATCCCGTGAAGTCACAGGACATCAGGTCAAATAATGGCAAGGAGTCCTTCTGATAACCTGTTGTGGTGTTTCCAGTCATAGATGACCACATTATGCAGTAAAGATGCAAGAGAAGCAAGGTCAATCATCTTCCATGGAATGGCAGTGCAAATGAGGAGGACAGTGGTGCCACGGTGTTTAGAGGTGGCAATCAGAACATCATGTCAGGATTTGCAGCATATCTGCAATGCTTCACTTTTTCTACTGGGGCCAACGACTGCCATAATATGTCTCCTGTACGTCAGGTTTCCATTTAGGTCACATCAGAGGACTTGTTCCAGTGAACATGGAGTAACAAATGTGATGAATTTATAATGAAGTACCAATGAAATGCCCTCATGGATTTTGTTTTTAATTTCCATTCCACTACTCCCAAATGCGGTTTCAGGTGCCTGGAGGTGGAGGGAGCTTGCCTTATGGTGGAGCCTGTTGGTTTTGGAGCTTTGACAAGCAGCCTTGTCAACATAAGGGTGTTTATGGCAAAAGGCCCTGGGCATCCTGAGACTGTTCTGCCCAGGTGAAGGGTTACTGTATTTGGATTGAACTACGCTGCATATGTTTGAGGATTGCAGGTTGAGTGGAGGGGTGGGGGGGGCATCTTTGAGATGTCCTGAGAGAGACTTCCAGTGGACCTGGATGTGATTATTCCTCTGGCTGGGTGCTTACAGGCACACTGCTGTAACCTCGAGAAGAAGGGCACCTGGAGTGACATCAAGGTCCCACTATCATCTTGCCTAGTTAAAGACTATAAGAAAGAGCCTTACTGGTGCTCCCTTTTAAGCTATCTGTAACATCTTCCTCAGAAGTGGAAAAGCAGATGCTGACCTAAGAGACAGTTGTCTTCATGATAGCAACTGTGTGGTTGCTACAGTTGCCTGTAGGAGATGGGAGGGAATGAGTTGTGAAAGAAGGGTAGGAGAATGAGCACATTAAGAATAATTGGTGGTATTGGGAAAGCACTTGACACTGAATTTTACTTGGGTGCCACGTGACAAGAGGTTTCAGCATCACACGAGCAGTTAGGGTTCTCTTCCATTAAGATGATTTTCCAGAGATTCAATTGAACCACATTGTCTATATCTAAAAAAAATTCTCTCTTATTCTTGACCAGAACCCCTCTATCTCTATTCATCCATTGTTCCTTTAATCTTACCAGTCTTACCCTTCTCCAACAGGAACAGAATGCCTCTGAACTGTCATCATCATGCTCTTGAACACCTCCTGCTTATCAGATGTCCTTTTACCTGCAAACAGTCTACTCCAATCACTTTTGAAAGTTCTTGTCTCGTACCGTTAAAATTTGCCTTACTCCAGTTAAAAACTTTAACTTTCATGGAAGGCTAATCCTTTTCCATAACCGTTTTGAAACTAATAGAATTATGATCGCTAGACTCAGTGATCCCCCACTTTTACCTTCGTCACCTGCCCTGCCTTATTGCTCAAAAGAAGGTGTAGTTTTGCTCCTTTTCTAGTAGGAGCATACACATATCGAAAAAGAAAATTTTCTTGAGTACGTTTGACACATTGTTCACCATCCAAACCTTTAACTCTATGGTGGTCCCAGTCAATGTTTGGAAAATTAAATCCTCCATTATTACAACTTTTATTATGCTTACATATATCTGAGTTCTCCATACATAATTGTTTCTCAATTTCTCTCTTAGTACTGGGGGACCTATAGTACAATCCCATTGAAGCAATCTTTCCTTATTTGTAATTTCTACCCATATATTTTCACTGGATGATTTTTTCAGATATTTCTTTCCTAGTTACAGCAGTAATGTATTCCTTAATCAAAAAATGCCGCCCTCTTCCTTTCTTGCCTCCTTTTCTGTCCTTCCTATATCATCTAAATCCAGAGCTGCCAGTATTGTGCATCTCTCGGTCACTTTATGTAGTAGTTATGATATCCTAATCCCATGTTCTTAAACATTGCCTGAGTTCATCAGCCTTACCTGTAAGACACCTTGCATTGAAATAAATGCAGTTTAGTTCTTCAGAGTTAGTATGTACTCTGACTGTCTCTTATCTTTCTTTCCAGTTGACGTGCTCTCCTCCCACTCAGAACCTACCTCATCAATTTACACTGCTACCTAGAATTCCTCCATTTGCCTTCTCTATCAATATAAAGTCTCCCTTAACAGAATGAGCAAATCTCCCTGATCAGAAATTGATTCCTTTCCAGTTTAGGTTAGAACCATCCTTTTTGAATAGTTCTTTTCTATCCCAAAAGCTATTCCAATTGGCCAAAAACCTGAATCCCTGAACAGTACACCAGCTCATCAGCCATTGATTTATCCCCTTGAACTGTTTTTACCTTCCCTCGTTTGAGTTTGAGTTTGACGTTGGGAGTAAACCAGAAATTACTGCTTTTAAGGTCTTTTTTTTTAAATCTTCCACTTAACCTCTTAAATTCACTCTGTACTGCTTTAATCTTTTCCCTAAAATGTCATTCCTACCAATGTGTACAATAATTTCTGGCTTCTCAATCTCACGTTTAACAATATGCTTGAAATATTTAGAAACATCCTTAATCCTAGCACCAGGAAAGCAACAAACCATCCTAAATGTACACTCTCTGCCACAGAATTGCCACATAATGGCCCTGACAGGAGAATCCCCTATAACAATAGTTCTATTAAATCTTGTGAAACGCTGCCTAACATAGCAATCGTTCCAAGTGTCCAAAAACTGACTAGCCCTTCCATTTTCCTCGGAGAGACTGTCCCCTTCAACTGTTCCAAAAATTGGATATCTATTTGATAGAGGAATAGTCATCGGAGACTTTTGAACTATCTTCTCACCTTTCCTGACAGTCACCCGTCTATCTGACTGATCCTGCTGGGTAATAACTTTTCTAAATCTACTAGCCATCTCACTCTGTACCTAAATGGCCTTAATAACATTAAGCTTAAAAAAGGATGTTTCAATTGAACCTTGTATAAAATAAACTACCTTTCATTACCTACAGAAAATAACAATGAAATGAAAAAAATTGAAAAATATATATGAAACCTATAAAAATTAAATAAAATCAACAATTTAGCTGATTTAACTGAATAAAAATGATTCCTCTTCAATAAATTTCTTGAAGGAAAAACAATCTTCTCCCAAGCTGACTGCCTGTAAGACTCTTTGGAACGAAAACACAATTCCTTATTTTTCAAAAAAAAAATGTTTTTTCTTCATAAGATACCCCACAGATTTTTCTACCTTCTGAATTAAGAATAAAAAAGTCCCAGCTGTTTGCTGTAGACCCTTTTTTTTTTAAAAAAACGTTTTTAAAAAAATGTTTGGAAAAAGAAGTAATTTTTTGTTTGGTTTTTTGGGGTTTTTTTGAATGTTAGTAAAACAAAATGGAAAGAAATCTTATTAAATTTTAATGACTCTAATAACAAATTGTGAAAGGAAAACTATAATAAATCTTTAAGCCTGCAATCCTAGGAGCAGCTGCAAGATCCATGCTGCTCACTTAAAGACCAAGGAAGTCATCTTTGTGTTGAACCGCAGGAGATGGAAGAGGTACTAAATGAATATTTCGTGTCAGTTTTTACTGTGGAGAAAGAAATGGAGTCTAGAGAAGGCAGATAAATAAACTTTGATGTTTTAAATACAGTTCACATTACAGAAGAGGAAGTTCAGGAGATCTTAGAGAATATAAAAGTGGATAAATCTCTACACCCGATCTAATGTATCCCAGAATATTGTGGGAAGTAAGGGAGGAAATTACGAGACCCCTTGCAGAAATCTTTGCATCACCTATAACTAAGGGTGAGGTGCCTGATGACTGGAGGGTGGCTAATGTTATACCTTTGTTTAGGAAAGGTTGTAAGGAGAAACTGGGGAACTATAGACCTGTGAGTTTGATTTCAGTTGTGGGTAAATTCTTGGAGTTGATTATAAAAGAAAGGATTTATGAACGTTTGGAGAGGCAGAATTTGATTAGGGATAGTCAACATGGTTTTGTGTGAGGAAAATCGTGTTTCAAACTTAATTGAGTTTTTTGAGGAAGTTGCCAAAAAGGTGGTTGATGGCAGAGTATTAGATAATGTTTATTTGGATTTTAGTAAAGCCTTTGAGAAGGTTCTGCATGGTAGACTAATTAGTAAAGTTAGGCCACGTGGGATTCAGGGTGAGCTTGCCAATTGGATGCACAATTGGCTTAACGGCAGGACACAGAGAGCTATGGTGGAGGTTGCTTTTCGGGCTGGAGGCCTGTGACCAGCACTGTTTCACAGGGATCAGTTCTGGGTCCTCTTTTCTTTGTCATTTACATTGCATTGACGTAGGGTGGCAACTTCAGACCAGGGTATCAGCATTTGATACCATGGTTTCCTGTGGCAATCTTGTAAAAGCAAAAAAGCCCTGTGCACCATCATTCTGCCTACCATGATCTCCATGTCCTGGTCAGCAAACTGGATAGCCAACTTGCCTGTTCTAATACCAATTGTAAGGGGCAATTCCCATCTGACAGTGACTGAACAGCACAGAGCTGGGGCTTAATTAAGGCACTGGTGGCCAGAATGTCTAGGTAGTGGTGAATGCTTCACTTTATTTTGGGGCAGAAACATCTGTGTGTGCAATCAGATTTAATACTGATCATGATCAGCAAAATGTGACTAACACAAACAGCTACATTTTCCTGAAATGACATGGGCATGTCATTTCAGGAAAAGTTGGCTGCTTGTGTTAGTCATCTTTGGATTTAAAGGTTTAATTTGTTGAGCCTTCTCAAAGGCCTTCAAATGAGCGCTGTTTCAATCATAATGACTTTTAGTGAAATGTATTCACTAGTTCTGGAATAATATTTCAAATTCAATAACGTTCAAATAGCAGGTGTTAACTATGTTTGTAACATTTTGTTGAATTAGCAATACTAGGTACTAGGTCATGCATTCTGACATTTAGTTTAGCTGCAAGGAGGTTCTACTGAAATGCAATGAGCACATTTTGCTGTACAGCATTAAATCTGATTTCTCACTTCATTTTCAGAAGCAAGGCATACTGAAAGTGGAGGACAGTTGTGCAGAAAATGTTTTGAGCCCATGCCAGAAATTGCAATTTTGTTTTTCGAAAAACTGTTATTAACAAAAAAATTTCACTTTCTTTCATAGTGCGGTGTTGGCTCAGAAGTAACTCTTCGTGTCGGAGGTGATTTCTTCTTTGACCCTCAGCCTTCTGACACTCCAGTGAACCTGTTGTTGGTTGCAGGTGGAGTGGGCATTAATCCCTTGTATTCCATACTGTTGCATGTCGCAGATCTCCACAGAATGCAAGGAAGCAAGCCTTGTAAATACAAACCAGGATCAGTGCAGCTGTACTATAGCGCCAAAAACACAGATGAACTTCTTTTCAAGGTGAGCTAAACCTTCACTTTTACATTTTCAAATCACTATGCTGATCTATATCTGGACTAGATCAGTGATAGAAAGATATTGTTGTTCTACAAACTGATTTAGAGCTGAATTTGGACTGGATTTTATTACAATGGATTTTAGCACACATTAAACTGGTGGTTTTACTTAATTTTCCTTGCTTTGAGCCAGTGGAATTGAATGTTTCATTTAATACTCGGCTCAGAATTATTCCCTTGCAGACAATGATGCAGTGTTGTCCTGTGTTCATTTTTATTTAAAATTCCTCTTGACTAAGAAAGGCCAGCAGTTATTAGTTTGTGTCATTTCCTGGTTATTTTCTTCAACTTTAATCAGAATAAATTGTTTTCTTGTTTGTGTATCTTTTGTGAGTATTTGGGGGTGCATAATTGAAAAATGTGGTTCACTTCACATTTTATTGCAGGATTCTTAATACTTGATGCAACCTATCCTCAACCCACATTGTGATATAGGATTGAAGATGGGAAATTGTTATATTCATGATAATATATTTGAATTGTTGTGCTTAAGCAGCCAAGGCCAAAGATTAGAATATTTATTTTTCTTTACAGTTCTGGTGTTTAATTGCTCCAACATCAGGTTTGTTTAAATTCACTTTAATTCAGAGCAAGGCCTCCTTTTTAATGGAACAGAATAGTCGAACTTCACAGTTAAGGCTAACCTGAGCAGAAGTGGACCAAAGTTACCTTCAGAGGAAAGTACTAAGGAGGCATTTGAAGATTGGGAATGATGTAGAAGATATGGGGCAGGAAATATGAATAGGGATAGCATATTGCCTTCACTTAAGGGCATTAGTAAAACTGTTGGGTTTTCAACAATCTAACACATTTCATGGACATCCTATTAATTCAGTAAATCTTCAGTTCATTTCTTCACTATTTGCCTCGATGGGATTTGAGCTCAGTGTCTGGATTCGTAGTCCAGTATTGTAAATTTCAAAATTTCAAAACAGATGATTTAAACTTAGAAATATTTTGACTTTAGAAGAAAAGAGTAGACTTCAAAATGGAATCAACAGACTGTTGAAACATCAAAATGACGGATAACTTCACACTTACTTAGTGTTGAATTTTATCCATTTTCATAGGAAGAATTAGGAAAGATAAAATGAAGTAAGGGGGCAATTCCAAAGGGGTCATGGGGAGAGCTGCTCAAATCGTTGAAGGTTACAGGAAAGGTTAAGAACCTAATTAAAAAGGCACATGAAACGCTGAGCTTCATATGTAGAGACAGAGAATATGAAATCAAAGATGGTACGATACGCCTTTATGAAAGACTAGTGAAATTGCAAATGGAAGTTTTAAAAAGAATGAGAAGGCTTTGGAGTGAATGCAGAAAAGATTTGGTGGAATGGTTCCATGGCTCAAGGACACCAGTTCCCTAGATAGGCTAGAAAAGTTGGTGTGCTTAGGGGGGAAGAAAGAGGTGTTCAGTGCAGAGGGATTTGAACAATAGAGATTAAGAAACTTTCCATTGACAGAAGGATTGAGAAGCAGAAGTGCCAAACATGACATGAGGAAGAGAGAGAACATTTACAAAGCTATTAGAAAAGGAGAGGGGACCAGCTTAGTTGCTTTTGTGAACTGGCAGAGACTGTATGGGCTAATTTGCTATCTACTGTACTGTAGCCATTCTATGATTCTATAATTAACTGCATTATTAAAATCAACTTGATCAGTTCTCGGGCTTAAAGAAAAACAGCCAAATTGGCCTTGCTAACTTTGTAATGCAAAATTAATTGTAATGTATATTATTAATCATTGTTTCTCTGTACTTCTCTGTTCTTTACCACCTTCTCCCTTTTCTTCTCCCCACCACTCCCAACCCCCAACCTCATCTCCATCCCAGCCATATTTCTGTCAAGATTGTACTCCAGAAAGTACAGACTCAGTAAGGAAAGGGATGGATTCCAATGTTCCCTCTAAGCCAAGTAACAACCTGACATTTGCAAGCAGGCTGTGCACAAGTTGTCGCCCAAAAACCTTGTAATCAGAGTTAATTGGAGCCACGCACTGTAACAAATACCTGTCATATTCTAAAATAATAGAGGGTGTGTTGGTTGCTTCCACTTTTGTTTCCCTTCCTTTCCTTTCCTAATCCATTTTCTGCCTTCCCCTTATCCATCAATGTTTATTATTTAAGCAAATTATAGTTAGTATTCATCCAATACTGTGTAAATGTATCTTCCAGAGAAGCATCATAAACCTGGCAAAAGAGTTTTCTGGAAAAATCAACTGTAATTTTCATGTGACACAACAAAGTTTTGAAATATCTGGAAATATGCAACCTTATGTGACTGGTAAGCTCTAGTGCGTCTACCAAATGTGCTTATACAAGAATTGATGCAGGTCTTAAATTAATTAATTTGGTATATTTAGCAATACAGCTCAGTTTTACTCTAGGGAATAAAGAAAAGCAGCTTACCCAAGAAAGTAACCTACATCAAATAAGGGAGAAAAGCTAAGAATGCTTGAAATCGACTTTTTATGAGAAAGACACAGCAAATAACATGCATTTTAAGGAGGACCCCAAACCTTGTGAAGACTGCAGAGGAGAATTATTTTTAACGCTGAAAGAGAAACCTTCCACAGACAGAATGATTGGTAAACCGAGGGCACAGATTTAAGGAAATTTGGAAAAGAACCAGTGAGGAAGATGAGGAAAAAATTACCTCCGTTATGATCAGGAATGAACTGCCTCAAAAAATGGTGAAATCCATTTCAATGGTAATCTACAAAAGGTAGTTAGTTAAGTAATTGTAAAAGATTTCCAGGACTGTATCCCATGATCTTGACCTGTAGTAGTATTCCAATTGGGAAGGGAGTTAGAAGGAATGAGTAAGAGTTCATTTTTAAGTGTCAGCTTTGTAACTTAGTGACAGCATTCTTGTCTTAATTGGAAACTTGTCACTTTAAGCCTCCCTCAAGGACTGAGCGCAGTCTAAGTTGACTATCCATTGTATATCAAGGGATTGTGAAAAACTCCAATGAAAAGTGTAACTGAGGCTCTATCTGACCCTGTACATGGCTCAAAAGACCCCACAACACACTTATTAAAAAAGCTAGTGTGTTTTCCTTGCATCGTGCCCATTAGTTCTTAATCAACATCTTATCTCACAGTATACATCTCCTCTTTATTTGTGAGACATGTGTTGTGTGCAAATTACTTGCCATGATCCTTTATACCACACTAGTTAATTCACATCTTTGAAACAATTCTTAAACCGTGAAGTACTTTTAGATGTCGTGAGGTTGAGTCTTGCTATGTAAATGCAAGATTATAATTTTCTTTTATTGATAGCTGCCATTGTCTTCTATTTGATGAATTAGGAAATATGAGAGTTGTGCGTCAAACCATTAACTATAATTGTGTTTTAGACTAGTAATTTTTAGTTGTGCTTTAACAGTTTTTTCATTTCTGTTTCAGCTGGAAGAATATCTGAAAGGACTCTAGCTCATGTATCAAAGGATAACCTCTGTTATATATGTGGTCCACCTCCAATGATAGAGGCTGTTTCTCAACAGCTAGAAAATCATGGTGTTCCTAAAGAGAGTATCATTTTTGAAAAGTGGTGGTAGTGCAAGCTGAAAAAAGCGATTCCCTCAACATTATCATGTGTTCTGATAATCAGAATTATAACTTTACTCCAGCATTGAATATCAATCCCTGGTTGTTCTTTGATTCCAGAACCACTAAAAATGCTGGAAGCAGTACTTAAGGTTGGAAATTGAGATCAATATAATTGGGTTTAACGCTATTCATGTGGTGAATTGTCTGTGGGACTTTAAATCATGAATATTGCTGTTACATTCCTTTTGTGAAATATATAAAATCTTAAAATATCCAACAGTAAAAGTTGACATCCTCTTTTTACTTTCTAACATTATAAAAATGCAAATTACATAATATTTCTGAATTGTGTTTTACACTGAACCTTTAGCTGACGCTGCATTAGTTTTATGTCAATGCAAAATGAGTTCTATTAATTCAAATGGAATTGAACAATCCAGGATTTATACCCCAATCTAACATTCCCATATCCACTGAAGACCATTTCTAATAAATAGGGAGTAGGTGACGCATCAAGTAAAATCAGTGTGACCAGGAAAGTTGCTATGGACTCCGTTGACTGTTCAATGGTGAGAAGTAGTTGACTTGTTACTTTAACATGCAAATCAGCCATCAGAAAGCTGATGGACCCTGTGGAACACCATCTGCCACCTGCACGTTTTGCTGTTTGAATACACGTTGCAGACAGTTATTTGAAATGCAATGGCTATGTCACAGAATGTGGTCATTTTCAAGTAAAGTATGTTTGTATTAGAAATTATCCCAGTAAATTATTGCCAGACTTACTAACTGTCCTACCTAGATATGTATAACCATGCTTCTACATGAACAAGAATGAATGTGGACTGCAAGTTTATAAGAGGATTGGAAACTTGCATTAACCTAAAAATTGTTAAACAGATATATGTAACACCATTTGAAAACAGTATTTTAAGGACAATTTCAATGCGTTGAAGTTGAGAAGAGAATCAAAGCTGGCTGGAGTGATTTCTGTTTGTAAATGTTACTATATTGTTTTACAAAGTTGACATTTCTAACTTTCTCATTAAGTACAGTGCAGTTAAATTTTACTTGTTATTTATTTGAAACATAATTTATTTTATTCAAATTTGCAAGTTTCAGTGTGGAAAGTGCGTAAGATAGAGAACTTGACTGGTGATTGTACATTTGTCATCCATGTAATTCTTCACATACAAGGGTTTATTTAACAACTTGCAGCTTGTTTAGCAGCTGCATTGTTTACATTGCCCTGAAAAGTGCAAGACAAAAAGGTTTGACTAAATGTCTTTTTCAGCAGTACTCGAGCTCCATTTTGTTCGTTGCAATACAACTTCTTTGCAATTGGACATCTTTGCAAACTGTATATCATCAGAAGCTAAGTGAAACTTGCAGTGCTTTACATAATTCTGTTAGTTGTTCCTTTTAAATGAATCTAAAATTAATCAGTAATGATTACCATAAAGTAATGTCTCTGCCCCTGTCCTTCTCCTTCCTAAATCAAAGGTTGTTGGCCCAGGGCTAACAGTCATTTGTTTCTATTTTCTAATTTGTTTTTAGAACATAGGAGTGGAATATTTTGAATTTGACTTGCTTTTATCACTTGCTTCACTTCAATCACTTGCTTGATTGCTAGTGTCTTCCTTAACTACATCGTGCATATTTGTGCTTGATGCGTGAATTTGATAACTAAATCTAACAAACCTGAACCATTTTAACACTTCCCTTCTCGCTCCCTTTTTCTTTTAAATTTATGGAGCATGACTATGTTGTTCCAATTTCCCAGTCTACCTTTCATTTGATTGTACTTTCATTTTATCCAACTAAGTAAAGTATAGGCAATAAAATGTGATGAATCTTTTAACGGTTTTTTTGTGCAGTCTTATCAATTCTCAGCACCTAAGACAGGAAAGTTTAACAGAACAAGTGTGGTTCCACTTTTTGTCCATTCATAGAATCCATAATGTGCAGATAGAGGCCATTTAACCCATTTAGACTACACTGTCCCTCTGAAGAGTATCCCACACAGACCCACCCCACACTGCTGTAGCCCCGTAACACAGTAGGGATTTTTACCCCGTAGCTAATTCGCCTAGGCTGCACATCCCTGGACACTATTGGGCAATTTAGTATGACTAAACCATCTAACCTGGGCATCATTGGACTGGGAGGAAACCGGAGCACCCAGGGGAAACCCATGCAGAAAGTGTGAACTCCACAGTAAATCTTTTTGAAATTAATTTGTACTTTTTTTTTTACCTAACTCTGTTATCATTGCATATTCTTTACTTGGAGCCTGATCCTGTCTTTTGGTTGGGTGAAGAATTGAAATTTTTCTTTTCACCATCAATCAAAAATCTAGATAAATGAATGGTTGACCTTTCCAGAAGCTACTTGAAGTTTCACTATTCCGGCTGTAATTTTTTTTGATTAGCAATTCCACACAGTTACATTAATTTTATTTAGTTTTAATCTGTTAATTAAGGTTCTGCATTATTCGTGGTAATTTAATATAATGGCTCTTGATCCATGCCAAATGATGCCTAACACAGTTGATCACCACAGCACAAAACATCTTGTACCATGGAAGACAACTATTGTTAATATAAAAGTAATAGCTAATTTTTGCAACTCAGTTTTGTAGTTTATTCTAAATTGCGTCATAATTTGTGGCTATACCTACCATGACTCGTGCATTTGAAAAATCTTGTCATTTTGGTAACTAATACATGTTTCAATATATGGTACGTTGCTTATTGGCCAGAAGGCTATAACCAATGTATATTTCATAAGTTTCTTTTGAATTTAGTTTACAGAATATAAAAATGCCAAAATTTTCTTTCACTTTTATAGGACTGTTAAAAGTGATGCATTTTGTCCAAAGTGAATGTCTCATGTATGCTGCAATAAATCATTTTGACTTTTATCTTAATCTCATTTTTCATTTGGTGCGCAGTTTATACAGTGGGTAGGAAGCTAATCTAAGATGGAAAATTATGTGGAACTGTTTTTAGTGCTATCATAGTGCTATGATATTTTTACCTGGCACCTCAACTTGAGCATTCTTGAAGTTCTTCCCTCCCACAAGTTACATCAATCGCAGCGGGGTCAACTTTGTCATTAGAAAATACATAATGAAGTTCCTTTGGTTGTGTAATATACTTTAACTTGTGTATTATAACTGTTAGTGCAGAAGATAATTCAGCTTGCTTCTATCAACTATACATTTAATACCTTTTCTAGGTTTCAAGTGAAAATGTAGCACTAGTAATTGTTAATATCTCAACTTCAATGGAAGGAATGCTGTTACAAAAACTGTATTTAGTTGGCTATTTAGATAACTAATAAAGCTTTCCAATAAAGAGTGCATGAGAAACCTTTTAACAATTATTTTACAGAAGAAAATCCCTCAATATAATGTGTTTTCATATTGTAGTTTAAATACAAATACCATAGTTTGGAATTTAAAGATGTGAGTGGAGAAAGCAATTGTGCACATTTTGTTATCCTTCCACTTGTGTTAGATTGATTGCTCCTTATGTAGACCAGCTAAGCTTCTGTATTTTACTTCCAAATTTTGAGACAGTCTCACAGTAGTTAAGTCACTATATTGCATATTCATTAATTAGGAAACAGGTTTGCTATTGTGATGTAAGTAATGAATTTTCATAATTTTATAAACATCCAAAGTTAAACTTTTACCCCATGTTCCCTTTAACAAAAATCAGTATAATGTCAAAGATACATGTATGCAAGAACAAAATAACCCTATCCAGAATTTGTAAAGCCTTTTCATTCATGTATGAAGATCTTCATTTGTTAACGTGGAAGGAGAATTCATAATAAGTGGCAATTAGTACTCTCCCCAATATGCTTTAAATCCAATAAGTCAAGACAATTTTACTACAGTAATGTATTTACCGAACTCTACATGACTGTGTAAAACTAAAATATGAATATAGAGACATTGCATGTTGCATTATTCTCCATGTAAACTTACCAATTACGCACAGGACCAGGGAACAGTAGTTTGAACATAATACTTTGGAGCATATTTTCCACTGGCCAATCAATGTAGATCAGAGTTGTGTATGAGTTCCGTACAGAATCCTCCTCATGATACATAGAAACAGGAGTAAGACATTTAGCCCCTTGAACCTACTCCACTATTCAATTAGATCACAGCTACTCTGTGGCCTAAGTCCATATACCTACCATTGGCTCATATCCCTTAATTCCTTAGCAAAAAATAATTTTAAAGCCAAGATAAACAACTGATACAGCCTCCACTGCCACTTCTGAAAGAATTCCAAACATCGACTACCCTTTTGTGTAGAAGTACTTCCTAACATCTCTCCTGAATGGTCTGGTCTGGCCCAATTTCTCAGACCATACTGTGTAACTCTAGAATCTTCAACCAGTGGGAATTGTTCATCTTTATCTGCCCTCTCTTTTGTTAACATCTTGAATACTTTAATTAGATCATCCCATAACCTTCTAAATTCTAGAGAAAACCGGCCTAGTTTATATAATCTCTCTTCTTAACCCTTCAAGTCCAGGTATCATTCTTATAAATCTACATTGTACTCCATCTAAGGCCAATATATCCTTCCTAAGGTGTGGTGTTCAGATCTGCTCACAGTACCCCACGTGGGGTCTAACCAAGATTTTGTACAACTGTAGCACAACTTCTCCATCCTTGTTCTCCATCCTCTAGATATAATGAACAGGATTTCATTAGTTTTTTTGATTAAAGTTGCAACAGGTGCACAAGGTAAAGATCTATGCATCTGAAGTCCTAGGCCTCTTTGGACATTCTGGATGGTATGAAATTAAATACAGTGAATGTACTCTGATCTCTTCTTTTTCAATCTAAAATGGATAACCTCATGCTTACTTTGAACTCCATCTGCCACGGTCATGGCCGTTCACTTAGTCTATCAATATCCCTTGAGCATTTTTGGAGCAGCACCCATCCAGACAAATAGGGAGTGCTGTGCCTTGTAGATGGTGGACAGACTCTGGGGAGTCAGGAGGTGAATTACTTGCTACAGTGTTGCTAATCTCTGAGCTGCTCTTGTAGCCATTGCTTATGTGGTAGATCCAGTTGAGTTTCTGGTCAATGGTAATGCTGAGGATGTTGCTAGTGTGGGATTCAACAATAGTAACATCACAGAATGTCAAGGGGCAGTGGTTAGATTGTCTCTTATTGGTGATGGTCATAACAACATTTGTGTGGCGCAAATGTTACTTGTCAGCCCATGCCTGGATGTTGACCAGATCTTGTTGCATTTGAAAATGGACTGCTTCAGTATCTGAGGAGTGGGGAATAGTGCTGATCATTTTTAAATCATTGAACATTCCTACTTCTGATCTTATAAAGGATGGAAGGTCATTGATGAAGCAGCTGAAGATGAAGGTAATAGCCAAGGATGCTACCCTGAGGTACTCCTGCAGAAATGTCCTGGAGGTGAGATGACTGACCTCCAATTACCATGATTATCTTCCTGTGTGCCAGCTATGACTCCAACCCTCAAGAGGATTTTCTTCCCAATGTGTATCAATTCCGGCTTTGCTTGGGCTCCTTGATATCACAGGCTGATGCCACTGGCCCACCATTGGTCTTGGATGATGTGATCATTCATGTTGGACCAGTCTTCTAGTTTCCTGGTATTGTAGCTAATAGCTTCCTCATAACATGAGAATGTGGCTCTCTGTCCAGCTTTTTCTGTATTTCCTCCAAGCCGATTGAATAACTGTGTAGAGATTTTGGTGAAGACATTGTTGGAAGTTGGCTAGTCTACTTAACTCTTGAAGCTGCTCAACATTGCACTTTTTTCTGAACTTTTTCTTTGTTTTCAGCTGCTTCTAGTGGCATTTGATGGACATTGAGGAGCTGATGACCTGGTTGTCTGGACACCTGCATTGGTCATTACTTTGGTTAATGAGGACATTCTTAAATCCTTGGGATCAAATGATGACGTAGTCAATCATGTGCCAGTGTTTCAATTGTGGATGCCTCTAAAAAGTCTTGAACATATCTTTTTGGCAATGGCCAGATCATCTGCCCATTCATTGAGCAAGAGAATTCCTAACTTCTTGCTTTCCAATGGTCCCTTTCCAGAGTTGGTGTCCTTTCCAATCCTAGCATCAAAGTCTCCAAGGAGTATAATTTTATCTTCCTTGGGAATGCTGATGACTATGGTCTAGCAGCATCTGTGAAGGAAGAAACAAATGTTTCAGATCCAGTGACCCTTCCTCAGAATCAGGAAGGGTCACTGGACCCGAAACATTTGTTTCTTCCTTCACAGATGCTGCCAGACCTGCTGAGCTTTTCCAGTGACTTTGTTTCTGTACCTGATTTACAGCATCCATAATTTTTTTTTTTGGTTTTTATTTATGACTATGGTGTTCAGGCTGGAGTAGAAACCCTTCTTTGGACTCAACTGTGGAATCAAGGGTTGGAGCATAGACACTCACAACCATTGCCTGCTGGTTCATGGCAAATAGATGGAGAGGCAATATTTGACGCCAAAAAGGAGCTCCAAGAGTCTAGTTGATGAGTTTGTTCTTGGCAGCAAATCCAATTCCTTGTGTCCTCAATTGATCCTTGGGTTTTCTACTCCAGAAGAAAGTCTAACCACCACCACCCTTCTACAGCTGCCCTTTGCCTGCTCTTTGAGCCTCCTGCAGGGCAGCAATCATAATTTTGAAGTTCCTGAGTTCATGGGGAACAAGGATAGATTTTTGTTCCAGACAACTGTTTTGTATGTCTATAAGAATTAAGACATTCCAGGTTCCAAGATTGAGTTTCATTCTGGTTTTCAGATCACAGGAAGATGAGCCTACTGGATATGGTTTACCAGTCAGGTTGGTGAGGGCACAGACTTTTTAGCCCACCTTTTCTAGCCCAGTTTCCATGTGGAGTGAGCAGGGTAGATCCTGAAGACTGTTCAGTTGTGAAGAAAGCTGCCAAAGTATTCCTGTTTCTATTCCACGACATAATGATGGAGCCATACTTCACCATCTATCTGCCGGTCCAAAGCTAGTGTCTTCCAGATCTCTCAATCCTGTCCTTGTTACCACTCGTCAATCACCACAGCGCTTACACTGAGTGTGTGTGTGTGTAGGAGGGTGATGGGTTTGAATTCCTCTCGGTAGATGCCTTGTCTGGGACATCTTTTAATGGTGGGAATGTTGTTGTGCATCAGCAGATACACAGTCCTTGACAGAAGGTAGATCCAGTTCCAGTGACAATGTGACCTCAATGACTGGGGATCTCCCTACTGCAGCCTTCATCTGCCATCGCAACTGTTGATCTTAAATTAGTGTCTTCCACCTGGCTCACTATTGAGGACTTCTTTTGGATTGCACTTTGTCTGTTTTCTTCCCTATGACCTTACCATCATGAATGGACCTGCGAGGAGTTACCAACTCTTGACAGCATCACTCTCAGGATCAACAGAACAATCGACTCTCCACCACAGTAAGGTGGCAACGCACAGAAAGATGAATCACCGTACATCCTCCACAAACAAGATTAGCAGGAACAGAATTAGTTCTTAAGGAAATTTTTATTGGGATGTGGTTTTAATGACCATCTCACTAACTTGTACCAGTGACTTCTTTGAGAGAGCCCTTAGAACAAAGATTATCAAACTGCATGCACTGGATGGTACTTTAGGTTGATACATTGTACTGGCAACTATGGAACAGGATTTGAGTTAAACTCAATGTCCTGCAAAACCTTCCTGTAAAATTGCTGCTTAAAAATAATTTTGAGCAGGCTTGTTCCATTTTTCCTGTTAATAAGTGTTGTCTGCTTCATTGTGCAGTGTGTTTTACTCAGAAATTTAAAAATGATTTGTGTTGGATGGAAATTTATAGTTCATTACAGATCCTTCAAGCTGCAGTAACTGCCTCATATTGTCTACTTTTCATTTATCTTATGGTTCAGGTCGCCTAATGGCAAAATCCTTAAAAGTCAGCTATTGAACTTCTATGTTCTACCTAAGTGTACTTTCTGATTTTGGTCCAAATAGCCCCAGTCTGTTCTTAACATGTCTCCCCTGTTTAAACAGGTTGGTTAACATATCTCTGAAGAGAAAAAGAGGGGTTTTTGGATACTTAAAAGAAAACTTATATTACTGTTTGCCAATATACTAATTTTTTAAAAAAAGTTTGTGTTTAGTGCTACAGAGTTTAGTTGGGTACTGTCTTGCCAAAACAAAAGCTGTTCATTGTGCACAGGCAAATATTTAACTACTGTCTTTGAAAGCTTAGCTCATTTAAAGTCAAGCTCATTTAAAGTCAAGTCATAACTGCGCAATGGTAAATTTAATGATAGTAATTACTGCGTAGAATAAATACAGGTAAACACACATTCTTTGCTTTAATAACAGGAAAGGTAATAGATCTTTGTCTTGGGACCAACTCATTTAGACTAATTGCAGGCAGCATTGTACGTTGGTGTCATTCAGTAGAACCTAGGCTTACAATAATAATTATGCTGTCAGATGGGCTGTTGATAAAAAGAAAGAGAATCAGCAGGTGCATTAACTCAAACCCATCTTCATGTATCTTCCTGGTAACTGGTTTTGTGTGCTAATTAGACTTAAAACTGATTTAACATTAGGAAGCAGAGAGTAAATCTTCCTAGTGCTTCAATTAATCTGTCTAGCAAGCAAATAAGATATGAAAGGTGCGCAGTTTGATGACCAGTTTCTGATAAGTATATGCAAAAAGACACCGTGGTTGGATCTCAGGTCATTGGCAGAACTGGGGTTGGTTGTGCAAATGAAAAGGGTGAAAACACCAAGCACAGTTACATATCCTGGCAAAGACCCTGGAATCAGCAACTGGCTGTACTGAAATGCCTTTAAGTTGCACAGCTCATAAAATCCTTAACTGTTTTTCTTTACCAACGTCTTCAAGGTGAAAAAGAATGCACAAATAATTTTCCAACTTGTTGTTCAACAGATGTCTTTTTTTTCCTTTATTGATGGAAAGGATGATCTCTGTTCAAACATGATGCTGGTATTGATACTCAATCTTGGAGAAATATCTCCACTCTTTCCTTTTGTACTTGATTGAACTTTTTCAGGCATCCTTAATGCTCTCCTGAGATAGTTTTAGGGTTTTTTTTTTCTCCAGTCTGCAGGTATGAACCTTTTGTGCTGTATCACCCAAACCTCTGCTTGACATCTTCTGTGCATTTCAACACTTGGAGATTTTAAAAGTGAGTGCTTTTCTGCTAAGTGGAAACTTTCCCTCTGAACTGGAATATTATTTTTTTCTATTCTGATGCTAAAACTAAACTCATCCTTCTGATCTGTTTCTTCTGTCTTACACTGAGCAGCTTAAACACTGTATCCATTAACACCACATCTGCCTTGCTAAGCAGTTGATGGAATCACATGCTTTTCTTGAAATTATGTTTTCAGTTCACTGTTTCAAATTAAGTTCTGACATATCAAAAAAGCTTCCTTCATGCACAACTGAAACCACACCTCTGTCTCTATTTTAAAAATCCAAATCCAGAAAAATGATATATACATTTATCACATCAAGCAAAATATAATTCAGACCGAGCGGACACCAAGTGAGGTAGAACTCACTGCCAGGGTGCAGGGTTTCTGGTAAGAATGAGCTTGAGCTGCCAGATGCAACATTCAAGGAGCTTAGAAGCAGTTTGACAGCACAGGTGTGGTCAAGAAGTTGAGAAGCTGGGAAGAAACAGAACGTTGTGTGTCATCAGCGTAAATTTGAAGCAGGCTCTATGTTTGTAGTTAATACCTGTATCACCAAATGAGGCATTTAGATAATGTTGGGAGGGGTCACAATACATTATGTAGTTTTCTTCATATCACTTTAGAATGTCATTCCTGAGCAAAGTTTGAGTTTGGCAAGGCAAAAGCTATCCCTTTTCTGCATCTTATTGGCCATCATTTATTAGATAATACTTAATTAAGCATTTCTGTTTTCTTTTCGATCATTGATCCTATTGTTTGTGTTTAGTGAAGTCAAACTGTAGAGTTTGCATTTGATTTTGAATTCTTGTCACGTGTATTCAAGTACAAAATACAGGAGTACAGTGAAAAGTGTACAATGTCACCACACAAGGTACTATCTTAGGTACAGCATCTTAAGAACAAAGTAGAACGAAAGAACAAAGTTAAAAGTTAAATATTGCAGTTATTATACCACAACAGAAAACATATGAAATAAGGTTAAAAGTTACACATTGCAGACCTCCTTAGTTTTAAGTAGAAAAAAGAAATCAAGCTGAAAGTTCAAACATTACAGTCTTTCTTAAGTGCTGAGCCATGGTGGGAGCATACTTTGTGGAATCATCTTGAGACCAGAGGCACACATTGAGGCCACACTGGGCCAAGAGACTGCCATGTACCACCGAGCGACCACCACGCTGGCCAACAGAAACCACGTCACCAGACCGTCGAGAGTCCACCATGCCAGACTGAAAGGACGGCCATGCTGGCCGAAAGTCTGCTATGCCAGACCAGGAGGCTGCCTCCACCAGGTCTGTGCTGAATCCAAGGCCAGGAGTCCCTGGCTGGGAGAAAAGAAGGAAAAAAAATACACAGAAGAATGGAGAAAAGAGAGAATGAAAGAAAAGGAAATGGGCAGAGTGGGCATGCTCTGTCTGAAGCATCCTACTCTGCCACCATCTTGAATACAGAATTGGTAGGCATGATTGTCAGTCATCCTCCAGCATAAGAGTTTCCTGTTTCCCATCTACTGAAAATTCCTACAATTAACTTTAACCATTAGTACTTTACAAACGTTTATCTCAGGTTAGCTAGAGACATATAGGTCATCCTTCTGGAAGGAACCGATTATTTTCCAGCCTATCTAAAACGTCTACTTTGCTCAAAGTTCCACAGTACACAGTGAATGATGTAGACAATACTTTCCATGCTAAGATCCTTAAAAGAAATAAATAGTGTTTGGATCCGTTTTATAGAGTTTACGCTGGTGAAGAAATAAATCATGGGTATAAACCACTTGGATTAACGTTCGTTGAGATCTCTGGTGTTTGAACGATGCATATTACCTACTCGCAGTTTTTTTTTGTTTTTGTTTTCTTTTTTGTAAGTGCAGGAGTCAGTAAAAACACAAAGTGCAGGATAGTTTTATTTGACATTTCCATCACTAGGAAACCAGCCATGCCTCCAGTGAACCAGTAACAAGCAAAGCTCAGAATGAGCAATGCTTACGTGAAAAAAGTGAAGAGGAGGGTAGGGATCAAATCAAAATAGAATTGGAAGGGGAAATAAAGCATTCCACCCCATAGGGTGCCTTTGCAGTATACTTTATGTAAACTAACATATGGCATATAATTCATCTTTATTTCTATAAGTTTAATTATTTTCAGAAGCAATGGAGATTTACAGAAGTACCTTGTAGAATTTTAAGGTTTTTTCTGTTGGGCAATATTAACCAAAATATTGGCCTGGATTTTGCCATCAATGCAGTAGCAATACCCTCAGCATTCACCTGATTGACAGCTAGTCACAATTTTAATCAGCTTTAGTGCAGACACTTCCTGTAATTAGGTGTCTGTCCCAATGCCGTAACTCTACAAGGTGCCTATGGTGTGTGTGAGCAAGACAATAGAAAGTGAGGCTCTTCAATCACCAGACTGAAGTGTCCTCACTGAGGCGCTTCAAGTCAAAAACAAGAAATGCAAATGGAATTTAAATTATGAATGAAAAGTAACAAATATTTGGAAATAAAAATAGAATTAAGGGGCATAGGTAAAAGGGACAGAGAAACATTTTTAAAAAAAAATCTCCATTGCAAGAAAGGTCCTGACCCGAATCGTCAGCTTTCCTGTTCCTCTGATGCTGTCTGGCCTGCTGTGTTCCTCCAGCTCCACATTTTGTGATCCCCATCACAAACTCTTTTGAGGGAATGAAACTCGTCAAGGCGTTTGTTTTTAGATCCAGAGAGGTTGTCAGCACCACTTATCACTAATCACACCGTGACCACTCATCAAAGCACCAGTCCTAGCATTATGCCATCTTTGGAGTGGAACTAACGGACAAGTGCCCCCGAGTTCACACTGTTCTACGCATTTCAATGCTGAATCTATCAGTGATATGGTAATAGTACACTCTTTAGAGAATCAGAATATCTCTGTGACAGCATCATCCGAATTTCTGTATTTAACTATACCTATGGATGGTCTAGAAGTTGCAATTCAATTTACCCTGCTAAAATGGTGAGTGCTGATGGCTTCACCATCCTTGTTGCAATATCTGGTCATTGCTCTTAGATTTCTAACAAGTTATTTGAAAAAATAACTGATTCAAAATCAGATCAGATTGTAATTTCTGTCACTGTAGCTATTTGCTAATTAGCGTAAAATGGGAATGGCATTCAAAATGTCAGAAGTAATCAGCTATTGCAGAAGATTAGTTAATTATTTTCGACACATAATGGTGAATATATTTTCTTATGAAGGTCTTGCTAACATAACAATCAGGATTTTATTAGGGAAATTTGTCATGGACCTTCATTTATATACAGGATACAAATGTCAAATTATTGTCTGATCTTGTCTGACGAGAATGTCCCCTCCGTGTCCTTGGATTTTTTTTCTGAATTCTGTAATGCATAGACAAGACATTGCTTTTTTTTAAAATATAAAAACCCATGGTTGCATTTCATCAGGTTTAGAGAGTTGCTTCGTGAATAGTAGACATTGCTCTCAAGTACCTTTACCTATACTGCATTCAAGCTATGTTTGTTTCATTTTGGGCCTCCCAATGAGTTTATGCAGAGTAACAGAGCAAGGAAGAGTTGGAAAATCCCTAGTTGAATCCCTAATTTTTGCACAGTGAGTCGATCACAGACATGGCAGTGATTGAGATGCTAGGATTGATGTCAGTGCCAGCATTTTATTCCTGATCACGATTTTATATGTCCAGCTGGAAGTGCAAGTGTCATGGGCAATGAGAGAGATGAGGTTGAGCTAATAGTATGTAATGTATTTTTTATTTGTTTCTAACTGTTAAACAACATAGGTTATGATTATTTTGAAGACCTAAGGTAGGTTTGCTCATCGGACAGATTTTTTTGTTAATTCATTCATGAGATGTAAACGTTGCCCACCCCTAATTGTCCAGAGGGCAGTTAGGGTTCAACCACATGGCTTATGGGTCTGGAGTCACATGAAGGCTGGACAAGGTAAAGACAATAGATTTCCTTCCCTAAAGGATATTAGTGAACCAGATGGGGTTTTTGCAACAATCGGTGATGGTTACATGACTGTTGTTATGGTAACGATTTGCTAGCTATTAGCAAAGATTAGTCCTTGTTTTTACAGAGAAATATAGTTTTGCACCATAATGCCTGCAGGCTGCAATCGAGATTTGCAATGGCTGCTCATTGTAAATTTTACATTCTGGTCACTTACTCATTAACTTGTTCCCTTCTTAAAGTCACACTAAAAAGTCCCCCTCCTTTCCAAGGATGAATCACATGAATTATTAATGAAAATAACTATACATTAGGTTGCCTTCAGTCATGGACTATGAGTAGTTTCTTCCCTAAGTTTGTTTCATTTGTGTTGGCCAAAATTAATCAAATCAACCTTAAACACACCACCTCCCTTTGTCAACCTATCAGTGGTGGAATTTCAAAAGTTTTGTTGGGATTTGGTAATCTGCTGAGTGTGTCCTAAGTAACTATTTGCAACCCAGGTTTGGAGCAAACTTTGAAGTTGTATCCACATACTTTTACCAGAGTTATTGCAATCTAAGTGGTGCAATCATCAATGGTTTAAGAAATAACACTTCTGTTGGGTGCGATGGTTTTCACAGTGAATTACTTAATCACACACGAATAAATGGAATCTTGTGATAGCCAATATCAGAGCAAACATTTCATGCTCTATGGTGGAATCATTGGATTGCATTTGCAGTATTCTTTTGGATCCAAATGTCATTGTTTTGCCATTTGTTGATGCATGCTCCTAGCCCTTTCTGAGACGTACCAACCTCCAAGATTGTCTTCTTCCCTGGGTCAGAGTATTATAATCTCTTTCATTTTGCATCATCATTGGAAATTTTTTTTTGTACTTTCTCCAGAACCTCTAATTCCTTTCATGTACACAACCCAGAATGGTTCACAGCAGGCCAGGCAGCACCAGAGGAGCAGGAAAGTTGATCCTTCCGACCGGAAATGTCAGCTTTCCTGCTCCTCTGATGCTCTCCGGCCTGCTGCGTTCCTCCAGCTCCACACTGTGTCATCTCAGACTCCAGCATGGGTAGTCCGTACTATCCCAGAACTGTTTACAATATGCAAAGTGTGGTCTAGCAAAATAGTTCTACTTACTATATCATTTTTCCAATTTAATACCTTGAGAAATGAACCCCTTTTGCCTTTTTTAATGGCTTTGACAATCTGCATTGTCAACTTTAATAATTTGTAAGTTTAAATGAGTCGCTCTTGTTGCACCTTGACCCCATTCAAATTCTAAATTCATCGACCTTGTTCTGCTGAGGTGGAGGTGGTTAAAGGCGGTCAGTAGCAACCATGTGATCCTAGTAAAAAGCTATATTCACCCAGATTGAACAGGGTGGAGATTTCAATCCTCAAAATAAAAGGTTGAGGATTTACATAATTAGAGTTATAAGGGAGTTTCATAAAATAAATGTTTCTGCTGCTGGCAAGACCAAAACCAGGGGCTATAAATACAAGACACTCACAAAATAGAAACACCATCTGCTCTCTCGGATGTAAATGAAAGGTTCTTTAACGTTATTCAGTGCAGTTAACCATGTTGTCCTGGCCAATATTTAGCCTTCTATCGTTTTCACAAAAATAGATTATCTGGCAGTTATCACATTGCAAGTGATTGTACTTCAGAAGTACTTCATTAGCTTTAAAGTGCTTTGAACTGTACAGACATCAAGAAATGTGAATGAATAAATGACAGCCTTTTTCTTTGATTAATTCAATGGGAATTTTACAAGAAGCTTCTTGCCGAGAGAGTGATTAGAATGTGGAACTTGCTACTACCTGGACAAGATCAGGGGCATAGAATAGGTGCATTCACGGGAAAGCTAGATAAACTCATCAGGACTAAAGAGGTAGAAGGTGGTATTGAGGGATGAATCATATAAGATGGATGAAGACTTTTATTCAGCATGGAATGGTTTGTTTCTGTGCTGTAAATTCTTTGGCCAGAATTGTATCCACTCTGGATGGGTTGGCAGGTACAGTGGGGCAGTGTGGTGCATAAGATTAGGTGCTGTGACAGCAGTACTGTACTCGTCATCTACCTGCCTCAGCCTGCTCTGTAAAAATTTAACCTACAGCAGAGGAAGGAAGCACCAAGTGTCAAAACCTGGTTTCATTGTGACTAGGCTTGGGGGGACAGGGGGGCGTGCTCCCTTGGGGCCTTCATTGGAGGCCCCTTTCTAAGCTATTCAGCCCTTTCACCACCATTACTTTCCCACCACCCACCATCAAGGAAGTAGAACAGAGTGCAGAATACAGTGTTACATCTACAGAGAAGATGCAGAGAGGGGGTGATCAAAATTAACATTTGAGAGGAACTTGTATGGTTTCTCTTTAAGAGATCCACTTTGAGTGAGCCTAGATTCTTGCAGAGTAGCCATGTCCATTTTGAACCTTGTAAGTTCTTTGTGTACATCATCATGTTATGGAAGGTTATCTGTAAAGCCATGGTCCTTCCATTCAAATTTGTGATGCAGAAGACTTATGTCTTCTCTGTTGAGTTTGTCTAGCCTGGTACACACATTAGCAACCTGTGTGCAGGCTAAAGTGGGGCAGTTTTGAACTGACTGGGAATTGCTGAGCTTGAGGCAGCAGTAACCAAAAAGACACATGATCTATTTTGCCATCAGAAGTAATGTCCAATATTCATGCTCTACATTCATTTTTAACTAGACCCTGTTCTTTCCTGTTCCAAGAAAAGAGGCTGAATAGTGTCCATCTTCGCTACCTCGGATAAATAGTGGGATCTCCTAGCAGGACAGAATGCTGAACAGGAATGTACACCAGCAGGAAGAGATAAAGCATGGTTGCTTCTGAGTCAAGAGTCAAGAGCAACTCCATTGGTGGAGTCATTGACTGGATGAATGAATAATTGACAAAGACATAGTCTACAATAAGCTGGCTATCGGCTTGAGACCACCAGGTTGTCAATGTGTATGAATCTAGGATGTCTGCAGGCAAGACTTCAAACTGACTGTGGTCAAAGCATGGACCATCCTCACTGATAAACTGAATTGCCAGGAATCAACAAGAGTGTGAAAAAGTCAGGGGAGAACAAAAAAATGACCAGTAGAACAGAGTATCTGCAAGGAGGAAAAAACATCACTCAATCCTGGGCCAGTGCTATTCATTTGTGCCATCTGTAAAAGGGATTGCCACTCTCAAATCAACCTCTACAGCCACACCAGACAATGTTCAATGCAGAAGTGGCAATCAGCCTGTGGATGGGTGAGGCGCCATGATGGTCATAAGGGATGGCAAGTGTCAGATGCTAATGTATGTGGATGAGAGGAGTGGTGGCTAGTGCACATGGATTGTGCTCTGAGATGCTGTTGGTCATAAGCAACATGGACATTCTCCAAAACAAGTGGCAAGCTGAAGTCACCAGGCACCCGCTCTGATTTCCATGTTGAGGTCTCTCGACATCCAGCTTATTTGGCACGTTTGAAAAGATAGGAAGCTGAACATTAATGGGGCAAATTGGGCCATTAACAGGACATTTAAAAAGCAGTAACCCACCTTAATTAGAAACACACTGTTGCTGAGCGTCAAACTTGCAACGCCACTTGGCAAACACATAAAAGATGGAGCGAGATGTTCCCAACATCAAGATGGGCCTTGCGAGACTTCCCATTTGATCCTGCTACAAATTTCCTGCTAGCCCATGTCACTCTGACCCCTACAAGATTCTGTCCTCAATGTTTTTATTTATATACAAATACATATGATTTATAGTTGTGAATTACAGCCAATGCAAACATTAACATTGCTAAGAAGACTGGAATATAGCACAACATTCCAAATAAAAAGGGGCATTGAATCCATGGATCCAGCAGCAGGACTCATTTTATTCCAAAGGTCATGGAATAAAATTTATGAAGAAACATCAATTCCATGATCTGTAGCCATCAACAATGTTTTTATAATCTATATGATCTCAAATTATTTGAAAAGGTTTGCTCCCAATTTTTTTCTATGCTTAAAGTGGCAAGGGGTAACTAAAATGTGGCATGAATGATCAATTTCTGGCTAGTTCAAATGTAAAACTCTCAAAGGAGAATTCCTAGGGCTTACTGTGTATGATGATTGAAATGTAAGTTGCTGACACATGGAAATGAATAAATCCAGATGTGCAAGTATATTCCTTTTACTCTCTGCACATAACTCACATTCTGCGATTGGCATGGTTCTGAACTGGCAGTTCATGATACATTGCTTTTCTGAAGCAGACTTTAGAAGTTAGATATTTTTGACCTTTTATTGAAACTCAATGGGCTCAATTTATTGTGCAAGAAGTTACATACCAGGGATTCAATTGTACATTGATACAAAATTCCTAGCAGTGGTTTCTCAAGGGCTGTCCAAGTACTTGATCCTTGGCGCCAACCTAAATGTGAAAGCTGTCACATTCTGCGAAAGAAAGCAAACATTTGAGACTACATCTTTCTTAAAAGGAGATTAAGCTATATTTAAATGAAACTGAAGTCCGGGGGTTCAAGTTAACACTTGAGGAAAGATGGGATTAAAGTTTACTGATGGGAAATTCATTGGCAAGCAGGCAATGCACGCCAGAACTGGGACGAAATTGGGCCTCATCTGAATACACTGGACAATACACGTGGAGCATGTCATGTCTCCACAGGTATTTCAACTTTTTACAGGAACATTCAATTCCGGGCCTTCGGAAAGGCCTGCAGATGCTCGAAACCTGAAACACAGAAATGTTGGAGAATCTTAGCAGGTCTGGCCCCATCTGTAGAGAGAGAAACAGAGTTAACATTTCGAGTCTGGTGTCATGCTTGCACGTTGAACAGTTCTTCCGCCACTTCTGCCTCCGTGCCTATTTCTTTAACCGCCAGTCTAACTGCCCCCCACAGATCTATTCTCCCACCTCCAACACACACCATCCTCCTGGACACCACCCCAAGACCTCCTATGCCCCCTTGACCTCTTCATCTCCAACTGCCATCATGACATTGATTGCCTCAACCTGTCCACCCCTCTCACCCACTCCAACCTCTCCCCCACAGAACGTGCAGCCCTCTGCTCCCTTCACTCCAGCCCTAACCTCACCATAAAACCCGTGGATAAGGGACGTGCAGTTGTGGTATGGCGCACTGGCCTTTACATCGCCGAGGCCAGGCGCCAACTCTCTGACACCTGCTCCTACCACCCCCTCAATCATGACCCAACCCCTGACCACCAAAACATCATCTCCCAGGCCATCCATAACCTCATCACCTCAGGTAACCTCCCACCCACAGCCTCCAACCTCATCGTTCCCTGAACACTTGCATTTCCCATGCAGATGGCCCAAAAGCCCTCCAGTTCTTCCTGTCCCACAGGCCTGATCAGTCTCCCTCCACTGACACTCTCATCCGCTTAACTGAACTCGTCCTCACACTTAACAACTTCTCCTTCAACTCCTCCCACTTCCTACAGACTAAGGGCGTGGCCACGGGAACCTGCATGGTCCCAAGCTATGCCTGCCTCTTCGTAGGATACATGGAACATTCCCTCTTCCGCGGCTACACTGGCCCTATCCCCCACCTCTTCCTACGTTACATCGATGACTGTATCAGCACCGCCTCGTACTCCCATGAACTCAAGCAGTTCATCCACTTCACTAACACCTTCCAACCCAACCTTAAATTCACCTGGACCATCTCTGATACCTCTCTCTCCTTCCTGGACCTCTCTGTTTCCATCTCTGTGACCACCTCGAAACTGATATCTATTTCAAGCCCACCGACTCCCACAGCTACCTAGAATACACCTCCTCTTCCCTACCCTCCTGCAAGAATGCGATCCCCTACTCCCAACTCCTCCACCTCCGCCACATCTGCTCCCAAGATGAGGCATTCCTCTCCTGAACATCCCAGACATCCACATATTTCCGGGACCACAACCTCCCACCCTCAGTAGTTGAAAACGCTCTCGACCGCATCTCTTGCATTTCCCGCACCTCTGTTCTCACACCCCCTCCCCACAATAAAAACAAAGACAGAATCCCCCTTGTTCTCATGTATCACCCCACTAACCTCCGGATTCAACGCATCATTCTCCGCCACTTCTGCCATCTGCAATCTGACCCCACAACCAAGGATATACTTTCCTCCCCACCCTTATCTGCCTTCCAGAGGGACCGGTCTCTCCGCGACTCCCTCGTCCGCTCCACACTCCCCACTAGCCCCACCACCTCCGGCACCTTTCCCTGCAACTGCAGGAAGTGCTACACCTGCCCCTACACCTCCCCCCTCACCATCATCCCAGGCCCTAAGAAAACCTTCCACATTAAACAGCTGTTCACCTGCACACCCGCTAATGTGGTCTGTTGCATCCGCTGCTCCCGGTGTGGCCTCCTCTACATCGGTGAGACCAAGCGGAGGCTCGGAGACCACTTTGTGGAGCACCTGCACTCGGTCTGTGACAAACAATAATACCTTCCAGTCACGAACCATTTCAACTCCCCCCTCAACTCCCTGGACGATATGTACACTCTGGGCCTCCTCCAGTGTCACAATACACCACCCGGAAACTGGAGGAGCAGCACTGCCTTGGGAGCCTACAACCCAATGGTCTCAATGTGGACTTTACTAGCTTCAAAACCTCTCCACCCCCGGTCTCATCCCATGACCAACCCTTCCTCTCATCCCCGCCTCCTTGACCTGACACAACCTGTCCATCTTCTCTCCTACCTATCCGCTCCTCCCACCTCACTGACCAATTCCCACCACTCCCTACCTGCACTCATCTATTACCATCCCCCCTACCTTCCCCAGCCCCATCCCTCCCCTCTCTATTTTATTTCAGAGCCCACTACCCCTCCCCCATTTCTGACGAAGGGTCCCGACCCGAAACGTCAGCTTTCCTGCTCCTCTGATGCTGCCTGGCCTGCAGTGTTCCTCCAGCTCCACACGTTGTTATCTCTGACTCCAGCATCGGCAGCTCTTACTATCTCTGACTTCCTCAGAACCCTTGTTCTTCTTCTGAAACTGAATCATACCAGGCTTGAAATGTTAACTCTGCTTCTCCCTCCACCAACGCTGCCAGACCTGCTGAGTTTCTCCAGCGTTTGTGAGTTTGTTACAAATTTCAGGCTACCTGCTTCCCCCATTGCAGTTTTTAGTAGGAGCTAGGAAATTATGGCTGGACTTGAGAGGAAGTGGGGGCCAATTGTAGCTGACAGGGCCTGAAGGATGTACTGCTGAAAAGGGAGGAGTCTCCTATCTGCTGACAGCAGATGGTTTTTTCATATTATACAGACAGGTTTTGAGTGCTGGCTGGTTTAAGCCATAGTCCCATCAGATGAAGCTAATGGCAGAAGGATTGCGCTGCTTGGTGCACCAGTTTCCTAAGGAGTGTCAAAAAAAATGTTGGGCCACCATTCACATACTTACATACCAGTTTTAAGTAGCTCTGAGAGGTTCCTGGAGTATCTGGTGGCCAGATAGTCATTTCTGCAGCATAGATGAGGGCTGTTCAATAGGAACCTGCAGAATCAGTGATGTTGCAAACTCTGAGTGAATTGGCCCGGAAACTGATAGTCAATTTTCCTAAGTCAGGAACCTTCCAAAGGTAGCCATTTAAATTGGAAAATTTGGAGGGTATGCTGCAGTGAATAGTCATCCAGGAAAAGTTAAACAACTAAGAACCTAGTCTAACCCCTGGCTAGATATTAAACTGACTCCAACAAACCAGACACACCTCTCCAGACACCTACCACCTCCCCCTTGCCCCAGGATACTATACCAACCCACCACCTGATCCAACTGACATGCCTCTCTCCCAGGACCCAACATTTCCCCCTCAGTCCCCAGGACTCAACGTCCCAGCGATGGAGCACAGCAGCACATCCATCCCCTGGGATCTTCCTTCCCCCTTCATGCTGATATTCCCCGTTCTCCCTGAGCTACCCTAAAGATTCCACCTGACACCCTTCTCAACTTGTACCCTGGCACTCTACCCATCTTCCATCCTAATATCACACTTTCCTTATATTCTTAAAATTGGTGAGGTCCCTTAATCGCAGAATACAGCAAGAATTGTTGAATAAATGGGTATGGTTTGACTCCCCTGTGTGTTCTGCACTATGAAGGATCTGTCAAATTTAAAGAATGGTTCATATTTCTAAAGGAGCCTTGATTGGAATCTCTTGTCAGAAATGGGGAACTCTTCCTTAACGTTAAAATACAATGGAATGGCAATCTTTGTGTGACTCTACTCCTTGGAAATTCCATCCCATGGTGTCATCCAACTATAGGTCAGATATCTTTCGGGTTTTCTTGTGATGGACGGTGAAGTTGTTTCCGTTAGGTGGGGATACTAGGACCCGTGGGCACAGTCTTAGAATTAGAGGGGGTCAATTTAGAATGGAAATGAGGAGACATTTCTTCAGCCAGAGAGTGGTGGGCCTGTGGAAGTCATTGCCACGGAGCGCAGTGGAGGCCGGGACGTTGACTGTCTTCAAGGCAGAGATTGATAAATTCTTGATCTCGCAAGGAATCAAGGGCTACGGGGAGAGTGCGGGTAAGTGGAGTTGAAATGCCCATCAGCCATGATTAAATGGCGGAGTGGACTCGATGGGCCGAATGGCCATACTTCCACTCCTATGTCTCATGGTCTTACATAGAGCTAATTGAATTGATGTTAGGGCCATAAATTGGATATAACAAAGTCCAACTTCAAGTGTCCAAGTCTAAATAGAGTTTACTAGAATCAGTAACATGAAATTCCACTGAGGTGCAGTTAAAAGTGTCTTTGACCATGTGGGATGGTTTAGTGTGATAATTTATCTCTTCAGTTAATTCTCAAAATCTCTGTGAGCTTAGCCTTTACTTGCAGTAGTAAAATCACTCTCTTCAGTGGAAGACAGTTTAAATCATTCTCAAAATATATCAGCCACTACAGCATGACATTTCTGTAGTCAAAACATAAAGCCTGCTCTTATAATTATATCAATATCCTTTCTTCTGCAGAACTTAATGGTTATGCAAACCATCTTTTTCCAATGAAGTCTTCAAGCTGTGCACTTTTGCTGATGTCGGATCTAATCTGATCTCTCTAATCCTTAAAAGGCAGGTTCTACCACAGTGAAGCTTTCAAATGTTCTTGTTTTCAGTGTTGATGCCTTGTTTTATTTGTTCATATAATAAATAAATGTACATTTGTATTTTTTAATTATCTAGAAGGTCTGGAGCCACATGTGGACTAGACCAGGCCAGGATGGCATGTTCTTCCCTAAAGTGTTACTAAATCTGATGGGTTTTTGCAAAAATCAACAGTGGTTACATGGTCACCACTCAAATAGCTTTTTATTCCAGATTTTTATTGGATTGAAATTTCACCAAATATGGTGAGATTTGAACCCATGTACCCAGAACATTAGCTCAGCATCCTGGATTAGTCTGGTAATACTACCTTAACACCATTACCTATGCTTCCACACTGTCATGCCCTATATGTTAGCTCATGTAATACATACAGAAACAGTTGGGTTCTCTTGAGCCAGATATGGAATCATAAAGTCATACAACATGGAAACAGATGCTTCAGTCTAACTAGTCCAGGCTGACTACGTTTCCAAACTAAACTACTCCTACTTGCCTGCATTTGGCCCACAGCCCTCCAAACCTTTCCTAGTAATGTGCTAAACCAAATGTCTTTTAAATGTTGTAACTATACCTACTTTCATCATTTCCTCTGGCAGTTCATTCCACACACAAACCACCCTGTGTAAAACAGTTGCCCCCTCGTCCTTTTTTAAATGGTTTCCTCTCACTTTAAAAATATGCCCTCTAGTTTTGAACTTTCTCACCCTAGGGAAAAGACCTTTGCTATTTACCTTATCTATGCCCCTCATGATTTTATAAACTTCTACAAGGTCACCCCTTGACCTCCTACACTCCAGTGAAAAATGTCTCAGCCTATCCAACCTATTTATACAAGTTAAACCTACCATTCCCAGCAACATTCTGTTTTTTTTTCCTGAACCCTCGCCAATTTAATATTATCCTTCGAAAATCAGGGAAACCAACACTGCACATAATACTCTAGAAGAGGCCTCGCCGATGTCCAGTACAACCTCGACCTGACATCTAAACTCTTATACTCAAAGATTTGAGCAATGAGGCAAGCGTGCTAAATGCCTTCTTAAACCACCCTGTCTACCTGTGATGCAAATTTCAAATAATTATGTGCCTGAACCCCTAGATATCTCTGTTCTACGACATTACCACAGGGTCCTGCTATTAATTGCATAAGTCCTGACCTTGTTTGTTTTACCAAAATGCAATACCTCGCATTTATCCAACTTAAACTTCATCTGCCACTCCTCAGCCCATTGATTCAATTGGCCAAACTCTCTTTGTATTGTGTCCACTTTATTACCAATTTTGGTGTCATCTGCAAACCTCCTAATCAAGCCTATTACATTCTCATCCACATCATTTATACAATTGACAACCAGAAGTGGATCCAGGGTCAATCCCTATGGAACATCGCTGGTCACAGGCCTCCTGTCTGAAAAACAACACTCCACCACCACCCTCTGTCACCTACCATCAAACCAATTTTGTATCCACTTGGCAATCTCACCCTGAATCCCATGTGATCTAACTTTACTAATTATTCTACCATGTGGAATCTTGTCAAAGACTTTACTAAAATCCATATAAACAATGCCTACTGGTCTGCCCTCATCAATCCTTTTGGTTACTCCCTCAAAAACCCAATCAAGTTTGTGAAACATAATTTCTCAGCACAAAACCATGCTGACTATCTCTAACCAACCCTTGCCTCTCCAAATGCATGTAAATCCTATCTTTCAGAATCACCTCCAACAACTTACCCAACAACGATGTCAGGTTCACAGGTCTACAGTTCCCAATATCTTGAAGTTTATTTCCAATACTAAATAATTACATCATTATAACATCAGAGACCCGCACCCATAGTCTGGGTTCTATGATGAATGATGTTGCACTATCTTATACAAATCTAACACTCCGCATTTTGGTAAGGCAAACCCAGCTGAACTTATACACTTAATGGTAGGGTCCTGGGGAGTGTTGCCAAACAAAGAGACCTTGAGGTGCAAGTTTGTAGTTCCTTGAAGGTGGAATCACAGGTAGACAGGGTGGTGAAGAAGGCATTTGTTATACTTGCTTTTATTGGTCAGTGCATTGAGTATAGGATTTGGAAGATCACGTTGCGGGCTGTACAGGACATTGGTAAGGCCACTTTTGGTATACTGTGTTCAATTCTGGTCTCTCTGCTATAGGAAGGATGTTGTTAAACTTGAAAGGGTACAGAAAAGATTTACAAGGATTTTGCCAGGGTTGGAGGGTTTCAGCTATAAGGAAAATCTGAATAGGCTGGGGCTATTTTCCCTGGAGTGTCTGAGGAGTGACCTTATAGGGGTTTATAAAATCATGTGAGGTATGGATAGGGTGAATATCCAAGGGCTTTCTCTCGGGGAGGGGAGTCCAAAACTAGAGGGCATACATTTAAAGCAAGAAGGGAAAGATATAAAAGGAACCTAAGGGGCGACTTCTTCATGCAGAGGGTGATGCTGTATGGAATAAGTTGCCAGAGGAAGTGATGGAGGCTGGAAACATTTCAAAAGGCATCTGGATCAAATGCTGGCAGATGTGACTAGATTAAATTATGATATCTGGTCGACTCGGATGAGTTGGTCCAAAGGATCTATTTTTTGTGCTGTACAACTCTGTGATTCTATGACTCTAATTCTTCCTTCCCAAAAGACAATTGCTTCCCTAACAATTCTGGAAAGTTATCTGCATCTTCTTCTGTAAAGACAGAGCTGAAATATTTGTTTAATTGTTTTGCCATTTCCTTGATTTCCATTATCAATCATCCTCTTTCAAACTGCAAGGGGTCTACATTTGTCTACAGTAATCTTTTTCTGTTTATTTGTAAAAGTCTTAACAGTCCGCTTTTATGTTCCTTGCATGTTTCGTCTCATACTCTACTTTTCCCCTTCTAATCAGTCTCCTGGTCCTCTTGGATGAATTCTAAACTGGTCCCAACCTTCAGCTTGCTACTTTTTCCAGCAACTTTATATGACTCCTTTGTATGTATCTAATGCAATCCTTAATTGCTTTGGCTACCCATAGTTGGACCACTTTTCCTGTAGTTTTTTTCCTGAAATTCACACATGTGGCATGGGCATCACTAGTTGGGCCAGCTTTTATTGCCTGTTCCTTGTTTTCCTTGAGAAGGTGGTGGTGAACTGCCTTCTTGAACGGTTGCTGTGTCTGGGCTCTCAGTAGACCACAATGCCTTTAGGATCGGAGTTCCAGAGTTTTGATCCAGCAACAATGAAGAAACAGTGATCTATTTCCAAGTTAGTGGGGTGAGTGGTTTGTAGATAACCTTGCAGGTGGCGGTGTTCCCATGTATCCACTGCCTTTGTCTTTCTACATGGAAGTTGTTGTGGATTTGGAAGGTGCTGTCTCAAAAGCCTTGGTGAATTTTTGTCTAAGAAAGGAATGTACAACTGTTGCAATGCATGCATTAGTTTCTTTAGTTATAATGATTTATTAGAACTAGTTAGTGGGCAATCAAGGGTTAACCACATGCCTTTTGTTTGGAATTGTAAATAGGCAAACCATGTAAGAGTGGTGGATCTCCTTCCTACAAAGCTTTAGTGAAACCAATAATTTCATGGTAAACATTATTGGTATTAACATTTTATTACGGGTTCCCTCACAAGTCCAATCCTCTTTAGATATGAAAAGATGCCAGAGAATTGGAGAGTGCCAAATATGTGAAATCCTTGTGTGAGGATAGTCCTAGCAACTACAGGACAGTTATTTTAACATCAGTGCTGAATGAAGCATTGGTAACAAAAATCAGAGGAAAAAAATCAACCAGTACTTGGAGAGTTTGAGTTAATTAATCCAATTAAGAAGGGTGATGAGGAAAATTTAAAGAGTTAAGTCTATTTGGATTTTAAGAAAGTGTTTGTCAATATTGATCAGTTGGTAAATTGGGCAGACAATGGGAGATGGAATTTAATCCCAATAAGTGAGTGGTAATGCATTTTGGGAAGTCTAAGGGAAGAATACACACAATGAATGGTAGGTCCTATGGAATAGTGAGGAACAAAGGGACCTTGGTGTACAAGCTTATAGGTCCTTGAAGGTATCAGCCCAGGTAGACAGGGTGGTGAAGAAGGCATATGGGATGTTTACCTTCATTAGACAGGGTATAGAGTAGAGGAGCAAGTCTTGTTGCACCATTATAAAACATCAGTTAGGCCACAGATGGAATACTGTGTGCAGTTCTGGTTGTGACACTCTCTCAAGGAGAGGATGTAGAGTTACCTGCGATGAAAAGTCTCGGTTATGTGGAGAAACTGGATAGGCTGGATTTGTTTTCCTTGGAGCAGAGGAGGCTGAGGGGGGATCTGAGTGAGGTATACAAAATTATGAGAGGCATAGAATGGGAGATTGTAAGAATATTTTCCCAATGGCAGACATGTCTAAGACCAGAAGGCATACATTTAAGGTGAGGAGCAAGTGGTTTAGAGGAAATCTGAGAATTTTTTTTCACCCAGATAGAAATACAGAATGCGCTGCCTGAGAGGATGGTGGAAGCAGGCTCTCTCGCAACATTTAAGAAGCATTTGGATGAGTATCTAAAATGCCTGGGTATAGCTGGTTATGAATCAAGTGCAGGTAAATGGGATTAGTGTTCTTCGACTGCACTAACTAGTCCTGATACTAGCGGTGGGAAAATGGTGACACAGTAGTGATGTCACTTGATGGGTAATACTGTTGAGTCACTCGTTCAAATCCCACCATGGAAGCTGGTGGAGTTTAAATTCAAATGATAAATTTGGAATATAATGCTGACCATAAAGCACTTATCAACTTTTGTTTCCAAGAAAGAGATAGTTGTAGATTTTAGGGCTAAAGAGATCAAAGTTTATGGGGAACAGTGGGATAATTAGTTACCTCAGTAATGCTCTATTCAAAGCTTTTCGATCAGGCAGAAGCTTGAACAAACGCACTAACAGGTTCAAGAACAGCTTCTTCCCAGCTATTACACTGCTGAATAGACCTCTGTAACTTCAAATAATGTTGATCTTGCTTCGCGCACCTCCTCTGCAGCCGTAACCTTGCATGCCTTGCTCTGTGTGATCTGTACGTCCTTGTTTGCTTTGATCTGCCTGTACCACCTGCAGAACAAAACTGTTCACTGTACTTAGGTACTTAGGTGCATGTGACTACAATAAATCAAATCCATCAAAACCATCGTCATGGAATCAACACATTAAACTGATGATATTGTCTCCCCAGTCCTCTCAGATCATTGCAGCTCTGAGTGGGGATCACTCCCAGACTATTATTAACATCATTAATAAAGTACTCTTCAGATGTTACTGATGATTTTTCCTAATTACCAATGTTTTATTAATGAGAAAACCTCCTACAATTCAACCACTCAAAGTCTTCCAAGAGTTCTTGAGAGTCCAACTTGGAAAGCCAGCTGGTCCAAAGAAGAGTCTTATCATGCTTGAAATGTTAACCCTGTTTCTCTCTCCATGAATACTGCCAGGCATGCTGAGTTTCTCCAGTACTTTCTGTTTTTATTTCATACTTTCAGTATCCACAGTACTTCACTTTCAATAATTTATAAATGAATATTCATTCTCAGATGGCACATCCTTTTCAGACTTTCTGTCAGTGATCAGTTGTGAATTTACATAACTATATTTGTTGAAGGGACAAATGTAGCTAGTGCCTGTGTGACACCCTTGTCACACACATATGCAAACCACTGATCTTAAGCCCTCTGCACTAATTGTACAACACTGTCACAATACCCAAACCAGCAAAAACAGGAAGGGTTAATATTTTTCAAAGTCTAGAAAATCCCTTATGTAGTCCACAATTTCAGAATTGGTTACCATCGTCATTCATCCCTGTAAATAGTAGGTTAGACTGGTATCGAAATAGCCCTATTTCTCATATAGGGTTCTGGTCCTCAATACAATACTTAAATGATAAATATATACAATAGGAATGGTGAATTGTTTTGTATTTTACTTATTTTTTAATTCAATATTGCCCTTCATTTAATTTCCTGACCACTACTTCCCTGTTATCTGCTAAATCTTTGAACCTACATGATAGTTACATGCTTGCATGTATTTATCCGGATTACTTAGACTATATATGAATTCTTCATACAGCCGCACAGCCTTCAGTCTACAAAAAGTTCAAAAAAGTCTGCAAACTGTTGATGAAAATGCTGAATGTTACTGTTATCAGAGGCATTGCTAACAATTTTCGTTACGCAAAAGGACTAACAATCGACAGCTTATTTGGAAATAATTATCACAAAATAGTTACCAAGGAAATTATACATATTTTGTAAAGAAAACATATTTGAGAAGAGATCAGCCTAGCAGCTGGTTGAACATTAAATCATCCTTTCTAGCACTGCTTTTTTGATGAAGGCATTTTGAGAAATAACATTGCAATAATTGGGAGGATTAGAAAAAAGCTGCTCTAGTGAAATATGTGAAAACTATAAAAGTTTAAGTGTCTGTTACTTGCTGCTGAAGATAGATTTTGAAGGCATAAATCAGGGAAGCAGTGGCAAAGCGATACTAATAATCTAGAAGCTCAGGGTAATGTTCTGGAGACATGGGTTCAAATCTCCACCTATCCTCTCCTCTATCCATCCTCTATCCGCCTCGCCCTCGCTCCCTATTTATTTCAGAACCCTCTTCCCCTCCCCCATTTCTGATGAAGGGTTTAGGCCCGAAACGTCAAGTTTTCCTGCTCCTGTGATGCTGCTTGGCCTGCTGTGTTCATCCAGCCCCATGCTTGTTATCTTGGATTCTCCAGCATCTGCAGTACCTTTTATCTCTGGGTTCAAATCCTGCCTGGGCAGATGGGGAAATTTGAATTCAATGAAGAAAATGTAGAAAAACCAGCCAAACAGTGACCATGTAACCACTGCTGATTGTCATAAAAACCCATCTAGTTCACTATTGCTATTTAGTGAAAGAAATATTTTGTCCTTACCTGATATGGCCTACATGTGACTACATGACAATTGAGTTAACTCTTAACTGGCCTGTGGGCAATTAGAGAAGGGCAATAAATGCCGGTCTAGCCAGTGATGCCCACATCCTATGAATAAAAAAAAATTCCACAGGCAGCATAGACCATCTGTACTTTGCCAAAGGGGCTAGTCTTCTGTTGTGAGTATAGTCAGTCAGAATGCCAAGGTATTCAGTCAGAGAGAGTTTGAGTACCCACATGTATGACAGCTAAAGGGGCCACTGATGGCAATTGAGCAGGGTATTCTGAGGTATTATGGCATCTTCTCTGTTCATAGCACCGGATTATTTAATTCAACACAGATGGAAACTAGATTGTTCCTGAAATACAAACACCAAAATTACAGTCCCATCTAAGAAAATCCTTTATTTGGAGGAAGAATATTAAATGATAGTGGAACACAAGATCTTGTAAAAAAAATGTTGAACAGAAGTCATTTATTTTTGTATAAAAATGTTGTATTTGATATTACATTAACTCCTCAAAAGTTGCTACCTCACTTTACGAACACAAAAGGTATTTTATCTCCAGCGCATTTCAACATATTAGTAACTTTAGCAAGTCATGCCCATGATTTTCAGAATCATTAAACAAAAACAAAATGTCAACTTACAATATCTGTTTTTGCAAAGTGTGTGTGAGAGAGAGATTATGCACAATGTGTGGCACAATATTGACATTAAGAAGTACATTAAAATCTGGCTAGCAAGATTACGCCAAAGGCCAAAATACAGGACCATTTCCTTTTGACTTTTGTCTAGATTTATCAAACTGGAATTCTGCTTTATTCAGTGACTATACCATTATCCTCTTGTACCGGAGCGACATTCTCATGTTCCTCAGTTACCTTATTAGTTTTTTCTGCATTGGACATACCTGTTTCCTCTGTGTTCTTGGTTGCCACCTCTGCAGCTGGCGTGTTGCCAAGCTGCTGACTGGCGTCAACACATTCATTGCTTACTTTAGCATCTATTTTTGCTTGGTTGGCCTCTTCCTCACATACACTAATGTTGCTATTTTGACATGCTTCCTGTTCATTTTTCCTATCAACTTGTCCACAAATATCATTGTTGCCACTGGCCTCCTTGACTATATTTTCTGCTACACCAACATTCTCAACCACTTCCAAGCATTTCTCAGTTTCAGCATTTATCGCACAAGCAGTGTCTCGGGCTGCTTCAGCTTCAGGGGCACATTTCTTTTTGCTCCCGTCTGTTCTCAAGGATATTCCATTTTCAGTACTTTCTTTGTCACCATTCTTCGCAACACTTTGTTCCTGTTTCTCATTTTCATCAGAACCTCCTGTAGAGTTCTTTACTTGTACAGTCACTTTGGCATTTTTATCTTGCAGGCAATTTTTTTCTTGCTTGTTTGACTTGTCATCTTTTATTGATTTTTTCTGGAGGCAAAGGAGAAAACAGTGTTCAGTTAATGCCAGCATTGTCTGCAGTTTTGTTTCCGAGCTACAATTCACACAATCACTGAAATTATTACGGTTGAGAAGGAGGGTATTCAACTCCTTGAGTCTGCACTAGTTTCCTGAACATTTTAACTTAGTACCATCCTCATGCCTTTTCCCCATGACCCTGCACATTCTATCTATTTAAATAATCATCCCATGCCCTACTGCATGCCTCCATTGAGCCTGCCTCCACCTGTGCATTTCAAACCCGGATCTCTCACTGTCTGAATAAGTATTTTCTTACCACATGTTTGCTTCTTTTGCTCTAGTTCTTGACCTTTTTGTGAGTGGAAACAGTTTCTTCCTGTCCAGTCTGTCCAGACACCATATGATCTTGAGAGCTTCTATAGTATATATATTAATGGTCTGGATCTTAGTGTGCAGGAGACAATTTCAAAGTTTGCAGATGACACAAAACTTGAAAGAATTGTAAACTGTAAGGCTGACAGTGTGAAACTCCAGAAGGACATTGATAAGTTGGTGGAGTGAACAGATAGGTGCCAGATGAGGTTCAATACAGAGAAGTGTGAGGTGATGCTCTTTGATAAGGAAAATATTGAAAGGCAATATAAAATAGGGGATCAATATTAAAGGGGGTGCAGGAACAGATGGATCTGGGTGCATATGTGCATAGATCATTGAAGGCGGCAGGACAAGTGGAGAAAACAGACAATAAAGGAGACAGTGTCTTTGGCTTTATTAGTTGAGCCATAGAATATAACAGCAGGGAGATGATGATGAACTTTTAAAAGACCTCAGCTGGAACAGTGTGTACCATTGTGGGCATCACATTAAAGGAAAGATGTCCCAGGGATCTAAAGCCCTTCCTCCTGCACCACCTCTGCAACCACACATTCACCTATCCCATCCATTTATTTCTGCACTCACTTGCATGCGGCACACTGGGAGGGAAGTGGAGTTTACTACTTTAGAGGTCTGCCTTGCTAATTTTCTACCTAGCTCCCTAAATTACAATTGCAAGATGCAAATCTCCGCTTATGTCATTAGAGGCAATGTGGACAACAACGTCTGACTTTAAGACAGAGGTAGATAAGTTCTTGATTGTCAAAGGGATCAAGGGTTACGGGGAGAAAGCAGGAGAATCAGGTTGAGAAACCTATCAGCCATGATTGAATGGCAGAGCAGATTCGATGGGCTGAATGGCCTAATTTCTGCTCCCATGTCTTATGGTCTGTTCACTGCCCCCAGAAGAATATTCCACAGCTGCTCTAGGACATCATTATCCAGAGTACCAGGGAGGCTATAGGCCACCCTGGATCACATTGATGGCCTGTTTCTGTAATGTAATCACCTATCAGTCTTATCAGTACCACCTCTCCAAGCTTCCTTCTTCCCTTTTGTATAGCTGGGCCACCCATGGTGCCATGGGCTTGGCTATTATTGCACTCTCCAAGGATCCATCATCCTTATTAATATCCAGAACAGAAAACCAGGTTTTGAGCATTACTTGCCTGTTTCTCAAGGGCTGCCTGCGGTGACACATTCCCTATGAAGCCAGCTATGAAGCAACCCTAAATATTTGTGTGACCACAAGACAGCAAGGTAGCATTCATTCTGAGTGGTTATTGTTAAAGAATGTGTAACTTTCTAAAGTCAGCAAACACAAGCATTTCAAATAGATTCCATTTAATTTTCTGTGAACAGTCCACAACATTGTGTGGTCACTTTATTTTGATAATATTGTAACTCATGACAGCTTAAGCAGAAGAAGCATTGAATGCTTTACAGCAGTTGTTCAAGTAAGTTCAAGTGGTACTTTTCAGATATTTCAGTCAGTTTTCTCTGATCTTCTTTTCCTACAGAAGATTTCAATAAAGCCCTGTTTCCTTTAATGGTGTACTGGACTAGGATGGAGGCTATTTGTGCTGCTATGGTGTGATAACATTTATATCAAACATGAGTTCTTTTGCAAGTGAAAAGAGTTCAAATCTGTTACACATTCTATCATTTTAGAATATTCTTTGCTATGACATTGATTCTTATGTTAGAATTATTTGCTTGCCATCTTGGAGCATAACAGTGCGGTTCAGGTGTATCAAAGTTCAAGGAAGAGATATAAATTATGAGAAGGATCTCCACTGTTCATTAGCAATAGCAAAATTAGAACTGTATATTTAAAAAATGCACATTTATAAATAGTAACCTTAAGAAATATTTCCTGCACATGATCAAAAACAAGATAATGTTAGCCATTTTCAGAATTTAAAAAATCTGCAAAGTACTTAAGGGTATATAAATTGGGCAAAATATTCTGATCAGCATTTTCACTTAAAAGGAGCCAATTCCACTACCAATTGATGCTCACAGTCCAATTTTTATCCCTTTCCCTATCTCCTTCATTATGTTCCATTTTCCCTAAGACGGTATGCAAAGTTATTTGGGTGGGAAGTGTGATAATTGATGGATATACAGGAAAAAGAGAAAAGCTGGCAGTAACAAGAGAAGAAAAAGTGATTTGATGGCAATGAAGGAGAGAACAGACAATGAAAAGCAGAGGCAGTGTCAAAAGCTGGGAACAGTGCCACTCAATGCAAGTATATGTTTGATGGGCACCTAAAATTTCAGCACTTCAGGGAGGAGGATTCAGAGAAACATGACATTGCTTTTGTATAAAGTTACCGTATTGATTGCATGTTGCTGTAATACTCCCTCCGAGTAGAGAAGAGAGTGACCTTTTAAATGTGAGTCAATTAGAATTTGATAATTCTTGAGTGGACTCACTTTAACAATTCAGTGGGGTGTTGAACTTGAAGGAGTTAAGAAAAACTGTGCTGGACAAACAAATTGAGGGTAATATTTTAAAAGGTTTAACATACAATGACACAGCTGTGAAAATCCTTTATGAAGTTAAATTTGATGCCAACGAAAACAAAGAGAGGAATGTAGGTCATTTACCTTTGATTCTTTTTTCTTTTCTTTGTCGGGTAGTGAGGGTCTCTGGAGAAAAACGATCTGTTTTGTAGCAAGATTCCCTTCACTGAAAAACACAGAAGGGTAGGTGTGAGTCTTTTTTGTTTATTCTCTTTTCTTATAGTAGAACTAAACCTAGCAACCACAGATTAAAAGTATTTGGAGGCCATTCGTCATCAGTTACAAGTATATGTAACCTCTGATCCAATCTATACTGTACAAATTCTTTATAAATCTGTTGCAGGTGGAACTTTTCCCTACATTTGTAATTTCCTATCCATCTGCATTCCCCAGAATGCCTTGGCGAAAATAACATTAGGCCTAGGTAGCATAATCTTGAGCAATGAATGGAGAGGATCTAGTGGAGGCATCTTGTTCCCCTGATTGTATACGTTTCACTTGATTCATTTATTTAGGCCTAGAGAGCTACAACTCAGGCTGTCTGAAGGGTTCTTCTGCTTTGGTGACCACTTAGCAGAAGTACTTTTTTTCAATTATATGGTTGGATCCAACCTAACTCTAGAAATCCCACCATGTGAGAGCAGTGACCACAACATGAGTGGTGGCAGGAGTCTGGTGAATGTGCCACAGTGCTGAAACATCAGAGTCTCTACAGAATCTTGTTGTATTTCCTTCATTGTAATACACTCAATTGGAAGTATTACAACATAAATCAACCCTTAACTGAACCTCACAAATTGTTTTCAGCAATAAGCAATAGAGGAACATAGCAAAACAATGATGAAAGCAGCATGAGGGAATATGGAATGGCAATCATCTTTTACTGCCTCAAAGAGGTCACTGAACCTCTTGCAGGAATGAGGCAACATACATTTGCTACTGATTTTCTCTCACACATCCAATCATGTCAATTTATTCTCTGTTGATCCCTTCTTTATCTGTTCAGCAGGAAAAAAAATCTCCCTGTTGGTCTTTACAACCCATTGCATGGTGTCCAAGAATGTATCTGTAAATTGTGGTGCAGCCTGTAGGGTCCCCAACCGGTGAAACAGTTTATCTATTATATCAATTCCCTTCCAATTCAATCAAATGGCCCCTACACCTGTACATCATAAGGAACATAACCCTACTTCATGTAGTCTGTCCCTGTAATTTAACCCTTGGAGTCCAGGCCTCATTTTAGCAAATTATATTGTTCTTTCTCCAAGGCCAAATCTGTGCTTCCTGATGTCTGATGCCCAAAACTGCCCACCTTCCTCCAAGCTTGGTCTAATCAACATTTGTACAGTTGTAGTTTGATACAACTACCTAGTGCTTATTGTCGTGCTGTTTTCAAAAGAAATAAAGGTAAAAGATTTGGGACCTAGTAACCTCAACTGACTCTGACAACTTCATGGCTGAAATCATGCTGTGCATGCTGTCTCCTAACTGCCTAAGTTCTTTAGGGTTTTACATGCTGTGGTGTGTGCAAGGGTCTAATGAGATGGGTCTCGTTGAGTAAGCAAAATGCAGCTTATTGCATCTCCAGAACTATTTCCAGTTGCAACAATGGGCTCTATATTACTTCAAAAACTTATGGGAAAATCTGCCCTTAGGTCTGTCTCCTACAAGACCTTACTTTACTCCCCACCGAGTCCTCAAGACGTCATCACAGTGGAAAGAGAGGGTTGCTCATTACATTCAATCCAGGCTTAAATTTTCCAGACCCATAAATAAAAGCGAGCTTGCAGCAGGGACAATTTACCTCCCTAGTAAACAAAGGCAATGAAATGACAGTACTCTTAAGGGAAACTCGGAAAGGTGTGGCCAAATCTGCAAACGAAGTTAGACAGTTATGGTTAGTGCAAATGTAAATGATGTTGAATGCAAATGCGTCTCACTAGCATTCCTTCTTTCACTCCAAAAAAAACACAAAGGAAGGAACAGTAACTGTAGTTATCATCTGATCCATTTTTGACTTGGCAATCAAACTCTCAGTCAGTATCCTACATTACTTCCTGGACAAGATTCGAACGTTTGTGACTATTGTGAAAGATGCACACTTTGATCACGTTTCACAAACGGGATTTTGTGCTGGGCCTTTTTTTTAAATTTGATTACCATCAAATTCAATATTAAAATCATGCTCTTGAAAACTCAACAGCAGAGCAACTCAATCAAGCAATATAGCCAAACAGAAGTTATCAAGCAGCTAGCTAAGTATCAAGAAAAATGGATTTTCATCCAATTTCACAGCCCATGCATATCCATCTATGAGATGCTATGAAATGTCCTACCTGTCTCTCTTTATTATAGGAGTAGGAAGCACACAGGTTAACTGCCAACCATATGCAGCCAGAGAATTCAGCAAAGGAACATAATCTGTTTTCACCTCAACTCCCTAAAGAAATAAATAAAAAGCAAGCTATTAATGATAACCATATTGATTTTGGCCACTGATGACAATATAATTTTATTTTGAAAAGTTGGTTTGAATTTATTGTGTTCCTTTTATTACTTTTCATACAGGTTCTCTGTTGCCTTTTTTTTAAAAAAATAGTGTGGTGCAATGGTTCCAGTGAGGGGTGGAGTAAAAAGTCAATCTCTCACTCGGCTGAGTTGCCAGTCTGGACTATGTTACCATGAGGAGTACAAGAGCGGAGCAGAGAAGAGATCCCCTCAGTGACAGAGGGAAACCTGGACTAACAGAGTTAGCACTGGATTTTATTGAACTGTTTGTGATTAGTTAGAAATGGCAGGAGAGGTCCTGGGGGTCGATTCTGTATCTCTATCACTCTCAGCTGTAGACCAACTGTTCTCATGGTACATGAGTCCTGAAAATCTGGGCATAAAACTCTTTCTGTTGAATAACCTTGTTGAAGATTCAACATGAGGAACAAACAGAATTTCCACTTTACTTTCAAACTGATTCTTTTGCTAAATATTGTCAACAAGAGGAACTTCTTCATAACATTAAACAATGTATAACCTGCTTAAATGCATTAATTGTGTTAGTCTTAAATTATCACTATTTCCATCTCACTCATTTTTAATAGTTTTGCCACTTTAAATATTTCTCACACAAATTTGACATTTCACTCACCACCTTTGAGATTTTCCCCTCTACTTAATTGACATTTTGCTGTAAAACAGAAATTCCAGGACTTTGGGGAATTCAAAGCAATATGGCTGATCCTAAATGATTAAAAATGTATCTATTTAACGTTATGTGGTTTTACCTATCTAAAAGTCAACTGATCGTAGAAACTGAACCCCAAAACACAGAATAAATCTTCGCTGCTTGAAAATCAGATAATACCAATTTCTTCCTCAGTGTTGTTTTACAGGTATTGAAAACATTTAAATAACAAGCTAATTAAATATAGTCACTCAGAGAGAGCAAGAACTGCAGATGCTGGAGTCAGAGTCAATACAGTATGGAGCTGGAGGAACACAGCAGGTCAGGCAGCATCAGAGGAGCAGGAAAGTCTCCTGACCTGCTGTGTTCCTCCAGCTCTGCACTGTATTGACTAATTAAATATAGTGCTGGATCTCTATGGAAGTCATAATTCATTAGCATCTGAAAGCTGCTAATTTTGTATTTTCATCAAAACACTGTTATTGTCATATTTCTCTCCAACCTTTGAGATATAGAATCCCTAGACTGTGGAAGCAAGCCATTTGGCCTATCAAGTCCACTCCAACCCTCCAAAGAGCATTCCACACAGACCCAGACCCAGACCCACCCCCAACCCTATTCCTGTAACCTTGCATTTCACATGGCTCACCTAACTAGCCTTCACATCCCAGAACACTACGGGTAATTTAGCATGACCAATGCACCTAACTTGCCCATCTTTGGACTGTGGGAGGAAACCGGAGCACCCAGAGGAAATCCACGCAAACACAGGGAGAACGTGCAAACTCTGCACAGACAGTTGTCTGAGGCTGGAATTTAATCTGGGTCCCTGGCACTGTGAGGCAGCTACTAACCCACCGTGCTGCCTTATAATGAGTACCAGGAGTGCTATTATTTCCAAGCATGATAATTCCCATTTGCCCTGCAGGGACCAAAAAGGAGTCCTATGGTTCTTTCAAATAATTGGTCATGATGGTACTTTTATGAATCAGGCTTGTCACTGTATTTTATAAATACTTTCCTTCTGATCACACATGAACTTTATCCAATTGTCAACAGCCCAGGTGAAATTTGTAACAAGTGGATTTCATTTAAGGAATGTGGTCATCGCAGGCTAGATCAATATTTATTTCCTACCCCTCACTGCCTTGGAGAAAGTGGTAACAAGGTGTGGGGCTGGATGAACTTAGCAGGCCAAGCAGCATCATAGGAGCGGGAAAGCTTCGGGTCTAGGCCCGAAACGTCAAGCTTTCCCGCTCCTATGATGCTGCTTGGCCTGCTGTGTTCATCCAGCCCCACACCTTGTTATCTCGGATTCTCCAGCATCTGCAGTACCTTTTATCTCTTGGAGAAAGTGGTGCCAAGTTGACTTCGTGAATTGCTGCGATTCATTTAGTTTACATAGACCCATGATGCCACTATCCAGCTTTGACCCAGCAACACTAAAAAGAATATTGATATATTCCCAAGCCAAGTTGGTGAGTGACTTGGAGCAGAACTTGCAGATGGTGGTGTTCCCATGTATCTGCTGCCTTTCCTTTCCTTCTAGATGGTAGTAGTTGTGGATTTGAAAGGTGCTGTCTAAGGAGCATTAATGAATTTCTGCAGTGCTTCTTGTAGATGGTTTATACTACTGCTACTGAACCTTGGTGGTGGAGGGACTGAATGTTTGTGGGTCTAGTGCCAATCAAGTGGACTGCTTTGATCTGGATGGTGTCAAGATTCTCGAATGTTGTTGGAGCTGCACCCATATGCTAAGTCAGACATTAACTCAAAAGCTTAACAGTAAGCTTCTGTATTTGCGTGGGGCTTGTCAGATTTAGTGCAGTCAAAACAAGATTTGATTCTAGTAAAACCCATTCAGGTGTCCAGGAACATCTAAGTCCAAGAAGAATGCATACTGGGAGAACGGAGATACATCTGGAATGAGATAGCAAGAACTGCAGATGCTGGAGTCAGAGATAACACAGTGTGGAGGTGGAGGAACACAGCAGGCCAGGCAGCATCAGAGGAACAGATAGGTGGGAGAGAAGATGGACAGGTTGTGTCAGGTCAATGAGGTGGGGATGAGGGGGAGGGTTGGTCATGGGATGAGGCCAGGGGTGGGGAGATTTTGAAACTAGTAAAATCCACGTTTAGGCCATTGGGCTGTAGGCTTCCAAGGTGGAATATGAGGTGCTGCTCCTCTAGTTTTCATGTGGCATCATTGTGACACTGGAGGAGGCTCAGGATGGACATGTCGCCCAGGGAGTGGGAGCGGGTGCTGAAATGGTTCGCGACCGGAAGATGTTGTTGTTTGTCACGAACAGAGAGCAGGTGCTCTACAAAGCAGTATCCGAGCCTCTGGCTGGTCTCACTGATGTAGAGGAGGCCACATCAGGAGCAGCGGATGCAATAGACCACATTGACGGATGTGCAGGTGAACCTCTGTCTAATGTGGAAGGTTTGTTCGATGCCTTGGATGGAGGTGACAGGGGAGGTGTAGGGGCTGGTGTAGCACTTCCTGCGGTTACAGGGAAAGGTGCCTGGTGTGGTGGCGTTAGTGGGGAGAGTGGAGCGGACGAGGGAGTCGCAGAGTGAGCGGTCCCTACAAAAGGCAGATAGGCGTCGGATTGCAGGTGGTGGAAGTGGTGGAGGTTGGTGGGGTGATATGTGAGGACAAGGGGGATTCTGTCTTTGTTTTTGTTGCGGGGAGAGGAGGGGATGTGAGGGCAAAGGTGTGGGAACGAAACTGCTCCCTTCCCCCTCCCCATTTCTGAAGAAGGGTCCCGACCCAAAACGTCAACATTCCTGATCCTCTGAGGCTGCTGAGATTTCTGAAATGCCTGAATTTGTAAAATAAGAGACTTGATGGAAATAGGGTAGTGGTAAATGTATTCGCAAATGTACAATGTTCATAATGGACAATGCTTGAGTGAAGATATCCTATAAGGCTCTGAAAGGGTTAAGGCTTTACGTTAAGCACTGTGCAGTACGATTTTGTCAATGGACTTAGGCAGATGATTAACTTTGGATCTGGAAGGTGCGATACCTGACATCAAGGTCTCTGTCAGTATCAGTAACAACATCTTTCACAACAAAGTAATTTATGCATAGTTGGAACCAGCTCCAAAAGCGTAGACTGCCCTTTGTTTTAGTTTTCAACATCGTTGGCAGTTGTAGGACTGCAATGGAAATCACAACTAAACCCACCATTAACCAAGCAGCATCATAGGAGCAGGAAAGCTTTCCTGCTCCTATGATGCTGCTTGGCCTGCTGTGTTCATCCAGCTCCACACCTTGTTATCTCGGATTCTCCAGCATCTGCAGTACCTATTATCTCTGATACAATTTAAACCCACCATTATAGTAATTGTAATAGTCATTACAAGGTAGTTGAACTCAAACTTCAAGAAGTTTTACTTATGTAAAAAGTACGTAAGTACTTGTGCATTACTTGTTTCCTGATTGTGTGCCTGGATCTGAATGCACATAAGTGAAGAACAAGTTAAATATCCATGTTCCTGCTTTCAGAATATTTATCTGTCTTAATTTCAGGCACGATAAAATTCAATGTAGCGCAGGATTTACTTCTGAAATCATGACAGAGAAAAAATAGACTGAAGACTAAACAAAGAAGAAAAGATTAATCTACAATTCAGGGAGCAGAGGCCATGTAACATGATGTCATCAAGCATTAGCGATCTTTCTCTCATCTGCTGATTGGGCTGATTCAATTTTGTGTAGACAATAATGGATGAATGTTTGCTTTGCAGATATTAATCTTAATTTGTACTGCACAATAAAATTCTCATTCTTAGCATGAATTCCCAGTGAGCTCAATATTTAAACAGAGAGAGTATGACTAGGAAATCACATAACCCTGGTTCTAGTGTATTTACTGCACACACACATGCAGAACATTGTGTCAAAACAGGAAGCTCCCTGTGGTTTTTTTATTGTACATCTGAACCAACCTCTAACACCGTCTGAATACTGCATTCATGCGAAACAAGTTATTAATTATTTACTTTGTTTAAAAGCGTGCAGCTTTTGTCTGTGTATGACCTACATAAAATAGCCGCAGTTGTCAACTTTAAACTTCACACGACAGATCTAATCCCCATTCAACTCTACAAGGTTGAATCTATTCCTCAAGGTAGCCCACTTATCTGTGAAGTGACTCAGAGTCATATCAGAAGTGATGTAAATTAATGATAAATGAAAGATTCTCAATTGGAAAATCAGGTACCTTTTCCTCCCCTCCTATCCCCCACCACCCCCAAGAGGCTGTTCTTATTTTGGTCATCCTGAACAGGTGCTTCCACATCTCAAGACCCCCATTGCATCGAACAATGACTCCAAATTTCCTACATGACACCTGAGCTCCATCACTACAGTCTGGCGCTGCCCACCTATCATTGCAATGGCACAGCCCTCACCCTGCACACCACCAAAACCATTCCAAAGTTCAATCGATAGACCTCACCATCCCTCGACCATCTTTGATAGAAAGTCTGGTGAACGTCTGACAGCTCTTCTTGCAGTTCCCAAATGACAATCCATAGGTCCCTTGACCATTTGTACTGTTGACTGCATTGACTGTTATGAGATGAACTTTTGAATGTAACCACTTCAGGAAACCAACTGAGCGCTCCAAAGCCCCCGGACTGTGCGCAGACACTGGCCTTGACTGACTGCACCAGGACAAGCTGCATCCCCTCCATCGGCCCGGACTGGACTGTGAACTATTCCACATGGACTTTGAGACCTGGCCATTTAGGTGAAGCACAAGCCGTATGTCTTTGCAATGCAGGCAGCTGGCACACGTTCTAAATGTGAGACTGAGGTAAGTTAGTACCTTGCAGCCTGCGCCTAGCCCCTATATCGATCTCTATTGTCACCATCCGAGGAAAAAGGCTCTCACTGTCCACCCTATCTAATCCTCTGATCACCTCTTAACCTTCTTCTCTCTAATGAAAACAGCCTCAAGTCCCTCAGCCTTTCCTCATAAGACCTTCCCTCCATACCAGGCAACATCCTGGTAAATCTCCTCTGCACCCTTTCCAATGCTTCCACATCCTTCCTACAATGCGGCGACCAGAACTGCACGCAATACTCCAAGTGCAGCCGCACCAGAGTTTTGTACAGCTGCAACATGACCTCACGGCTCCGAAACTCAATCCCTCTATCAATAAAACCTAACACACCGTACGCCTTCTTAACAACCCTATAACCTGGGTGGCAACTTTCAGGGATCTATGCACATGGACACCAAGATCTCTCTGCTTGTCCACACTACCAAGAATCTTACCATTAGCCCTGTACTCTGTATTCCTGTTACTCCTTCCAAAGTGAATCACCTCACACTTTTCCACATTAAACTCCATTTGCCACCTCTCAGCCCAGCTCTGCAGCTTATCTATGTCCCTCTGTAACCTGCAACATCCTTCTGCACTATCCACAACTCCACCGACTTTAGTGTCATTTGCAAATTTACTAACCGATCCTTCTACACCCTTAACCAGGTCATTTATAAAAATGACAAACAGCAGTGGCCCCAAAACAGATCCTTGCAGTACACCACTAGTAACTGAACTCCAGGATGAACATTTCCCATCAACCACCACCCTCTGCTTACAGCTAGCCAATTTCTGATCCAAACCGCTAAATCACCCTCAATTCCATGCCTCCGTATTTTCTGCAATAGCCTACCGTGGGGAACCTTATCAAACGCTTTACTGAAATCCATATACATCACATCAACCGCTTTACCCTCATCCGTCTGTTTGGTCACCTTCTCAAAGAGCTCAATAAGATTTGTGAGGCACAACCTACCTTCACAAAACCGTGTTGACTATCCCTAATCAAATTATTCCTTGCAACTAACTGCTCCAATCTCGAGAAAGGTCCCATTTGACTTTATTTGTGATTCTCGTAAATTTCCTGCCATAGCTCTCATTGTTGAAGGCTCTATAACATTCCACCCATTGACTTCAATACAAAATTCCCATGTACTAAAACATCCATGGATATAGCATTTAATCAATAAGTAAATGTGACATTATAACACAGTTGTGACTTTACTGCTCCAGTATTATTTGGTTGCAGCGTTAATTAAAATATCAAAATGATTACTTGCCACATATCCTTTACTTCATTTACATTTCTTTGAATAAGTTAAGAGTCAAGAAGTGATTTCAGATCACGCCTGTTGCAATCAGTTTCAGTAATGGAGTCAAATAGTCTAGTGCTGGCCATTGCATACTTGCTGGGAATTTTTTCCAGTGTTCATACTGACATGTTTAAACTCCTCAAATGACCAACATCACTTTCCTCCACATCTACACACTGTATAAATTTATTTGACTTATGCAAGTACCATAGTAAAAACAGGAATTCCGAGTGATACACAAATAGAACTCTATGTTAAATACACAGTTTTTCTGCTTGGTTAATCAACTTCCATAATACTAATAAAGAAACGCAAAATTTATCAAAGTATCTGATACCAATGCAGCCAGAAATATAATCCTGTTTGGGGATTAAGAAAATAAGCGAAAAGACTGAGTTTTTTCTAAACAATTAGGAAGAAACAATAAGGCAGTTTCCAAGCCAGATCCTCACCATACTTATCTTTTTGAATACACATTTACTCTAATTTAAACTATGTCACTATGTGTAAGTAAAAAGAGAATTGTTATAATATGGTAAGTATAGAGTTAATGTCAATTACATTTTCTGCCCATTTATACCGAGTGATGGGGAATATAGCCCTAATGTTATTTTAAGCTGCCTGCTTCCTCTAACATCAATGATGTCACCAAATTGCCAGGAACATTAACAGTTTTCTTCTAATCTAATGAGAGAAACATTACACGGAGAGATTCTGTCTGTTGAGTGAACAAGGAACGCAGCAATTGCTTATTTTATCAAATACTCTAGGTGCAATTTTCCATGTCTGTTAAGTGTGGGAAGGAGAATGTTAGAGCTAACATGTCATCCCCACCACTGAGAACACTCATTGAGGGCTAACAGGCAGAACATAGCTAAGTTTCACAAGGAATTGCAGACCTCAACACTGGCAACCCTATTTGACATAGCTGGCAATTTCCAACTCCTAAAATATACCCCTTGAGAATGAGAAAGTGAGTACATTTTAATACTCATTAAATGGGTTGGAGATAGAGGATTCAGACTCATTGTCAGGGAGATGTCTTCCAGAGGTAGAAAAAAAACACAAATACAAAAACCAGCATGAAGGATAGAGAAAAGCTAACACAAGAATGAGAGACCAGGAAGAGAATAGCACATCAGGGAATATGATGATTTTGTTGAATGTCATGACATATCAACAGGTTAAGCCCAGAGAATAAAATTAGACTATGACAGTGAGATACAAGTTGGATTGAGACAGGACACAGAAGTAGTAGGTTTTCAGTGGAGTTCCCTAAGGTTCAGTATTAGGACCACTGCTTTTATTCACTAATATTAATTACTTGATCTTAGGCGTACGGGGCACAATTTCAAAATTGACAGTAACATAAAACTCTGAAGTATTGCAAACTTTGAGAAGGGTAATAATAGACTCCAAGAAAACATAGCCAGGTTGGTGGAATGGCCAGACAAGTGGTAGGTGAAATTTAACACAGAAAACTGTGAACTATTGTAGTAGGAAGGATGAGGAGCAGCAATTAGTACCGAAATGTATAATTCTCAAGTGAATGCAGGAACAGAGGCCTAAGGGTTCATGCATGAAAATATTTGGACGGGGCCAGGCAGGTTGAGAAAACAGCTAAAAATAGGGATTATTAGCTTTATAAATCAAGGCATAGAATACAAAAGCAAGAAATTATGATGACCCTAAAACATTGGTCTGGTCTCAACTAGAGATTGTGTTCAATTTTAGACCCATGCTTTTGGAAGGACGTGATGGTACTGAAAAGATTTATGAAGAATTACCTGGAGACACCGGGGTTGTTCTCATTAGAAAAGAGAAGGTTGGCAGAAGTGTTCAAGAACATGAGGACGGTATAAAGAGTAGAACTTTTTTCCATTGGTGTAAAGGTCAAGAATTAGAATACGGATTTGAAACTTAGGGTTGTCCTGAGGGAAAGCTTTTCTTAAAATAAATGAAGACTGGGGTTAAGATCTACAATGCTCATCAGAAAGGGTGATGGAAGCAGATTTAATCGCGACTTTCAAAAAACAATTGAATAAAACACATGAGAAAGAAAAATTGGCAGGAAAAGGACAAGGAAGTGGAACTAGCCTGAATTTCGCTAATGGAGAACCTGCATGGACTTGATAAGCTGGATGATTCCTTCTGTGTTATGACCATTCTATGCTTCTAAGGTAATCTATCACAAATTATGTTTACAAGTATCTTCATTTGTTGAAGATATATTTTGCTTATCATCAAGTGTGCTGAATTATTAGCAGGTAACACATATGTAACATTTTCTACACAATGGGTACAAATGGTTGTGAGGCAGAGACCTATACATCCCTTGCATTGGCACTTACATTAATCACTGTCCACTGCTCGACAACAATGGCATCATAGCTTTCACACTTGTCCTCAGAAACTCCTTCAAATATAAAGAGCCCATCCACTGATTTCGGTACAGAATCTGTTCAAACATGACACATTTCTGCTTGGTTAATCAACTTCCATAATACTAATAAAGAAACGCAAAACTTATCAAAGTATCTGATACCAATGCAGCCAGAAATATAATCCTGTTTGGGGATTAAGAAAATAAGCGAAAAGACTGAGCCAGCAAAACACACAAAACAAAAATAAGGTTGTAAAGTGCCCAGTCAAAAGATAGGGTACCGTTCCTCAACCATGTGCAGTGAACTTCATCGTTACACTGCGTAAGCCAAGGACAAAAAGAGTGTGAGGGTATTGAAGTGACAGGCTATAGGAAGCTCAAGCATCATAGAATCCCTACAGTGTGGAAACAGGCCATTCAGCCCAACAAGTCCACAGCATCTGGACAGCATCCCATCCAGACCCATTCCCCTCGTCTAACCCAACCATCCCCACGCACTATGGGCAATTTAGCATGGCCAATCCACCTAGCCTGCACATTTTTGGACTGTGGGAGGAAACCGGAGCAAACCCACGCAGACATGGGAAGAATGTGCAAACTCCACACAGACAGTTGCCCAAGGCGGGGATCAAACCCGGGTCCTTGGCACTGTGAGGTAGCAGTGCTAACCACAGAGCGACTGTGCCACCCTCAAAAAATCACCTAGTCTGCAGCTGGGCTCCCCAGTGCCGAAGAAATCAAATCACAAGCAGCGAATAAAGGATACTAGACCCTTCATCATTTCTGATGAAGGGTCTAGGCCCGAAACGTCAAGTTTTCCTGCTCCTATGATGCTGCTTGACCTGCTGTGTTCATCCAGCCCCATGCTTGTTATCTCGGATTCTCCAGCATCTGCAGTACCTTTTATCTCGAATATAGGATACTAAACTGAAAGAAGTACGGTTGTGGTAAATTGAAGTTTTTTTGCTTGATACATGAGAATTGAAAGAGAAAACAATGAAGGTAAACAAAGTTAAACGGCAAATGGAAATCCCATGGGTGAGAAGAACAGAATTTCTTTATAATGAACATTTCTGGAAGAGACATTGCAGTGAATTAAAATAACAGTCCTTTTATCACAGCAATTATGAATGTCCAAAAAAAACCCTGCTGGCATTCTGTTTCTTGGAATTTGATGCACAGTAAAACATTATTATCTTTTACTACTAGTTAAAGGTTGCACATGTTGCTTTTATATTCCCATTGACTTAAGAACATTCCAAAATTGTAATTGAAGCAAGAGAATAAAGTAAAATAGATTAACAGGATAGGGAAAGAATAGGGAGCATGGAATAATGCACGGAATTCTTTACAAGCATGAACACACAAATTACAGAGGGTGTAGGCCATTTGACTGCCCAGGCTTGCTCCACTATTCAATAAGATCACTGCTCATCTGCTTGTGGACTCAACTCTACTTCCCCCTTTGCCTTCAATGTCCTCTGACTTTCTTATTAATTAAGAGTCTGTCTCTGCCTTAAACAGACTCGAGGACCCTGCCTTCACCGCACTGTGGGGAATGGTTGAGATTATCCCCTCTGGTCAGCCCCCTAAGAGTCTTGTATGTCAACGAGGGCACCTCTATTCTTCTAACTTCTAACTGTACAGGCCCAACCTCCTCAACTTCTCATAAAAAAATCTTTCTATGCATAGGATCAACCAAGTGAACCTTCTCTGGACTACCTCCAATTCCAGTATATTCTCCTTTAGATTGTAGGCCCAAAACTGTTCACAATGCTCCAGCAGTGGTCTGACTAGAGCCTTGTGTAATTTTAGTGAAACCTTCTTACTTTTATCCTCTGTTCCCTTGGAAATAAAAGACGACATTTCATTTATACCTGCTCAACATGCAAGCTAGCTTTTTGTGATTTACATACGAAGTCCCCTTGGGCCTGCTCTACCATTCAATAGGATCATGACTAATCCAACATACCTCACACTCTGTTGAAGAGTCACCAGACTTGAAACATTAACACTGCTTTCTTCCCACAGATGTTGCCAGACCTGCGGAGTTTCTCCTGCAATTTCTGTTTTTGTTTCAGATCTCCAGGATCAGAAGTTATTTGTTTTATTCCTCAGATCCACTTTCCTGTTCTTTTCCCATAACCCATGATTTCCCCTATTGATCAAGAATCTATCTATCACAGCCTTAAATGTTCACAAGGACACTGTCAATGACAAGCAGTTGTCAATGACTCTCAATCATCTGAGAGAAATTCTTCCCCATCTCAGTCTTAAATTTGTGCCCCTTTATTCTCCCGTGGAGGTAAAAATCCTCTCGCATCTATCCTGTCAAGTCCCTTAAGAATTCTCTATGTTTCAATGAGATCACCTCTCAGTCTTCTAAACTCCAATGAGTAGAATCCAATCTGTTTAACCTTTGCTCATTAGACTATCCTCTTAAACCAAGAATCATCCAAATGAATCTTCACTGAAATGCTTCCAATTAAATAACATATTTCCTTAAAGAAGGGGACCAAAACTGCACACAGTCCTCCAGATGTGGTCTCAACAGCACCTTGTACAGTAAGGCTTCCATACCTTTACACTTCAACCCCTTGAAATAAGGGCCACGCTGAAATTTTTTCCTGGAAGATTATTACCAGTGCATTCATTATCTCTGGAGCAACTTCCTTTGATATCCTCAGAGGCAATCCATCAGGTCCAGGGGATGAAAGGACGTTTAGTACTATTAGCTTTCTTGTATTTTCTCTGCTGGTGATAGTTATCATATTTATTTTCTGCTTGATTGAGTATTTTTGGAATGTCATCAGTGTCTTTTACCATGTAGGTTAAATCAAAGTATATATTCAATATCTCTGTAATTTCCCAGTTTCCCATTATATTTCCCCAGCCTCATTCTCTAAGGGGCTTATGTTCACTTTGTTCTCTCTCACCCTTGTTATATATTTAAAGCTTTTACAATCCTACAGTATATTACTTGCTAGTTTATGCTCACACAGTTGATTTTCTCCCTCTGTTTATTCACCTTTTGTTGGTTTTCAACCTTGCCACATGCTCTGGCTAATCTTTGTCACACAGTTGTTTTTATTTTCTTTTCATTTGGTACTATTCTTAATTTCTTTGGTTAACCATTTTTGGTTCATTCCTCTCTTAGAAACTTTCTTCCTCACCGGAATATTTGTTTGTTGTGAGTTATGAACTTTTCCTGAATGGCTGATATTGTTTACCAACCTTCTTTATTTTTGCTCGACTCCTTTCTAATCAAATCCATACAACTCCTCATTTCTTTATAATTAACTTTATTTAAACTTAGCATAGTAATTTCTAGCCTAAAGTTCTCACTCTCAAACTGAATATTAAATTCTACCATGTTATGCTCACTGTTCCCTCAGGGACCGTTTGCACAGATCATTTACTAAACCACATTACCAGATCCCTGATTGGATTTACAGCATTTTGTTCTAGGAAATGGCCCCAAATACACTTAATAAATTCTTCCATACAGATATTTCTGCCAATTTAATTTATCCAATCTAATGAAGATTAAAGTCACCCATGATTAGTGCACTGTCTTTTTAATGTGCCTTCAATTATCTCCTGATTTTTTTTTATATTCATTTGTGGGATGTGGGCGTCGCTGGCTGGCCAGCATTTTTTGCCCATCTCTTGTTGCCCTTGAGATTGTCTATCGACAGTGTCTATAGACACTATTAGTTGGCCTGTAGAGTACTCCCATCAGTGTCTTCTTGCCTTTGTTATTTTTTACTGCCACTATATGGATTCCACATCTTCCAATCCAAGGTCATTTCTTGTTATTGCACTTATTCTATCTTGTACTACCAACATTATCTAACCAACCTTTTCTTCCACCTCATCTTTTCAAAAAAAATCACAATTCACTGAATATTTAGCTCCTAGCTACAATGCCATTGTAACCATGACTCTACAATGTCGATATTATTATATTTAGTAATTTCTATTTGTGCTGTTAATTCATTTATTTTGTTCCAAATAGTACTTGCATTTAAATAAGAGCCATTCATTTTGCCTTTTTACCTCCTTGAACTTGATGTGTTGCTTTTCTTTTTATGTCTGCACACTCTGTCCTTTCCTGTCCCTCTTTGGATACCATAACCTAAATATCTGCCCTGTAATGCTACCATGTCCTTTCACTTCTCTCTCCAGAACCCTCTCCTTTTAGTTAGTCTAATTACTCCTGCTTTTAATTTGTACGTTTGTAGGTTCTACGTCTGTACTCTCAGACACCATTTGACATCAAGAGAATGGGTGATGTTCAATCTAACATGAATCTTAACTACTGCAGAACAATTACCTCTACAGTAGTGAATGAATAAACATCAAAACAAACTAGGTTGAGCACATCAGTGGTGCCATGAAAAACATCTAAAGTAACAGCCGTTGTGGAGTGTAAAAGTCACTTTTAAGTTTACTTTCTAAATTAATTTCATGTTTAATTACTTTAATTTTCCATTTGATATGCCTTCTTAGCTTATACCATTACACCCATTTGGTGCATAGTGTACAGAAGTTCCTAATAAGAGAGCAACTGAAAATCAGAATGTTTTTGTTAAGTGTATTCCACACCGAATTTGCACCAGTAATAACATACTATATGTCTTCCACAATAAATCATAGTATAAAAATTCCAGGTCCCTGATTAAGTATTATAAACATTGCTAATTACACATGGAAAAAGATAGCTTCTTTACCGGTCAATGCTCCCAGACAAATCAAAGCATCCACCAACAAGGCTCCCTTTGTGAAATGTTGGGTCATGTGCTCTAGCCAATTTGCTTCTATACTGTTAATATCCTGTCCCTTCTTACAGATCTTCAGTGGAATTGTGACTGTGTAGTACTTGTAAGATTTCTGGCTTTCTTGTTTATTGAAAAGGAGGAACACTTCATTCTCTGGAAATAAACAAAATTAATTATGTAAATTGAAAGACATTGGAATAGCAATTTTAAACATCCTGTATTTGTATTACTTATGCTGGGATGGGTGTAACAGATTTGAAAAATAAACCATTGATTTCTATTACAGGAGAAACAATGAAAATCAGCAACAGGGACTACTCCAAGATTCTTAAAGTAGAACTAAAAAACTATTATAATATTTCTGTTCAACCAGGAATTATTCATAAAGATCTGCACTCCACTAGAAGCTATTCTTAGACCTCCAAAGTGTGATTTTGCTGGTTTTTATTTCGAAACTGCTAAAAGCCTAGAAGTACTAAAAGTTGCATTTCAATGTTCGCTTCCAAACTATTGTTTCTGATATATGCAGATGTGACAATTCAAAGGCACTATACTTAAACGACACATGCAATGTTTACCTCCTTAGTTTATGCTGTAATATCCATTTGTTACATAGTGTACAAAGCTCCCAAATAGATGAGGATTTCTACTGGGGGATGTTTCCTCATGCTTCTCCCTTCCTGTTGCTGCAGCTTGGCAGAAGTTCTGTGAAATTACTGTTTACGCATGAAAATAGTATTCCCCCTAAAGATACGGTACCAGCGCCACTGAGGAAACCGCTAGTGAACATTTTCAACATTGTGTTTTGATTTATACCAAGTTAAATAGTAACACTCTGAACCCAACAGGAGTTTTTTTTTAAATTTAACTTCTTGTATGTTTCCTGTTCAATTCAACTACATCAGAATGTAGCTAAGAGTTAATCCTGATGGTATGTGACTGGTATCAGAGACCAAGAGACAGCAGTTCTAGTTATAATTATCTAACCAGATTGTGCTGGATTTTCGTTTTGCGATCTGAGCCCTGACCTTGGATGAAATTCCAAGTCCCTACCCCATGTCAGATATGAAACAGTCAATACGACTTTTGTAGGGATAGCAGCTAGCAGCATGTTTACTGCCTAATTATGGATGGTGGGCAGACTTAGAAACTGGAGAACAAATAGAAGGCCTCACAATGGGGGCAAAAATTTTCAATTTAAAAGCCACAGTTGCCGTACCTGTGGAGAGGAAACCCTTGACTGAATGATCTCCAGCCAGCGGCTTGGTGGCTATGCTGAGGGATGGACAACAAGAGGGTGTAGATTTAAAGTGATATCCAAAAGAAGCAACGGTGATGTGGTTAAAAACAACAGTTTTTCATACAGCGAATAGTTGGGATATGGAATGCACTGTGTGGAAACATGGTGGAGGCACATTCAATTGATTGATTGATTGATTTTATTGCCACGAGTACCGAAATACAGTGAAAAGCTTTGTTTACAAGCGGTCCAAGTAGATCACAGCAACCAAAGGATGTACAGATCAAAAAGACTTAGAGGCATACAGGTTACATTGAAGGTTATATTATTTGAGGGTAATGTCCATTTAACAGTTTGATAACAGCCGGAAAGATGCTGTTCATGAACCTGCTCATGCGTGCGCCCAGGCTGTTTTCATGTCTAAAGAATGAGGCATTTACAAACTTTCAGATCATTGCATTTAAGTAGATCTTAGCTGCACTTCAAGCATATTTATGTCCAGTATAGAAATTTGTGACCCCCACCCTGCAGGTTAAGGCCCTTGCAACATCCCAATTTGGGTCTATTTGACAGAGCACTAAGTTCAGATGGTCCTGACTTTGGATTTCCTACCTGTGTGGCTCATGCCCTATCTTCTTCCTTCATGCCAGGCAAAAATTAGATTTGTTGGAAACAATGGCAAGAGTTTCATACTTGGACTCTGCCCACCATTTTTAAAAGTATGTGGAATTTTCCTAGTGCCACAAAAATCCAGTCTTTAGTTTTATATCTCATCTTTAGACTGTTAATTCTCAAAGTTACACACCAGTAGAAGACGATTTGCCAGTTTATATGTCTAAGTCCTCAAGGTCTGCATTGCTAAAATCTGAGACAGATTGATATGCATTCCTTGAGACAGTCAGATGGTCGTAAAGGAAATATTCAGTGAAATATAGCAATTTTACAGTGTTCACAATGTTCAGATGTTAATGTTAGTAAGAATATACAGAGTGAAAATTATAGAATATAGCCTGATCTTGAAGCAGAATTGTTTGTTTCTTCAAACTAAATGACAATATTGTCAAGATCAATATGCACACTCAGGCATGTTGCAGAGGTATGCCAATATTTATTTATATTTTACATTACACACATTATTGGCACCATTAAATATCTAAAATCAGAATTTGGAAGCAGATTTTGATCCCTGAAATTTATGAGTCTGCATATGCAGCATATTGTACCCGATTGTCCTTTCCAACTAATTTTCTTGTTGTTAATGGCCTGGAAATGGCTAACATATGGCCTGTCTGTATAAACATCTGTGAAATAAGTAAAATAATGCCTGATAAATCAAAACCACATGATCATTGCGTGCACAAAGCATGAAAAAATGCAATTTGCTAGTTTAGGGTTTGCTGCAGCTTACAGAAATCTCACAACTATAAAAGTTGCACAATTTCACATTAGAGTCTGCTTTATTACTGTCCCTTTTGAAACTTATTGTTCTTCAAGTGAGCAGAAAAAACAAATTATTTTACATTGATAGACAGGAACACAGCATTGTTTTTACTCCAATACACAACATTTATTGCATTAATATTTCCAAGGGAACATTTATAGCATTAAAAGAAACTAAGGAAGATTTCTCTGAGAACTATGTGTAATAATATGGTAGATTCTTGGAGGATATTTACCTGGTTGCAAAGTCTAGAACTGACAGCCATTGTCTCAGGATAATCAGGAGGGTTCAGACATTTAGGAAGACCTATGCATGTTCAGTTGCTGACCATTTTCAAGTTAGAGCTTGACAGATTCTTGGAATGTGATTGAATTAAACCATAGGGGTCATGGAATAAAATGGCGTTCAGCAGAAAATCAGTAGTGACCTTACTGAATGGCAGAACAGGCTTGAAGAGTAATAAGGTATGGAGCTGGATGAATACAGCAGGCCAGGCAGCATCAGAGGAGCAGGAAAGCTGACTTTTTGGGTCTGGACCCTTCCTTAGAAATGGGGGAGGGGAAGAGGGCTCTGAAATAAATAGAGAGAGGGGGAAGCGGTGGTAGAAGGTGGATAGGGGAGCAGATAGGTGGAAAGAAGATGGACAAGTCAAGGAGGTGGGGATGAAGCTAGTAAAGGTGGGTGTAGGTAGGGAGTTGGGATGGGGGTTGGTCAGTGAGGAGGGAGGGGCGTCAGCTTTCCTGCTCCTCTGATGCTGCCCGGCCTGCTGTGTTCATCCAGCTCCACACCTCGTTATCTCAGACTCCAGCATCGGCAGTTCCTACTATCTCTGAGTGAGGCTTGAAGAGGCTTTGGTCCCATCCCTAATTCTTACTTAGACAGCACAATAGTCAACATTTCTTATAAATGTGTTTACAATTTCATTAGACAATAATAAATACAGCATCTATATTTTGACATTAATAAAGAGATTGCCTGTTTTGTTTTAGCTCTGGCCTTTATGCTCAACAAACTGAGGGAGACTTAAGGCACTAAGATGAGTATGGGACATCAATGATAGTTGGTACCTAATTGTGAACAGTAATTTGGACATTTATTTCACAAGCTAAAAGCAATATCACCCGCTCTGCAGTCTTGATATCCCTCCAAAAAAATCTTTGTACATTTCAACCCACCCTTTACAGTAAAGTAACGGCAAGATTTACTTCAGAACTTACGACTTTCATCACCTGCTCTTCCATCCCCACCAACTTCTTATTTAATGTCTGCCATTGTCAGAAGTCTTTGGGATCTTTCATTACATGAAAAACGCTATATAAATACATGTTCTTTTGGTACTTCATTCTATACACAGGAAGATCATGAAAATTATGTCAATAGGAATTTATTATCAGTGTGAGTTGGTTAGTTAGCTTATCCTCAGTACATTTGATTTACTGCATGTCAATATTCTTACACAGATGGAAGGATGCTGATGGAGGAATGCTTTTAGAATTTGAATTTGAATTAGAATTAGGTTTTATTGTCATGTGTACTCAAGTTTAGCAATACAGGAGTACAGTGAAAAGTATACAAAGTTACCATTGTATGGCACCATCTTAAAATACAATATGCAAAACCAGAATTTAAAAAAAACAGAAGAAAATAAAAAAAAACAGAGCCAAAAGAAAAAGAAAAACATCTAAATCTTAAAGTCGTTATCCAAAAGAAAAGAAAAAAAATCCAGATTTTAAACTCTAATCTCCCTGGGCCTATCCCTGGCCTGGAGTTTCAGTCAGCCTCCTCCTGGGACATGTTCCTCCAATCGCCTTTGCTGCTGCCAATGCTGCCACGATTGCCAGGGCAAACTGCCTCTGATGGCACCACAAATCAATGGGAGGAGCTGCCCATGTTGCTCACAGTGTCATTTGAGGGACTTTGCTGAGATAACTCCATGGAGGCCAGTATCCCGAGAGTCCATGACACTGATCCAGCTCTCAGTGCCTGCTCTCAGAGAAAACAGGATGTCTGACACTCCTGTTTACATCTGTCAGCCACGGCTCACTGTTTGGACCACATTAACAGCCCCAGTCAGGGAACTCATGTTCTATGAGGTCCACCTGGCTGACCCTCTTACAATCACCACGTTTGCATTATTACAGATCTGACTTGTTGCTATCTTCAAGATTTTTCTATTGATAGAATGTTGTACTTTTGAAGATCTTTCAACTCCAAACAATAATTTTTTAAGGTGAGAGAAGCAAGATTTGAAAAAGACATGAGGGACTTTTTTTTTAAACACAGAGAGCAGTTTGTGTGTGGGATGAACTTCCGAAGGAAGTGGTGGATGTGGGTACAGTTGTAACATTTAAAAGACATTAGATAAGTACATGAACCCCCAAGAAATGTTTGGAGGGATATGGGCCAAGCACAGGCAGGTGAGACTAGTTGGGTTTGGGATTACGGACAGCATTGACTGGTTGAACCAAAGGGTCTGTTTCTGTGCTATATGACTCTATGATTCTACGGCTGTATGACTCATGGCATTGCCAATAATGTTTGGCCCCATTTGGTGCAAGCACACAGGCTATTCACCGGAGGACTCAAAACTTTGAAACACTTTGTAGACTGCTGTATTTATAAAAATCTATCTATATTGATTGATTGATTTATTGTCACTTGAACCTAAGTACAGTGAAATGCTTTGTTTGCTAGCAGTACAGGCAGATCATAGTAAGCAAGAACATATACATTATAGGATGAAAAGAAATTTGGACAGAGGCATACAGATTACATCACACAGGGTGTGCGCCAGGCAAAAATCAACATTAACAAGACCAACATTATTTGAAGTTAGAGAGTCCATTCAGCCTAGTAACGGCAGGGAGGAAGCTGTTCCTGAACTTGTTGGTGCGTGTGTTCAAGCTTCTGTATCTTCTGCCTGAGGTGAGCATTACCAGGGTGGGAGGGGTCTTTGATAATGTTGGCCGCCTTTCCGCTGCAGTGAGCCATGTAAATAGAGTCCATGGATGGAAGGTTGGGTTCCATGATGGTCTGGGCTGTGCACACCACCTTCTGTTGTTTCCTATGGTCCTGGCAGAACAGTTGCCATGCCAGGTCGTTACACACCCAGACAGTATGCTTTCAATGGTGCATCTGTAAAAGTTGGTGAGGGACCTTATGGACTTGCCAAATTTTCTGAACCACCTGAGGATGAAGAGGTGTTGTTGTGCCTTCTTGACCATCGCATCTACGTGGGAAGTCCACGACAGGTTGTCAGTTATCGTCACTCCTAGGAACTTGACACTCTCTATCCTCTCAACCTCAGCTCAGTTGATGTGGATGGGGTGTGTTCTCCTCCCTTCTTTCTGAAGTCAATGAGCAGTTCTTTAGATTTGCCAACATTGACAGAGAGGTTGTTATTATTGCACCATGTCACCAAGCCCTCTATCTCCTTTCTGTATTCTGCCTCATTGTTGTTTGATATCAGTCCTACCATGGTGGTATTATCAACAAACTTGTAGATGGCATTCATTTGGAATTTGGCAACTCAGTCATGGGTGCACAGGAAATATAGTAGGGGCTGAGAACACACCCTTGGGAGGCTCCAGTGTTGACTGTTATTGAGGAGGAGGCACAGTTGTCTGTCTTCACTTTTTGCGGTCTGTGGATCAGAAAGCGGAGGATCCACTTTCAGAGGTGGCGGAGCTGAGGCCTGGGTCTCGGAGTTTTGAAACCAGTCTGGAGGGAATAATGGTTTTGAAGGCGGAGCTGTAGTCAATCAGCAAGGAGTCTGACGTAGGTGTCCTTGCTGTCCAGATGTTCCAGGGATGAGTGTGGGGCTAGGGAAATGGTATCCGCTGTGGACCTGTTACATCAGTAGGCCAACTGTAGAGGATCAAGACGAGCTGGGAGACTAGAGTTGATGTGGGCCATGACCAGCCTCTCGAAGCATTTCATGTTTATGGAGGTCACAGCCACTGGGCGGTAGTCATTAAGGCACGTTGCGTGTGCTTTCTTAGGTACTGGAATGATGGTAATCTCCTTCAAGCAGGTCAGGGACTACAGCTTGTATGAGGGAGAGGCTGAAGATGTCGGTGAATACCTCCACCAGTTGGTCAACACAGAATCTAATGCTCAGCCGGGGACTCTGTCTGGGTCCATCACTTTCCTTGGGTTGACTCCCAGGAAAACCGCTCTGACATCTGCAGCGGCGACAGTGGGCACAGGTGCATCCGGGACTGTCAGGGCAGGTGTCACCGCGCCGCTGGCATTCTGCTCAAGCCAAGCAAAGAAAGCATTGAGCACATCAGGGAGGGTTGTGTCTTTGTCCACTGTCTTGCTGTGCTTCATGTTGTATCCCGTAACGTTGTTTAGGCCTTGCCACAGGCAGCGAGAGCCTGCATGGTTGGTTTGGGCCTGTAGCTTGATCCGGGACTGCCTCTTGGCTTCCCTGATGGCTTTGTGGAGGTGGTATCTGGATTTCCTGTATAGGTCTAGGTCGTCTGACTTGAATGCTGCACATCTGGTCTTCAGTAGGGAGTGGATTTCCTGGTTCATTCAAGGTTTCCAGTTGGGGAACACCCGGATTGGCTTCTTTAGTACACAGTCCTCCACTTTCCTAATGAAGACTGTGACAGTGGTGGCGCACTTGTCTAAGTTTTCCGCTCACTAATTAAATACTGTCCAGCCCACCAATTCCAAGCAGATGGTCTTCCACTGCCTTGGACCAGCATTGTACTTCTTTTCATGAAGGATCCTCCCATTTCAGCTTCTGCTTGTAAGCTGGGAGGAGGAATACAGCAATGTGATCAGATTTTCCGAAGTTGTCGAGGGAATTCTTCAAATCCATATGTAGACTGCTATAGCAAGGCGGAGGTGAACTCTCGTGTCTTTCGTATGACCATGTAGCTGCTTGGACTGGCTACTGTACTTTTACAATATTGGTCCTTAGAACATTCAATCTCACCATTAAACCTCGAATTTACATGGCCGCAGGAGAGTTGGTGTTGTTGTGGTAATATCTGGATTAGAGTGATTGTCCTGGGGTCAGGGGTTCAAATCTCACAACAGCTCAGGGACTATTAAAATCGGCAATTCTGGAATACTCTCAGTAATGATGATCATGACAATAATTTTCAATTACTGCAAAACCCATTGGATTCGCTAATGTTCTAGCAAGTCACTTAGTTCAAAGGAGATTAGAGATGGCAACACCATCTGGCCTTGGCTGCCACACTCATATCCGTGAAAGAAAACCGTCAATTATAATATTAATTGTAAATGAATATACAATAGTTGCAGTTTCATTATTTTCACATGCCATGTAGTCATAAGTCACTGATTCTATTTTCTTTTGTTTGCTGCTGTTAGATCATTTTCTTAATTATCATTCTGAACAATGGTTATGATTCCAGTTTGCAATAAAAAGATTATGATTCATTGGTGGAAAGAAAAGGGTCAATGAAAGTCTTTAAAGTTTGAAGTCAGCCTTTCCAAAAATGAAAGCCACAGACTAATTGTTTACATTGGACAAGAAGCAGGTATGTCTAGAGATAGTAGGAACTGCAGATGCTGGAGAATGTGAGATAACGAGGTGTGGAGCTGGATGAACACAGCAGGCCAAGCAGCATCAGAGGAGCAGGAAGGCTGTCGTTTCAGGCCTAGACCCTTCTTCAGAAATGGGGGAGGGGAAGGGGGTTCTGAAATAAACAGGGAGAGAGGGGGAGGCAGATAGAAGATGGATAGAGGAGAGAATAGGTGGAGAGGAGGCAGACAAGTCAAAGAGGCAGGGATGGAGCCAGTAAAGGTGAGTGTAGATGGGAAGGTAGGGAGGAGATAGGTCAGTCCAGGGAGGACGGACAGGTCAAGGGGGCGGGATGTGGTTAATAGGTAGGAGATGGGGGTGGGGCTTGAGGTGGGAGGAGGGGATAGGTGGGAGGAAGGGACGAGCTGGGCTGGTTTTGGGGTACGGTAGGAGGAAGGGAGATTTTGAAGCTTGTGAAATCCACATTGATACCATTGGGCTGCAGGGTTCCCAAGCTGAATATGAGTTGCTGTTCCTGCAACCTTTGGGTGGCATCGTTGGCGTACTGCAGGAGGCCCAGGATGGACATGTCGTCTGAGGAATGGGAGAGGGAGCTGAAATGGCTCGCGACTGGGAGGTGCAGGTGTCTAGCTGAGTTAGTACTTTCAGAAAGTAAACTGAAAAATACACATTGTTACAAAGTGTGAGAATGATAAGAAATAATGTCAAACGGATGCAAATCCATTCTGAAAAACGTTGTTATTCAGGAGAAGATCATGTTGGTCTTGAAAATGTTCAGTTCCTGAATATCAAACCAAGTAAAAAATCTGTTTATCTTGAGGAACTATGAAGACATACAGGCCACTGTGAGATAAGATAAAAGACAGGAATTGTCTAACGTGGAGCATGTCTCCCTCACCTATTTGCTTTCTAGCCAATATAAAATTCTCATTGAGGGGTGGGAGAGGTACGTGTAGATTCTTTGTCCACTTGCTGTTTTAAGCTTGATGTGGAGGTGCCGGTGTTGGACTGGGGTGGACAAAGTCAGAAATCACATGACAACAGGTTATAGTCCAACAGGTTTATTTGAAGACACAAGTTTGCGGAGTCTTACTCTTTCTTCCAACAGCAGAATGGACCATCAGCAATTTAAGGTCTGTGCAATGCAAGTGTTCTGGGACAGTGGGCTGAGTCCGTGTTTGTACTAGCTAAGTGCAAGTGGTGTCAAGTTTTTGAGGGCTTTTCTTTCTTTGTCAATAGACCTAATGAGATTTCTATTTGTATTTGTCCCGCTGATCAAATTCTGGTCCCATCTTACCGCGTGCTTCTCAGAGAAAAACCCAGCTTGTAACAGCTGTCCGCTGAATGACCAGTGCCCTGTGCACATTAAAAAGGCTGCTGTGCACGTGGATGAGCGATGAGAGAAGGGCATGGTGTCACTGTGATTCTTTGACAGGAACCTGCATGTCCTGGTGGACAGCATTGTGCTCAGCAGGGGTGTCCTCTTCCCACTAGTCCCTGGCAGTTAGTCAGGTCCTAAAGGGCACTGCCACTGGACTGGGCCTGTGACAGGTGCTTACCAATCTGCCGGTTGCAAATCCATCTGTCCATGACAGAATTGGTAAGGGTGACCGCTGCACAGTCCTTGTGGATACAAAGTCCCACCTTCACATTGGGAATACCCTTCATTGTACTGTGTGGCACTATCACCATGCTAAATGGGATACACTTCAAATCAGATCCAACAACTCAATACTGGGCATCCATGCGTCATCTACAGCAGCAAAACTGTACTCCAGCACAATCTGTAACATCATGACCTTGCATTATCCCTCACTCAACCATTACCATCAAGCCAGGGGATCAACTCTGGGTCAGTGGAGAGTGCAGGAGGACATGCCAGGAGCAGCACCAGGCATACCTTAAGATGAGGATGGTGAAGCTACAAAACAGGATGACTTGCATGCTAAACTGCAAAAACAGCATGTGACAGACAGAACTAAATGATTTCATAAACAACAAATCACATCTAGCTCTGCAATCCAGCCAGATGGAGTCACTGATCATAGAATCCCTGCAGTGTGGAAGCAGGCCATTCAGCCCGTTGAGTCCACACTGACTTGCCAAACAGCATCCCACCCAGGCCCACCCCTTACCCTATCCCTGTATTTCCCACCATAGACACTATGGGCAATTTAGCATGGACAATCCACGCTAACCTGCACATCTTTGGACTGTGGGAGGAAAGCAGATCACCCAGAGGAAACCCATGCAAACACGGGGAGAATGTACAAACTCCACACAGACAGTCACCCAAGGCTGGAATCAAACCGGGTCTCTGGCGCTGTGAGGCAGCAGTGCTAACCACTGAGCCACCGTGCCCCCGTGCCACCCCCAATGTGAATGGTAGTGGACAATTAAACAACTCACTGGAGGAGGAGATTCCACAAATATTCCCATTCTCAATGATGGAAGAGCCCAGCACATTTGCGCAAAAGATAAGGCTGAAGCATTTGCAGCAATCTTCAGCCAGAAGTACTGAATCAATGATTCATCTCGGCCTCCTCTAGTGGTCCACAGCATTGCAGATACCAGTCTTCAGACAATTCGATTCACTCCACATGATGTTAAGAAACGGTTGGAGGTGCTGGCTACCGCAAAGGCTACAGGCCCTGACAACATTCCAGTTATAGTACTGAAGACTTGTGCTCCATAACTTGCCATACCCCTAGCTAAGCTGTTCCAGATCAGTTACAACACTGGCACCAATGAATAAAACAGCGCAGGTATGTCCTGAAAAGCAGGGAGGTGCACAGCAAACAGGGAACCAATGCATTAGATTGGCTAGGGATCTGGGACCCCACAGGTCTATGTTCTGTACAGTTCATTGGTCTGTGTGTAAAGTTCTTTCACTTTGAAGAACCTTACATCAGAGGGTCCTGCAGACCACCCACCTTCACCACTCTGACTTTCGTGTCGAGAATTCTGGATATATAGCTGGTGCAACACATTTCTTAAGCTAGAATGCTAAATGTTGCTGTGACAAAGTGTGTCATTAAAGAGGCATTTAACATGCAATAACTCTCCCTCATTGGCAACTTGCTGTTGCTGAGCAATAAATTTGCCACACCATTCAGCAAAAACACAGAAGTTAAACCGGACATTGAGATAAGTCTCATTGCATCTCACACACAATCCTAATATCAATCTTGCCACAGCCCCCATCATTCAAACCTCTGTAGAATTCTGCCCCAAGCATGTATTTTGAATATTTGTGGACAAGATGAATCTGGGCCTTTGATGTGCAATATCATTTCTACACCCATGTTAAGGATTTAAAATACAAATTCTTATATCTTTAAATTTTTAGAATGATGAAATTCTCAGACTGACTTACATGATAAGTATTTTAACATAAATATTATAAACGTCACACTGGATAAATACCCAAAAACAGCCGAAACAAGAGCACAGTAGCAGCAACTCACCCACATTCTTCTTTCCACTCTCCCCAGGCTTTGCCACTCTCAGGTGTTCTTGCTGTTTGGTGTCATTACCTTCAGACAAATTTGTTGCTTCAGTTGCTTCACAGCTTTCTGTTCTGTGCTTCACCTCATTGCACTTGTCGGCTGCTATGGTAGACTGCTCCTGTCCAGGTGCACTCTTACTCTGCAGGCCTTCTGCTGTGTTGGTTTCAAATGTTTCTGCTTGTGCTGGAGCTTCTGGTTTATCAGCAACTTTGCTTTCTGACTCACAGTCAGCTGTGTTCTTATTTTTAATCTCGCCAGCATCATTTTGACATTCCTGACTTGTTAATTCTGCCTTGGATTGCCCATCGATTTGTTCATTGTTTTTTGCTTGATCTGAAGCACTTTGTCCTTCATCCAAGGATGCCTCTCCTTGATTTACATTTTGTTTTGCCTTCCCCTCTGTAGCTTCTGTTTCCTGATTTTGTTCGAGTTTCTCTCGAGTGGTATTGTTTGGTGTGTTTTGACAAGCATTCTTTTCTCCTTTCGTTGAGTTGTTTTGACACAAAGTATTGTTAACAGTTAAGTTTCCTTCATGATTTTCTGCTGGATCAGCAGGAGAATTTTGCTGCTGCACAAGTCCAACAAATCGTAGACCTTTTCTTGATTCCTCTTGTACCTAATTATTAATTGGAAAACAATTACTTCAGTAATTTCATTCCACTTTTCTCCCCTATCATTTTTCTTCCCCTGAAGACAAGGGGATTAGTTTGAAATTGACCGTCACCTTCTTCTCAACTGGAAAACAATTACAAATGAGGGGAGAGCCTGTAATGGGCTTGTAATTTGCTCGTATCTATTTGATTGGCTGCATAGATAATTACTGGTGGTAGTTAAAAGGGGAAAAACAAAAATAAAGTCACAGTGATTTTGATGGTAGGAAAGTCACTCAGTTGTGTTTAACAGCACTTCTGGGTATTAAAAGCAAAAACAAAGAAAAAAAAAATCAAGGGAGGAGGGCTCTTGTGGCACGGGATAGTTTGCCTACTTCTGAACCAGGAGGCCCATGTTCAAGTCCCACCTGGTCCAGAGTTGAGAACATCCCCGAACAAGTTGATTTAAGAAACAAAATCAGGGGAGGCCCCTTAGCCAACACCATTTTCATTTAGAGATGACAAGGTGTGGGACTGGATGAACACAGCAGGCCAAGCAGCATCATAGGAGCAGGAAAGCTTGACGTTTCGGGCCTAGACCCTTCATCAGAAAACCAACTAGTTGTTTGGTTGACTTCATGCCTGCTTTGTGTATCAACAATAAAGCAGCCAAGTAGCTCAAGTGATTTTCTGATGAAGGGTCTAGGCCCGAAACGTCAAGCTTTCCTGCTCCTATGATGCTGCTTGGCCTGCTGTGTTCATCCAGCCCCACACCTTGTTATCTCGGATTCTCCAGCATCTGCAGTACCTTTTATCTCTGATACCATTTTCATTTAGCTCCCTCCTTTCTTCCTCTTTGATGGTTTGCATTGTCTTTAATGTGCTTTGCACATAAATTATTCAATTGGAAAACACAGGTGACTTAATGGAGGTGGTTAACAGATGGAAAAAAAGTACCATTAGTGGTTTGGTGATGGGGACTAAAATATTCATTTGTGTGTAAGAGCACTTCTGGATATAGTAAAATAAGAAGAAAAAAGGAAAATCAGGCGGCCCCCTTCCAAAACCATTTTGATTTAGCCCCCTCCCATCTCCCTACCTCTCCTTCACCGTTGATGGCTTGCATTACCCTTAACAGGCTTTATATGCAAATTATTCAGTTGGAAACTTGGGTGAGTTCCTGATGGTGGTGACTAGATGTAAAAAAATCATGTGCGATTTGGTGATGGAAAAAGAAAGTGTGCAGATGTGTGTAAGAGGCACTTCTGGAAATATAACAAAAAAAAACAATCAAGAGGAGGGGAGACCTCAGCCAACCCTTTGGTGGCAAAAGGCCCTACAAATAGGATGGGATAAAGGTTATCCCAGAGAATGGAGTTACAAACAGGAAAGGTGGTGTCTGGAGCTCAGTAGTGACATATTGACAAGGCCAGAGCCTCATAATGGCCCAGGGTTCAAGAAAGCACCAACTAGTTGTTTGGTTGACTTCATGCCTGCTTTGTGTATCAACAATAAAGGAGCCAAGTAGCTCAAGTGAACTGTGGTTCAGTGCAGTTCAAGTGAACTGTGTAAACCATCAGCAGCTCAACTCAGTAACCATGTTAAATACCTAAAGCTGGACAACGTATTCAACTATTAGGAACCATTACCAAGTTTGAGAGATAAAAGGTACTGCAGATGCTGGAGAATCCGAGATAACAAGCATGGGGCTGGATGAACACAGCAGGTCAAGCAGCATCATAGGAGCAGGAAAACTTGACGTTTCGGGCCTAGACCCCTCATCAGAAATGGGGGAGGGGAAGAGGGTTCTGAAATAAATATGGAGAGAGGGGGAGGCAGATAGAGGATGGATAGAGGAGAGGATAGGTGGAGAGGAGGCAGACAAGTCGAAGAGGCGGGGATGGAGCCAGTAAAGGTGAGTGTAGGTGGGGGGGTAGGGAGGAGATAGGTCAGTCCAGGGAGGGCGGACAGGTCAAGGGGGCGGGATGATGTTAGTAGGTAGGAGATGGGGGTGTGGCTTGAGGTGAGACCTCAGCCAACCCTTTGGTGGCAAAAGGCCCTACAAATAGGACGGGATAAAGGTTATCCCAGAGAATGGAGTTACACTACCTACACTCACCTTTACTGGCTCCATCCCCGCCTCTTCGACTTGTCTGCCTCCTCTCCACCTATCCTCTCCTCTATCCATCCTCTATCTGCCTCCCCCTCTCTCCCTATTTATTTCAGAACCCTCTTCCCCTCCCCCATTTCTGATGAAGGGTCTAGGCCCGAAACGTCAAGTTTTCCTGCTCCTATGATGCTGCTTGACCTGCTGTGTTCATCCAGCCCCATGCTTGTTATCTCGCATTACCAAGTTTGAGCCTGTTTATTTTTTAAGTACCCAGGGATATCCATGAGCTATCTATTATTTAATGGTTAGGATCAGGAATTCTAATTTCATTTGTCCAGAAATGTTTAACCGATTATTGTGCTTCACTGCTGTTGGATGAACACGGATGCAGGGGTTTGAAATGTAATGTTTGTCAGTCTATTTGTCTCAGCACCGTGCCAGACATTTCATACACTCCTTCAATCTGAGTTTATTCTTCTCAAATTATCAATATAGATATAAAATGTGTTGTCACTGACAAAGCCAAATTTCCAATTACCCTACAAGTGAACCCAATTTTTAATAAAAGTTTAGATTTGCTTAGCTATCTATTAGGTAAATATTTACTACATGTATTAGACAATGACTAATAAGAACAATGTTAGCATATTTTCCAGTGGTAAACATCAACATTTTATAAGTGTTTCAGTAAATATAAACATGTAATTATGAATGCAATTGATTATTGTGTAACTTTATGGTGGACCCACAGGCATTGTTTGTCCAAAGCTACTGCAGGCAACAAATTAGAATTTGTAAAATATTTTCACAAAATTGTTTTAAATTAGAACATTTCTTTCTCCCACATCCTCTCCACTGTCAAGACCCCATAGGATTTTATATATCAAATCACCTCTAACTCTTACAAGGTCCAGCAGACAGAAGCCTACCCTGTACAATCTTTCATAATAAGAAAACCCAACTATTCTGGGTATTACTTTCAAAATGTTCTCTGAACTACTTCCAACACACTTACTTAAGAGAAGTGATCAATACTGTCACCACAACACATGATCCCACTGAAGCTCTACATAACTGTAGCTTGATTTTCCTTCTTTTGTATGCAACTCCCCTCAAGATAGATGAGAACATTTTATTAGATTTCCTAATTACTTGCTGAATCTGCATTCTAATCTTTTTGCAATTTGTGTTACTAGCACAACACGCCTAGCTGACCCAGTTACAGAGGAGCTGCAGTTAACTGCTTCTTTAAGTTATTAAGCCTAACTATTCTTCTAGTGGAGACCTTGTGGAAACGCTGCCTAAGGCCGGAAATGTTAAAATCTAAACTGTAGGTCTCTGTTAAAAGCTGACTACAAACAAAATTAGTTTTGTACAAATAGATTAAAACGCTCAGTTACCCAACTGTTGACATTCATCCCTGAAAGAAGTGGGTTAGCTACCTCTTCTGATCCTTGCCCCAATTAATTGGCCTTAAATAACTGACAGGGTGAAAAGTGTGCTGCCACCCCTCTGTCACTTGTTTCTTGTCATTTTTCTCTCAATGCAATCCAATATCAAAAGAGGAACAATCTTTAAACACGCAAAAGTTTTTTTTTCACCTCCTTATTAACAGCTAGATTTCAGTTCAAAATCTAATCAAGCCTCTGGAGCCTGGATTGATGTTGACTAACTTGTGAATTTGAAAAGTAAGGGGCAAGATTACTGACAGAAAGTCCTCTGCTTAAAGTATATGGTGCCAAGAAGTAGTTTCAAATATGGGCTCTCTGATGGGTGTTTACAAGCAGACATGCTCACAAAGATTCCAATCTTGCAGATATTTTTTGGGGAGTTGACACAGGAACATTAACTTAAGACAGTTGTTTTATTTTCTGACTGAATAGCAATGAAGGAATGAATAATAAAGGATTTGTTTCATTTGCTTTTGCTTAGGGTCATCATGAGAACAGTTTGATTGGCTGTGCTCTCTCAAAGCAGCTTTTATACTTCAGACATGAATAACTGGGTAAGGAATACCACTCCGGATCCCGGCGACAGTTACAAATAAGTCTCCTGTGTCATGAGTTCCCAGTTGCATTTTGAGTACACAATTTTGACAATTGTCAGAGAAAATTCAAGTTATCTTATAATATAGAAGTGATATATAAATGTTAAATAATTTCTGGTTACTGAGTTACAATGCAATTATGGTAAATCATGTCTTCATGATGGGAGATAACAAGCTGTAGAGATGGATGAACACAGCAGGCCAAGCAGCATCAGAGGAGCAGGAAAGCTTGACGTTTCAGGCCTAGACCCTTCATCAGCTTGGCCTGCTGTGTTCATCCAGCTCTACACATTGTTATCTCGGATTCTCCAGCATTGGCAGTTCCTACTATCTCTTCATGTTGGGCATTGTTTCGACTTAACTTTATATATTCCAGAACAGGGATGTTTTTTCTTTCTTTAGGGTATGAGAATATTGTGTAAATATCAATGATACTGAAATTTAATCATAAATAAAGTTTGTCCTCTTCATGTAATAAATATGTTGTGTTGATTGTGAGAATAAATGACTGAGTTACCATTAGAAAAATCTCATGACAGATGAATCTTAGAAATGCTTTATTCCAGAAGGTATATGCTTGTTGGGCTTATTTGTTATAGGTGGCATCACTCGGAATTCACACAAGTCATCATCCATACTCCTTTTTTACAACCTGGATCACTAGAATTCAGAGTGTCCAGACATCACTTGAAATTGTAGGAGAATGTGTTTGAATCTGCTCTGCACTGGTTCTCCAGGGCAAGCAGAGCCACTGACTACTATCTGCACACACTACACAGAGGTCATCTTTGATATTGTTGGCTGCCTGTCCCTAGGGAAATCTGTACAGCCTTGTTATAAGTAAGTCTTTGCAAAGGGGTTCATGTCCACCTCCCACCCCCCAGCCACTCCGATCTGTCTAGCAGCTTCAATCAACATTTCTCTGCAGGCTCAATTGAAAACAGAAGCATACATTGGCCGAGTGCCAGAAAACTATCCTCTGTCACCAACACATTACTGAGGGCTTCATTACAGATCAAATTAGGCAGAGCTTGGACAAAATAAAGCAGTAAGAGCACTGAGGAGGAAGTTACATTTCCTGAAAGGAGGTGCGTTGAATGATCATGAAAAGCAGTCATAGACAGGGTCACATTGGATGGGGCTCACAAAACTGTAAGAATTACAGTGCAACTTTGTGCTGCCTGCTTCAATGATCTTTACATGAAGTTAGCACTAACCATACTCTGTTCATTAATTTGGGGCATCAACAGGCAGCCAATCTTGTGAGCGGCTTTCACCATTTGAAGATGCTTTAACAAACCTGCAACTCTGAAAAGTGCTGGGAGTTTTCATTGAAGAGAATCAAATCTGGGTAAGAATGAGGAATTCCAGAGGAGAGACAGTGGGTTACGAGGTTTTTGGAAATGGCCCTGGAGATCTAGGCAGATGAGGTGGGAAGAAAAAGAGATGTCATGTACCCACAATTGGTGGATACATGATCAAATGGCAATTTTAGATAGATAACTGTGGAACATAATGCCTGTAATCTAGGCCTGAGGACATAAATGAAATGCCAAAAGAAATTCAATGACCTCACACCAGCAGTTAAGGTCAGTGACTACATGTCCAAATACCATATCCTACCAACTGAACGAATAGCTCCATCCTCTGTCAAATCATCATATATTTTCCACTCACTCATCTACCAGAAATCTCTATTAATCAAACCTCAGACCTCAAACCCACAGCTTAATATCAACCTCACACATTTGTTACTATAGTAACACCAACATCTCACAGCTTGCAGACATGGTCAACTATTCAACACTGACAGCCTCATCAGTCAAACAGATTGCACAAAAACCATTGACAACTGGAGACAGCAAGAGCTAACCTTAGGAGGAGACGCACACCTGCATCTCCTGATCTCCACAAAGGAGGTAGTTCTGGCCATTATGAGAATACTCATTGCTAAGTTCATGGCCAATATTAAAGATAATGGTATCTTTTGTTTTCCCACATTGCCCTATTCTGATTTACAGGAAGCAAAGTGTGCCAGGGCATGTTTCTTATTTTCCCTCAATCTGCGATCACTACTGGACTTTTGTGGCATGAGGCTGGATGATCACCTCGAACAGCAGCCAAACAGCAGGCCAGCAGTTCAGCAGCTACCAGTGTACCCATGTCTGAGAGCAACTGACTTGTGCAGAAACTATGAAGTGTCCTTCAGCCCTATCACAGGACTCTCTGCAGCCCTTGGCAAACTTGAAATCACTGTAGAAAGCAGCAAACATTTGTGGACTCTCAATCGAAGCCTGAAGAAGCAAACCAACAATCAAGTGCGTAACATTAATGATCCCATGATCTAGTCTTCTTAAGAGATTCTTCTTTTGTTGAAGGCATGTTCAAGTGGTTTGGATTATTGGCTGATGCACTGAGCTCTACAGTATTTCACATCATGATCTGCTTTCTTTGGTACTGTTAGCAAATGTTTACTTTATTTTGCTAACATTTGCAACATGACATCTGACACAAGCATGTCAAGGAGGCTGTTTTGAAGCTCTATGGGAATATGTTGTAATATTTAAACTGGCATTAATAAGCCTGATTTCCCATAAATTGGCTTCTAGGCATTTTACTGAACTCAAAAGATTGCAAATAAGCAAACACAAAACCCCTTTTTGTCAATGATAACAAGCTGATTCTCTCAAGAAAGAGGAATAAATGGATTAAAATCTTACTTTTTGAAGAATATCTGTTAGCCCTCTTGATTTCGGAAGTTGATTGGACAGCAAGCTCAATTCTACTTCAAGGCGGCATGGCTCAGTCTTGGTATTATTCTCGTCAGAGCTGAGAAAATTGAAGGAAAATAAATGAGCTTTGGTGATTCTCAAATATGTTGCAACTAACACTTACAAAATATTAAAATTTTAAAAAATAATTTCCCCACCAACCCCTCCTCTGCCTGAGACAGATTATTATCTCTATCCCTCATAAGCACAAACAAATTAGTCTCCCAACAGGACCTGACTGAAACAAATTGAGTTGGAACAATTGGACCTATGAATGAGCACTTCAAAAAGGTGTGATAGTTGAACAGTGCAAAGCTCATGTTGTACCCTACACACTGTTGTGTAAAACCTTTCGTAAACTGTGAAAATTCATCAAACAAGTTGAAATGACAGGAGCTGAACATATTTATTCAGGGGCATTTGTTGGGAATTTTCTGCTAAACTAATTGGGCCATTGAACTTACAGTTCCCAACTATCTTCATTAAAACCTTCTTTCTTTCATGAAACTGCAGAAACTGAATCAGAAAAACTAGTAAAAACTATGTTAAACGCCAACAAACATTGTTAGAACATCCAGATGCTCCGACACTGTTAAGTTGGATTACGGATAAAAACACCGAAAATATGGAAATTATTTCTGACTTGCTTTTCTGACTATAATATTCCCCGAACTCCTTCATTATCACATTTGCTCCCCCATTGAGAATCAGTCATTCCATGTTCAGCCAACAATAGTTCCAACCTCCCAGCCAAGATAATGCAGGGCTTCCTCAAGCATCTACATCCATTTACAATATTACAGATTGAAAATCCGGCAAATGACAAAAAGCTTTTGTTCTCAAAAGACGTTTGATACTTGCCATCAAGAAAATCCAACACGGATGTCCAAATCTTGGAGCAAACAGTGTAAAGCATTGTTTCCACACAATGATCCCATTGCTGGATAACCAAATGTTGGCAATATTATACAGGTTTATCTGAAACTCACTTGCAGCTATGTTATGCATTAAAATGATTAGCCATTGATTTTCCCTAGAAGTACTTGCATAAGTCAACTGATGACTTCCTATCCAGCAATTGTTCGCTCCTGAACACTCTAACTCTTGGTGTTCACAAAGCAATATGTCTTCTGTTCAATATTAGCTGTTGGCAACTAATAAGATTGCTCCAAGTTGAACGCATTCAGGAATTTTAATATTATAACATAAAGGATATACTTAGAATCAACATTTGGTTCTCATATCCTGAAAAATGATTATATTTTAACTTCCCATCTGGTGCTTTCCATAATGTTAAATAAATAAATTACTATGCTTCTAAATAACAATTTTATGGCAAAAGTCTTTAAAGCGGAATTTATTTTTAAAGTAATTTGTGTAGTGAGATATTTCTGTGTGACTACATAGTTCCATAGGTCATCAGCAGGAGACCCTAAGCTCAGGAAGACATTTGCACACAGAGTGTGAGAAAAGAACAGGGAGAAAGTCACCGTGTCCCACAGACTCAGAGCCAATTACTCTGATGTTGAGCCCTAGAGCTAGCACATTCAGCTATCAATGCCGTGCAGATCCTGTGACCCTGGATGCACGCTGTTGTTTAACAGTGCTTTCAGTTTGTGCACTGCTTTCGAAGGATCAGACTGCTAATTGAAGGCGACACAGAGCCAGTGCACATCTGGAGGCAGCTGGCACAGGGCCGCTTTCCTGGGAACAGCAACGCTGTTGCCAATCATGTTAACAAATAGGAACTGTAGTATGGGCATGTCAGCTCACTACACTTTTGAGCTGCTGCTCACGACAAAGATTGAATTCACCATCTTCTTCAAGTGTAGGATATGACATGACCAGCTTTATCTCATATGGTAGAGGTAAACCACTTCCTGATCCATCTGTAAGAACTTCTATAGTTAACAATGTTTAGCCTATTGCACATTAGTAATCAGTTGCAGGTTACATTGATATGATGGACATTGTGCACACATGTTAAGGTAGGCCAGCTGTTACATCTCATTCTGTCAGGATCCTAAGCTGTTCTATCTACAAGTCTACATGCCATCATTGTTGTCGTTGGTGTTTATGGAACTCATGAGTATTAATCCTTTCAGAACCTGTCGGACCCTTATTTCCACTCCCTTTCAAATAAAGGCCAACAGTCCATTTGCCTTCCCTGTTGTCTGCTGAATTTTTAGGGTATTCTCTGTGATTCATGACAAGGAATTCCAAATCCCTCTTTTCCATAGCTTTCTGCAGTTTTTCCCCATTTAAATAATATTCAGCTCTTCTATTCTTTCTATGAAGGTGCATAGTCTCAGATTTTTCCACATTATATTTCATCTGTCACATTTTTGCCCACTTGCTTAACCTATCTATATCCTTCTGTAGATTTAATGTAATCTTCATCAATTGTATTTGCACACATATTTTTGTGACCGAGGCACTACTCCCTATGGCACTCCACTATTTATAGTTGGCCATCCTGAAAATGTTCCACTTCTCCCATTTCTCTGTCTTCTATTATTTAGCCAATCCTCTATCCATGCGAATGTACTACCTCCAGTACAACAGTGTCTTACTGTATGGACTGACACGTGGTACCTCATAAAATGCAGTCTGGAAATCCAAATATATAATATCCACTCCTCCTCCTTTATCTATCCTGCTTGTTACTTCTTCAAAAAATTCTTTAAAAATTTGTCAATCATAACTTACCCTTCACAAAGCCATGCTGACTCTATGTGATCACATTACATATTTCTAAATGCTCTGCTATTGCATCCTGCATATATTTCCTCAATAACAGGTGTTAATTTAACAGCCTATAGTTATCCTTCTTTTGCCTCCTTTGCTTTATGGATGTTGGTGTTAGCATTAGCAGTTTTTCAATCCTCCAGCACTTTTCCAGAATCAAAGGATTCTCAGAAGATCATTATCGATGCATTCGCTATCTCTGTAGCTTCATTTCTTATTAACTTAGGATGCATCCTATTGGGTCTGGGGAATGCATCAGGCTTTAGCTCCATTGGTTTCCCTAGTGGTATTTTTCTCTCAAGATATTTATTATGTTTATTTCTTCTTCCCCTTTTACCCCTTGATTATTTAGTGTTTATGGAATGTTATTGCCATGTCTTCCACTATGAAGACTGATGCAAACTATTAATTCAATTCCTCTGCCATTTCCTAGCTTCCCATTATTATTTGACCAGCCCAATTCTCCTGGAGGTCTATGTCACTTTGGCCTCTCTCTTCCTTTCTATATATTTAAAGAAGCTCTTGCTGGCTATCTTGATAGTACCTACAAGTTTACCCTCAAAGGTTATCTTCTCCCTCTTTACTTCTTTTTCATCATGTTTTGTCATTTTTTAGAAGTTTTTCCCAATCCTCTGTTTTATTGCTAATCTTTGCCAGATTATATGATATATTCTTTTAATTTGATGCTACCCTTAACTTCACTGGTTAAACATGGTTGGCTTATCCCCTTCAATGGGATATATCTCTTTGTTGTGTGCCATGAACAATTTCCTTAAACATTTGATATTGTTAGTTAACCATCTTTGTTGCTAAACTCCTTTCCCAGTCCTGGCACTGCCTCCATTCCTTTGTAATTACCTATATTTAAGTTTAACACAGTTATTTCCAACCGAGTTTCTCCCTCAAATTGACTGCCAAATTTTATCATGTTATGGTCATTGAGATCGTTTATTACATCTGCCTAAATACACATTACTAGATCCAAAATAGCCTGATCCATGTTTAGATCCATAACATATTCTTATGGGTTAGAGGAATGTTAAGCGTAAAATGCATTGAAGTGTTCAATCAGCCATGATTGTACTAAACAAGCTAAATAGGCTGCTGTTGTTTGTATAAATTAAACTGACACTAGGAGTGTTACATTGTCAGAAGTATCATCTTAGGGATGAGATGCATTAAACCAAGGCACAGTCTGCCCAGTCAGATCATACAGTCATAGATATACAGCATGGAAACAGACCCTTCAGTCCAACTCGCCCATGCTGACCAGATATCCTGAACTGATCAAGTCCTATTTTCCAGATTTGATCTATATCTCTCTAAATCCTTCCTTTTCATGTACCTACCCAGATATCTTTTAAATGACATAATTGTACTCTCCTCCACCATCTCCTTGGGCAGCTCATTCCATACACTCATCACCCTCTGCATGAAAAAGTTGCCCTTCAGGTCCCTTTTAAGTCTTTCCCCACTCATGTTCAACCTATGCCCCCTAGTTTTGGCCTCCAAAAGACTTTGGCTATTCACTACATCCATGCCCTTCATGGTTTTATAAAACTCTATAAGGTCACACCTCAGCCTCTGACACTCCATGGAAAAAAGCCCCAGCCTATTCAGCCTCTTCCTATAGCCTCCAATCCTGCCATCATCGTAAGTCTTTTGTGAACCCTTTCAAGTTTAACAATATCTTTCCTCTACTGGGGGAGACCAGAATTGAACACAGTATTCGGAAAGTGGCCTCACCAATGTCCGGTACAGTCGCAACATGACGTCCTAACTGCTATGCTCAATGCACTGACTAATGGAGGCAAGTGTACCAAATGGCTTCTTCACTATCCTGTCTACCTGTGACTCCACTTTAAAGAAACTATGCACCTGCATCACTAGATCTCTTCATTCAGCAATATTTCCCAGGGACCTACCATTAAGTGTATAAGTCCTGCCCTGGTTTACCTTACCAAAATGCAGCACTTCACATTTATCAAAATTAAACTCTATCTGCCATTCCTCAGCCCCACTGGCCCATCTGGTCAAGGTCCCATTTTGCTGTGAAATAAGCTTCCTCACTGTCCACTACACCAATCAGGACAGAACAATCTCTATACTCAGATAGTGAGAAAAGAGATACGTTTGAGGCTGGGATAGTAAATTTGGGGAGCAAGTTAAACAGTCAGGGCAGACAAAAGCATGGCAGAGAATGAGGTAAATTAATAAATTAAACTGCATTTATTTCCAGGCAAGAGGACTGACAGGTAAGGCAGATGTATTTAGGGATGGTCAGGGACATGGGACTGGGTTATCATAGCTATTACAGAAATGTGGCTTAAGGAGCTTGCAGATTAATATTTCGGGATATAGATGTTATAGGAAGGATCGAAGTGGTGGGGAGGCAAGAGAAGAGGGGGAGTGGCATTTTTGGTTCAGGATAACATTACGGCTGTAATTTGGGAGGATATTCCTGGGAGAACATCCAGTGAAGTTATATGGGTGAAACTGAGAAATAAGAATGGAGTGATCACTTTATTGGAATTGTACTATATGGCTCCCAATAGGCAGCGGGAAATTGAGAAGCAAATATGTAAGGAGATCACAGATATCTGTAAGAATAATAGTCTTGTAATGGATTTTAACTTTCCGAATGTAAACTGTGTTAAGGGCTTAGATGGAGCGGAATTCATTAAGTGAGTCATAGAGGTCTACAGCACAGAAAAAAAACACCATTCAGCCCATCAAATCTGCACTGACCAAAGGTGAACATAAAAGGTTCAATTTTGAAGAAAAGCAGAGGCTTACGTCCTGATGTCTTAGCTGGTGTAAATCCAGAATAATGTTTAGTAATTTGATTGAGGTTTTTGATAATGTAACAGAGAGACTTGGCGAGGGTCACTGATAAAGCATCACATAACTTCTTCATTGATGAAGATTAAACTAAAGGAATAACAGGGAGCATAGTTATTTGCTTTTGAAGTTGGTTGCCGCAGACAGGAAATAAACAGTAGTGGTGAAAGAGATAACAAGCATGGGGCTGGATGAACACAGCAGGTCAAGCAGCATCATAGGAGCAGGAAAACTTGACGTTTCGGGCCTTGGTTTTAAACCAGAAGAAGATACAGACAGTTGAGTTCCTCATAGGTCAGAGTTAGGACCACGGCCTTACGGAATCTACATCAATTATCTAGGCTTTGGTGTGCAAGGCACAATTCAAAATTTTTGATGACAGAAAATGTGGAAGTATTGTGAACTGCATGGACAAAGTGATCAACTTCACAGTCTGCTGAAATGGACAGAACAATGACAGATTAAATATAATTCAAAGAAGTGTGAAGTCTCTTGGCAGGAATAGGTAATATCAATAAAGAAGACAATTCTAAAGGGAAATGCAGGAACAGAGAGATGTGTGAGTTACATGCATAAATCATTCAGGGTGGCAGAGCAGGTTGATAAACCATTTAGTAAAGCATATAAATCTTTCACTTTGTAATAAGAGCACGGAATACAAAAACAAGGAAGTTATGATGAACTTGCGTAAAACTTTGATTTAGCCTCAACTAGAGTTGCATCTGGGCACCACATTTTAGGAACAATGTGAAAATATTAGAAAGATTGTTAAGAATACTTCCAGGAATTTGAAAATTCAGCTTTGGGATTGATTGAAAAAGTTGAGTCTATTCTCCTTGGAGTGAAGAAGATTAAGATGAGATTTGACAGTTTAAAATGATTAGAACTCTGGACAGGGCAGATAGGGAGAAACTCCCACCAATGGAGGAAAGGTTGTGAGCCAGAGGACACTGACTTAACAGACTGGCAAAAGAACCAACGTCAGCTTAAGGAAAACCTTTTCTAAGCATTGTGTGGTTAGAAGTTGGAATGGTCTACCCAACTAAATAGTGGAAGCAGATTCAATCAAGGTCTTCAAATGAGAATTGATAATTATCTGAAGCAAAAAAAATGCAGGACTAAGAGGAAAAGACAGTGAAGTAGCATTTGGCACTTGGTAAGGTTTTCCTCCATAGTCTTACGCTAGGGAATTTTCACATAGTGTAAACAATTTGTGCGGTTATGGTCACATTACTTAAAAGATTCAACACATTTTCCTTCAATTATTCCATTGAGTCGTGTTTCTTGAAAATTGTTCCAGTCCTGAATTTATCTTGGGAAAAAAATAACTTAGCGAGGGCAGATTGTTTGGGAGTATGTAGCTAGCACAAGGTATGTGGCTCTTTCCATGAACTGGCATGGCAAGCTTGGCTTAATAGCCTTTTTCCGTCCTGTAACCATTTCTGATTCTGTTCTACGTATCTTGATCAACAAAGAAAGTGAACTGGCCTTTGTCTATTGTTTGTGAGGCATTGCACAGTGTAAACTGATGACTGTGTTTCCTACAACAGAACAGTGACAGTACTTCAAAGGTACCACCCTGGTCAGGAAAGGTACGATGTAAATGTAAATCTTTTTTTAGTCTACATCTACCCAAATCTGAAAAAGTTGAAAAGTTCAGTCAAGGTTTAGTACTTGAGGTTCACCCGAGGCTACTGTATGATGAAAAGGTGAAAAAGTTGAACACAGAATCTCTGGAACAAAACAAAGAACTGTGGATGTTGAAGATCTGAAACAAAAGCAAAAATTGCTGGAGAAACTCAGCCGGTCTGGCAGAATCTGAGAGAAAGCAAAGTTAACATTTCAAGTCCAGTGACCGTTCTTCTGAACACATTGAGTTCTCTCCACAGATGCTGCCAGACTTGCTGAGTTTCTCCAGCAATTTCTGTTTTTGTTCCAATCATCTCTGGAGTCCAGAAGAATGAGAGGTGATATCATTTAAATGTACAAGATTCTGATGAGGCTTGACAGGATAGTCACAATGAAGTCCCAAAGGTTGTGAATGATCCATTGCTGAGTATGTTTAAACCTTCGATAAATAGATTTTATATCTCTTAGTGAGTAAAGAAGAACAGGAAGGTAAGTCAGATAGATGTAGAAGATAATCATATTGACTGTCAAAGCAGGCTCAAGGAGCTGCACAGTGTAATCCTGTCCCTTATTTTCTTAATTAACATTCCAATGGTAAGACCCACACAAGTAAGTAGCTTAGGAGAGTAACAGCCTTGACAATAATTTTTATTTATTTGGGGAAAAAGCAATTAAGGCAAGCATTTATTGCCCACCCCTAATTACTGCTGGGAAGGTGGCGAGTTACCTTCTTGAACAGCCACAGTTTGAGTGCTGTAGGTACACCAAACCATTTGGAAGCAGATACTACTATTTTGACCCAAACAAATGACAATGATGATATTTTCCAAGTCAGGATGGTTGTGTCTTAGTGGGAAGCTTGCAGACACAGAGTGCCCTTGCTCTTACTTGACCTTGATCTTCTTGTTTGCAGATGTCACGGGTTTGGAGAATATTATCTACCGAGCCTTGAACAGTTGCTACCAAGCATCTTGTAGATCGTATACACTGCAGCAAATGCATGTCAATATGGGAGGGAACATCTAAAATGGTGAATGAGGTTCCAGTTTTATGGGTTGCTTTAACCTGAATGATATCAATCCTCTTGAAAATTGTTGGAATTAAACCATAGAGTTGGAGTTAAACCATAGAGTTGGAGTTAAACCATAGAGGCATATAAATGTTAGAGTACAGGAAGCAGCCTTTCAGGCCATCCTGCCTTCTCCAGGTAAATCATTCTAATCCTAATTCCAATTCTAATCCCACTTTCCAGTACCTGGTCCGTCGCCCTGAACAGCTACAGAACTTCAGGTGCAGATCCAAATTCCTTTCAAATGAAATGAAAGTGTCTGTTTCAAAAACCAAATCAAGCAGTAAATCCCACACCCCACCACCTTCTGGGTGAAATGGATTTCACACCCTTACCATTTATTGTGTCTTCCCTTGCTTTGTTTGTTGCTCCAAAATCATTACACCAAACTTCTCCAGACTGAATTCCATTTGTCATTTTTCTTCCCATTCATCCAAACCAATGTTACCTTCTCGGAGTTCACAGCCATTCTCTTCAATTACCCAGTCGGTCTTTGTGTCAACTGCCAATATCTAATTCATATCACCCACATTTAAGTCTAAATCACAATCAGCGAGAGACCTCAGTCCTATGGAAAACAATCAGAAACCACTGTGCATTCACAGAAGCATCCGTCGAATGTCCTTTTATCTCCTCTCCGAACCAATTTTGGGTTCAATAGCCATATTCTCCTGTATCCATGAGCTTTACATTTTCTGAATAATCTGTCCTTTTGGACCTTGTGCTTAAATTCATGTAGATAACATCCACTATATGACCCTTGACAATCCTCCTTGTTACTTGCTCGAAGAATTCAGCTAAGCAAGTAAAACATGACCATACCTAACAAAACATGCTGAATATCTTTGATTAATTTCCAAGGAGCAACTAATTCTATCTCTCAGTACTGATTCCTGTAATTTGCTCACCTCTGAGGTCAGACTGACTGGTCTATAATTATTTGGTCTATCCTTTGCACCCTTTCTGAATAATGGTCCAATATTTGCAGACCTCCAGTTTTCTGGTACCAGCCCTGCATATAGTAGGATTGGAACATTACCTTAGAGCATCTGTTATTTCCTCCAGGACTTCCTTAAACAGTCTAGAATACCATTCATCTAGCACTGGTGATTTATCCATCTTCAAGGGAGGGGCCGGGTGTTCAGCCTCTCTAGTACTTCCCATCTCATTATGATTATTGTATTTAACATATGCCTCCTCTTTAACCAGAATATCTGTATCATTCCTTTCCTTTGTGAAGATAAAGTATTCATTTAGAAGCCTATTCACATCATGTACACTGTAGGAATCATGTATTTTTCTTTTCTGTCTTTGAAAACTATAGACTGCAAGGAGAAAGAACTGTTTTCAAACAATGGGTTTTACAAGAATGGCTACACAGCAAAGAATTCTGGTTCTCAGCTAACTCAGCACGTTGGAACTGTAAACAAGAGAGGCCCAGATACAGACAGACACACAAAAATGCTTTTGCTCCCCCAGCAGAAGCTACCTGTTCTCTGCAGTAAAAAAAGTTTGGTTTTTTTTTTAAACTTGAAGAAAACCAATTAATTTGCCTGCAGCAGTTACTGTGAGCTGTGAGTTTCGAATTGATAAATCAAAACCATTTCCTAAGTGGATCGGTCACTCTGTACTCATCACTGTTAGTAGACACTAAGCATGCACACAATGCATTTAAATTTGGGGCCTGTAGCAACCAATTTCCAGCATCAAATTTCTAAACACATTACTTTAGCTCTGAACACTTGGAAAACTTTCAAAACAAATTTATCTTCTTAACATTTACATTAACTTAACATTACAAAAATTAACATCTATGATCATAGTGAAAATGGATTATCAATATTCAATATTCATCATATGTCTTTAATACCTGAGACTTTAATTGACTAAAATTGAGTACAAAAAAGACAAATACTGACATAAAATGACTGTCGTGAACAGGTTGAGCTCATGAACACATCAATAAACAAGGACTAGTCTAGCTATCAGCCAGACTTCAGTTGTCAAGGGCAAAATGCCTGTAATCCTCAGAACACTGGCCTCAAATAGCTCTTTAATTCATTTAATAGGGTAGCTGGCATGGGTAGATGGAACTAACTCTCCCTTACTCTGAATGCAGACAAGATTGGTCTCCCCAACATCAAGGAGACAGCAATCACGTGTTGCACTTCTAGTGTTTGCATGGAAAGGCACTGTTGGGAAGGCAGAGGTATTAGGCTACATTAGGGATGCAATACCTGTCCTTTCACTTCCTCCCTTCTTTCTCTCCAAGGCTCCAAACACTTATTCCAAGTAATACAGTGATTTCCTTGGACTTCTTTTAATTTAGTACACAGTGTTTGCTGCTCATCTTGCTCTTCTACATTGAGGAGACCAAATGCAAACCAAGTAACCACTTTGCAAAACACCACTGTTCAGCCAACAAGCATGACCCTGATCTTCCTGTCGCTTGCCATTTTAATTTTCCACCTTGCTCCAACACTGTCCTTTCTATCCTCGGCCTGCTACAATATTCCAATGAAGCTCAGAAAAGCTTGAAGAACAGCACCTCATCTTTCCTCTCAGCCTGTACGGCCTTGGAACTCAATATTGAGTTCAACAATTTAGATCAAAACCCCTGCCTCCATCTTGTATTTTTTGATGCTAGTTGTTTCTTTCTTTAGTCCCTCATATTATCAAATCATAGAGTGTTAAGACATAGAAAGAGGCCATTCAACCCATTGTGTCTGTGTTGGTCTTAAACATCTATCTACTCTAGTCCCAGGTGCCAGCATTTGATCATTGCCTTCAATGCTATGGTGTTTGAAGTGTTGATCTAAATATTTTTAATATGTTTTGATGGCACCTGCTTCTATTATCCTTTCAGACAGTGAATTCTGATCCCCACTACCCTCCAGTTGAAAAAAAATTCTTTAAATCCCCTCCAAACCACCTGCTCCTTACCTTAAACCTATACCATCTACAAACTGAACTTTGTACTTTCGGGAAATTTTCTTCCTATCCACCGTAACTGTTCCTCGCATAAATTCGTATATCTCAATCAGGACTCCCACCCCATCTCCCAGCCTTCTCTGCTCTAAGGATAATTACTCCAGCCTATTCAGTCTCTCTTCATAGCTGAATCACTCCAGCCCAGGCAACATCTTGGTCAGTCTCTTCTGCAGTGCAATCACATCCTTCCTAAAGTGTGGTGATCAGAACTGCACATGGTACTCCAGCTGTGGTCTAACTAACATTTTTTTTTGCTCTACCATAACTTCCCTGGTTTTGTATAAAATGAATACCAAGGTCCCTCTGATTCTCTGTACTTCCAAGGGTCCTACCATTCATTGTGTACTGTTTATCTTGTTAGTCCTCTCAAAACGCATCATCTCTGACTTTTCTAGATGAAATTCCATCTGCTACTGTTCTGCCCACCTACATTATCTAAAGCTTTCCTCCTCACTATTTACCACAACACCCATGCATGTGCCTGCTACACACTTGTTGATCAAATCTCCTACATTCCCATCTAGATCATTAATATATCCAACAAACAGCCATGGACCCAAACCCTGCAGTATGTCACTGCACACAGGCTGCCACTAAAAACAACCTTCAACCCTCTGGTCCTCCCATTAAGCCAACTTGGGAAACCAAGCGGAGGTTTGGGGACCACTTTGCTGAACACCTACGCTCGGTTCGCAACAAACAACTGCACCTCCCAGTCGCGAACCATTTCAACTCCCCCTCCCATTCCTTAGATGATGTGTCCATCCTGGGCCTCCTGCAGTGCCACCTGAAGGTTGCAGGAACAGCAACTCATATTTCGCTTGGGAACCCTGCAGCCCATTGGTATCAATGTGCACTTCACAAGCTTCAAAATCTCCCCTCCCCCTACCGCATCCCAAAACCAGCCCAGCTTGTCCCTGCCTCCCTAACCTGTCCTTCCTCCCACCTATCCCCTCCTCCCACCTCAAGCTCCACCCCATCTCCTACCTACTAGCCTCATCCTGCCCCCTTGGCCTGTCTGTCCTCCCTGGACTGACCTATCTCCTCCCTAACTCCCCACCTACACTCACCTTTACTGGCTCCACCCCACCCCCCCTTTGACCTGTCTGTCTCCTCTCCACCTATCTTCTCCATTATCCATCTTCTATCCGCCTCCCCCTCTCTCCCTATTTATTTCAGAATCCCCTTCCCCTCCCCCATTTCTGAAGAAGGGCCTAGGCCCGAAACATCAGCTTTCCTGCTCCTCTGATGCTGCTTGGCCTGCTGTGTTCATCCAGCTGTACACCTTGTTATCTCAGATTCTCCAGCATCTGTAGTTCCTACTATCTCTTAAGCCAACTTTGGATCCAATTTGTCAAATTGCCCTGGGCTCTTACTCTCTTGACTAGTCTCCCAAGCAAGACCTTGTAAATAGCCTTACTCAAGTCTACGTAGACAAAGTCCTTGCACTATCCTCATCTACACATCGAGTCACCTCCTTGCAAAAGGCAATCAAACCTGTTAGACACGATCTTCCCAACAAAGCTATGTGACTTTCCTCGACTCATCCTTGTCTCTTCAATGGACAGTAATTATGTCCCTCAGAACCCATTCACATGCCATCAGGCCAGGCTTAACAAATGTTTCTTTACCTATTCCGCTGTTCTTGGTTTTTACATCATTGTTAGTTCTTCTCTGCTGCTCTCCATCCTATCAAAGACCTTCTCTTTGCTCCCCCACATTCTACTAGCTTAATGACTCATACACTTCCATTTTCCTTCTATTTCAACAAAATGTGAAGGGTTAACTGCTTCTCACTACAAATACTATCCAACCTGTTGAGCACTTGCAGCAATTTTTGGTTTTATTCACGATGAGCTTGTTGTTTAAGTTTTTACGAACTTTTATTATTTTTTATGTAACTTGTGGCAAAGATCTTGGAGTCTTTTTTGTCCAACAAAGCCTTGACAAATGTATGAATTGTGTATCTGTTTTTCTCAGTGATGTATTCTATGGATGAGAAGACTTCAGCTTTAAACCCTATTCCTCAATTTGATTTGCGCCATCTAACCTGATAACCAAATACAGTGCAATAATGAGGGAATAATACATTGGCAGAAATATGATCTTTTTAATGAGAAATTAAATTGAAGTCTCTGCTGTCTCTTCAAGGCGGCAAAATAATTCTGTGATTCTATGTGAACAAGAGCCGGAAGTTATCCTGCTGACTGTCACCATTTATTGCTCTCCATCAGATACAGAAATTTAATAGCCTTTTTGTCCCCATTGCTACTTTTAGGTCCTTTCCTTGAAATGAATTGGCAGCAACAGTTGTCTTGCTGAGTGACTTCAGTCTGTAATTTCAGAAGTGATGAGGTGATAAAATATGTGATATTTGCACTACACAAGTTCACTATTTACTTTTCCACAGTCATGAAGAATTTAACTGGTTAAGAGTCAGGGATTATCCTCACAACAAATAAATGTAATTTAAACATTACTATTTATTCAGAAAATTGAGAAATATTTGCATATTCTGTATAAAAGTTAATTCCAGAAATTCAAAATTTACTCCATAAAAACGCAAAGTTTAAATGGGGTTGAGAAATGTCTAATTTAATTTTACAATAAGTAACAAGAAACTCTCATTCCTTTGCTGCCAGTGTGAGATTTGAATTACTTTTCAACTCTGCTCATAGTACACAGAACACAGTTCGAAATAAGTACAAACTGAAAATACTGCGCAATTGTTCATGCAATTTCTTGGTGGAGGATGCTTTGCTGCAATTGTAAACCATTGGAATCCTAAATGGGGTTTCAATTTGACTCTTCACCTTAATAGGCATTTGGACTCTCCCTGGAGGGTGACACTGTCATTGAAACAACCAAAAAAAAAGTGACTTTCAGGAAGGGCACTTAATTCAATGAAGCAGTGTCATACCCAGATGCTGTCACCACCAGAGTTCAATTCTGGAGATAGACCTTGGTCAACCTTCCTGCCCAGCCACAAATTGAGGCTTTTGAGTGAATTATCACCAATTCAGGACCTCCACCTGCTGCCATTGGGATTAATACAGCTTTCTGTGGGCTTTAGAGCGTGCGGTGTGCTTCATAGGTCAGCCTATACAGGCACCTTGTCACCTTGGGGTGGGACCCAATCTCCTTTCTGTTAACATAGAACTGTATAGCACAGGAATGGGCCCTTCAGCCCACAATGTTGTGCTGAACATGATTAAAATTAAACTGTTGGTCAAAGGCAATCAGTGTCTGATTGAAGGACTGGGCACATGGTGGGAGATGCCTTTCTTCTGATTCCATTGCCTCCTCCTCTCCCAAGATCCAATGGAAGGAACCCCTGCACTCTCAACCGGAAGTTACTTACCTTTGCCCTGGGTCCTGTGTAACCCTGCAACTCTAGGTTGCACTTTCACTAACAGCCATGTTCTCCTGCATGGCAGTGCTGAGGGTGAGAGTCACCAGCTTTGGATTGGGCAGGGGTGCATCCTGCAGGGATCTGATGCCAGGGAAGGTCAACTGATGGTCTTATCGGTGACTGACTGGCATATGGTTGACTGTGCTTTGCCCAGCCAAGGCCACATGCACCTTTTACTGGCTCTGGCAGGTGAAACCCCCCAACAACTCAACAAGACTCTGCCCTATTTTCTTTTGCCTCTGCCACTGACTTCAAAGGAAACGCATCAAGAGACATGTGAAATGGAACAAGAAAAGTAAAAACAAAAATCAACATACTGGGAGGTAGGCCTGGAGTCGTTTGATGCACCAAACAAATCTCTTGGGGGTTTACTAAAGGACCAGAATCTATCATGTTGGTGAAAATGTCCAGGATGAATATACTGCAATCACTGAGCTGAGGAAAAGAAATTCAAATTCACATCTAATGTGTGCAGACTCCATTGGAGGCAACTTAGGGCTTGTGCCACATTAATGTGCTTTAAAGGAGTTTTCTTGCAGCAGAAATGATTTTATGCTGTTGATCCAACTCAAAGTTTCCACAGTTTCCGTCAGTAAAACAAACTGCATTTGGATTAAATTAGCAGTCTGGATTCAATTACAGAAAGAATGCAGCATGTTATTATATTCCTCATAATGATATTAGGAACAGATCATCTTATACATCATTACTAATTTCAACTCAACATGGTAAAAATGTTGTGGCTTGGAATGAATTACCGTTGCAAAAAATGTTAGTGACAGTAACCATTATTTTGCTGAAGTTAAAAATCTGTAAACTCAATCTGGGATGATACAGTAAAGTTCTAATTTGGTACGCCTGGATGTTACATTCTTTTCTATTTTCTGTAACATCCATGAACATGCCATCTCACATGTGACACTTGGAGTGACAGTAATTATAATAGATAAAAATTCACAGCCCGTTCAACACACGCCTGGCATAATTTCAAGAAGCTAAACTGAGATTGAGATTCAATAGTTCCCAAGTATTACTTTGGGAATTCCACAGATACTTTTAAGGGATGGAGTCTTTGCCAGTAGAAAAGGAGTAACTCGAATTGGGACTTGAGTGGAAATGACTACTGTTGGAGGAGATAACAAGGTGTAGAGCTGGATGAACACAGCAGGCCAAGCAGCATCAGAGGAGCGGGAAGGCTGACGTTTTGGGCCTAGACCCTTCATCGGAAATGGGGGAGGAGAAGGGAGTTCTGAAATAAATAGGGAGAGAGCGGGAGGCGGATAGAAGATGGATAATGGAGAAGATAGGTGGAGAGGAGACAGACCGGTCAAAGAGGTGGGGATGGAGCCAGTAAAGGTGAGTGTAGGTGGGGTGGGGGGGGGGGGGCGAGGGAGGAGCTAGGTCAGTCCAGAGAGGACGGACAGGTCAAGGGGGCGGGATGAGGTTAGTAGGTAGGAGATGGGGGTGGGGCTTGAGGTGGGAGGAGGGGATAGGTGGGAGGAAGAACAGGTTAGGGAAGCGGGGACGAGCTGGGCTGGTTTTGGGATGCGGTGGGGGAGGGGAGATTTTGAAGCTTGTGAAGTGCACATTGATACCATTGGGCTGCAGGGTTCCCAAGCGGAATATGAGTTGCTGTTCCTGCAACCTTCGGTGAGCATCATTGTGGCACTGCAGGAGGGCCAGGATGGACATGTCGTCTGTGGAATGGGAGGGGGAGTTGAAATGGTTCGCGACTGGGAGGTGCAGTTGTTTAGTGCGAACCGAGCGTAGGTGTTCTGCAAAGCGGTCCCCAAGCCTTCCCTTGGTTTCCCCGATGTAGAGGAGGCCACAACGGAAACAGCGGATGCAGTATACCACATTAGCAGATGTGCAGGTGAACATCTGCTTGATGTGGAAAGTCTTCTTGGGGCCTGGGATTGGGGTGACGGGGGAGGTGTAGGGGCAGGTGTAGCACTTCCTGCGGTTGCAGGGAAAAGTGCCGGGTGTGGTGGGGCTGGAGGGGGGTGTGGAGTGGACAAGGGAGTCACGGAAAGAGTGGTCCCTCCAGAAGGCAGATAAGGGTGGGGAGGGAAAAATGTCTTTGGTGGTGGGGTCGGATTGCAGATGGCGGAAGTGTCAGAGGATGATGCGTTGGATCCGGAGGTTGGTGGGGTGGTACGTGAGGACGAGGGGGACTCTGTTTTGGTTTTTATTGCGGGGAGGAGGTGTGACGGATGAGTTGCAGAAAGTGCGGGAGACACGGTCGAGGGCGTTCTCGACCACTGAAGGGGGGGAAGTTGTGGACTTATGATTTGCTCATGATGCCAGCATTAACAGCCTTTGATGTTCAAAGGAAGGAACTTTAGCCAACTTCAGAAAACCCTCTTGGGTTAGCAATGGATGTTTCCAGTGGCACTTAGATGGATCAGACCCTTCCTATTGTTTTCTTTTTCATTTTTTTAAATTGGATAACATTTATTTTTCAGATGAAATAGAAACTCCAAAGGATAATGTAACAGCATATTACTTTAATTCATTCATATATGCTCTGCCTGATCCTTGGCTCATTGTCTTCCGAGTTAGTGGTGGTTTACTGTCGGCTTCTATTCTCAGGGCAAGGTAAGCAGACCAAGTCTGAACCCGCACAAGTGACATTATTCTGAACCATAAGTTAGCTTCTAGGCAACTGAGCTTATTAACCAACAACGCCTTTATAATATTAATAAACACAGGATATTAGGTATAACCAAGCGTATCTGAGATCACCAGGGTTGTTGGCTTGAAAGGTCACCGTGTAATATTTTCTTAAACTGGTAAATTTGTATTTATTTGATGAGAACATCTCTTTGGTTAGCTGTGCTCTAATCTTATTTCCTGGGTTTCTTTTCAGATAAAGATCTTATTAAAGCTCTCAGTGGTAGACAGAAAGGTTAAAATAACATACTTTTGATTAGACGAATTAGAATAAAATCATACAATTTAGTATAAGAAAATACACTTTGAGCATTTTTGCCACTTTTCAAACAATTTTAAGAGTTCTTCTCCCAGTGAATCAAATCGGTATTTAAAGAGGATACTTTCATTTCTGTCAAATACGTAAAACTCCCTGTTTTCATATCCAGATTCTGGACAAATAGAGGAAGTTACAATGTATGTTTATATTTTATCACTAAAGTTGATACAATCCAACAGTTTCAGTTCTGAAGATATAGTGGCAAATATTAAACAATATAAAAGTCTTTCTAATCTGCAAAATTTAGATGTTGCCATCTACACTGATGAACATATTTACATAATAAACAGATGTATTATTTAAAGAAAAGGCTATAATGGCTTTAAATACATTGCATACCTGGCAGTAAAGACAGAAGGTAATTTAACAGCGTAGTGGGGACCCTTTACCAGTTCTGATGGACTCTCATTAAGGGAGTCTTTCTATCTTTTTCTCATTCTTACATCTATTCAAAATGGCACCAGATTGTGACAACAGTGGAAAAGCTTTTCATGTACTTTACTGATTTTCTACTGTAAAATTTGTGTGACAATAAATTCATTCATTTATTCATTCATTCTGACGAAAGATTGACACTTTTATCACAGATAGCAGTAAACATATTGGGGAATGTTTAGTCTTGACAGGACAAGGATGGAGGCAGATGGGTGTATAAACCATGCAGCCAGCTGGCACGATGGTTCCCTGGCTCCATCGCACCCAGAATCAGGATGGCTTGGGCAGGGAGGGTGTGACAGGGCTGCTCCAGTAAAACACTGGGTTATTAACTGACATTTTGAAAGGCCTTTTTAAGGTCTAGTGTCAAAAACTGACAGTAATTTTCCAGTTAGCCTCCAGATCCTGAGGGTTTCAAGTTACAGGGCAGTTGCTTTGAGGCAGCTTTCCGATGGCAGGCTTTCGGGGACCAGTCTTCCAGGGAGGCTTTCAGGCCCTCTCCATCTGGCTGTCTTGAGCTGGTGGCCTGGTTGCTCGAGATCTGTATAATTAAAACCACAGATTGGTGGTACCCTCTCTCTTATGTACTGAAAAGGCATCCTGCTGTTTCTCCAGCTTAAACAGCCTGCCTTCCAATTCTAATTGGATGGTGAGACAATCCCCTCGTCATTCATTCAGCGAAAACCACAGCTGGATGACTATACCCTGCACAGTACAGGCTCCAGATCTCCATTAGACCCAGGGCTGCAGGGTTTCATAGGGAAAATCCTGCTTCTTGTATCTCTCCAGCATTTTCTGCTTCTGGAGCAGATTTGTTCTTTGCGTAGCAGGTAAATGCTACATTGGAAGAAAACTGTAAATTTAGAAATGGATGTTTATGGTCAAATTTAATACGTTGTCAGGAATTAGCTGCCCAGCATAGAGTTATAGTTACAAATTCAGTTAGGCTGTTATGATGATGTGGTAAATATTTAGGAATATCAGTTAGACTGCAAGAAGGAAGAAATGTTTTAAATGCTCTTAGCCACTGATGTTACTCTTTCTGGTATCATTTGACATTTTGAAAATTATGATGCAAAACTGGCCATCATAGGCTGTGTAATATACGGAGTAGTTAATGAATGATGCTTATGTAAGACTGGGGTATGATTTTCATGTCACAGGTACTATGGTAGCATTATTTAGTTTTTGCCCAAAAGCATTTGGAAAGAAATTTTTCTATGACGTACAAGTGTAGTGAAATTCTACATGGTTTTAACTAAACATCACTGTAAAGCCACAGAATTTAATTGTCATATTTCCCTGTTATTTAACATCAGTAGATAATTCTACTGCCCATTGTATCACTAAAAACAAGTTCTAGCCTGTGGAAAATGAACAAAATGGATTTATTGCCTTTGCAATACGTTTAAGCCCAAGAGAACGTTAGGATAAAAATTGATTATAATTCTTTAGTTGCAAGATAAGTAGTTATCCCTTGGGTAACAAAAAGGTCCTTGAGCAGGTAATTATGACTTAATTACATCTGTAACCTGGAGCAATGATTCACTCTGATAGCCCTTGACTACACTCATTACTTGTATAATATTGCATACTATTGATCACTTTTTATTGAAGTAGGTAGTTCCCTTCTCAGCAGCCAATATGATATTTTAAAACAACTGACAAAAGACAACTGTGACAGGAATCTTTCACAAAAAACATTAACTCAAAGAATAATCTCAGTTTATTCAAACTAGTGCATGAAAATATTGGCCAGTTTTTACTTTAGGAAAGTCAATATTTCATGATCTGATTTCCAAGGACTTTGGAGATCCCAATGGCACAGGACATTTACTAGACAGACATATTAAATATTAAATATTTCTAAGTTGCTTCCTACAGAAAAGCAGTCTTCAATACAGAGATAATCTAATAGTGACCATATTCATTTGGTTTGCTTTACCTTGCTGCTGGTTTGATCAAAATGGCCCTGAACATTGTCTCTTCTGGCGTGCCCTTCCGCACATCAATGCAGTGTATGAATGGGTGAATACCAGCAAGTACAAAGCCCTTCTGATAAAATTCATGTAATTGAGTGGGAAGATGATGTAAGGAAGAAAGCTTGACTGCAGATGACTCTGTTATCTCTGAAGATAAAGAACATGAAAGAGAAAGCAGGTCATTAGAAATCCAAAGAACTAACATTTGTGAAACATCCAGTGACCCAGAATATTTCTAAACATCTAATTTAAACCAAAAGATTCCCCAGAATAACACACATCCTGTTACAGTCTTTCATTGTCTTTAAAAACATCAGTAATTATTTGCAGCTCTTAATGAATTACACCCACTACTTATAATGTATAAAAATATACGTGAAGTGTTAAATTCTGAGTCCATATGTTACTTGAAACAATTTCTAGATCACATCTTATTTACATACTTTACACAATAATTAACTACATCTAATTAATACACGTATTTAAATTCACTGCATTTAATTATCATGTTCCAAAGGTTTGTGAGTATCTGTATCACCTACAGAAAGAGTAATTTCAGTCCAGCGATAAATCATTAGCGTCATCTTTCACAAAAACAGAACAAAGAAATCACATTGTTAATTCAGTTCTCCTCCCCACTGTGTACCATGAAGTGCTGCTTATTGATCTCTCCATAACACTGCTGCCTTTACTGCTAAATGATAAGATGTTCAAACTTGGAAAACATATCTAAAAGTGTTCTTGAATCTATACAGTGTCCTAGCATATTGAACCATAGGGCAGAAAGAAGCCAATTGGCCATTTTTATTCACACTATTTCTTTCCCACAGAAAGGTTGTCCAACCTAGTGCTCAAAACTGAGGAATTGTAGTCCCTGTTCTGCTTGGAGTTGCTTCAAATGCTTGGGTTCCCACAAGAATTTGGATTGGGTTGTTTTTGGTACCGTTGCATTGTTGCTGACTATATCAGTCCAGCTTTGTAAGTATTAACAGATCCATGCAGATTAACAGGAACAAGGCAATGATTGCAAGTTCATAATAACAGTGTGGAGCTGGAGAATCACTGCAGGCCAGGCAGCATCAGAAAAGCAGAAAAGTTGACGTTTCGGGTCAGGATTTCTTCAAAAATGGGGGAGGGGGAAGAGAGCTGGGACATAAATAGAGAGGGGAGGGGCACAGCTGGGGAAGGTAGGTGGGATGGTGATAGGTGAGTGCAGGTAGGCAGTGGTGGGGATTGCTCAGTGAGGTAGGAGCGGCGGATAGGTGGGAGAGAAGATGGACAGGTTGTGTGAGGTCAAGGAGGTGGGGATGAGAGGGAAGGTTGGTCACGGGATGAGGCTGGGGATGGGAGAATTTTGAAACTGGTAAAGTCCACATTTAGGCCATTGGGCTGTAGGCTCCCAAGGCGGAATATGAGGTGCTGCTCCTCCAGTTTCCAGATGGCGTCATTGTGACACTGGAGGAGGCCCAGGATGGACAAGTCGCCCAGGGAGTGGGAGGGAGAGTTGAAATGATTTGTGACCAGAAGGTGTTGTCGTTTGTCGCAAACAGAGTGCAGGTGCTCCACAAAGCGGTCTCTGAGCCTCCGCTTGGTCTCACCGATGTAGAGGAGGCCACGTCAGGAGCAATGGATGCAATAGACCACATTGACGGATGTGCAGGTGAATCTCTGTCTGATGTGAAAGGTTTGTTTGGTTCCTTGGATGGGTTAAGGGAGGAGGTATAGGGGCAGTTATAGCACTTCCTACGGTTGCAGGGAAAGGTGCCGGGTGTGGTGGGGTTAGTGGGGAGTGTGGAGCGGACAAGGGAGTCATGGAGAGAGCGGTCCCTACAAAAGGCAGATAGGGGTGGGGATAAAGGGGGTGCAGTAGTGGTATGGCACACTGACCTTTACATAGTTGAGGCCAGGGCGCCAATTCTCTCACACCTTATCCTACCGCCCCCTCGATCATGACCCCACCCCTGACCACCAAAACATCATCTCTCAAACGTTTCACAACCTCATCACCTCAGGTGACCTCCCACCCACAGCCTCCAACCTCATCATTCCCCAACCCAGCACTGCCCATTTCTATCTCCTTCCCAAAATCCACAAACCAGGCCGACCCATTGTTTCTGCCTGTTCCTGCTCCACTGAACTTATCTCCACTTATCTTGACTCTGTTTTCTCCCCCTTGGTCCAGGAACTCCCCACTTACATTCGGGACACCACCCACGCCCTTCACCTTCTCCCAGACTTCCAATTCCCAGGCCCCCAACACCTCATCTTCACAATGGACATCCAATCCCTATGTACTTGCATTTCCCATGCAGATGGCCCAATAGCCCTCTGTTTCTTTATCTCCCGCAGGCCCAATCTGTCCCCCTCCACCGACACCCTCATTCGCTTAACTGAACTCGTTCCTTACCCTTAACAACTTCACTTTCAACGCCTCCCACTTCCTATGGACTATGGAGGTAGCCATAGGAACCCGCATGGGTCCAAGCTAGGCCTGCCTCTTCGTAGGATACGTGGAACAATCCCTTTTCCGCTGCTACACTGGCCCTATCCACCACCTCTTCCTCTGTTATATTGATGAGTGTATCGGTGCTGCCTCGTCCTCCCACAAGGAGCACGAACAGTTCATCAACTTTACTAACACCTTCCACCCCAACCTCAAGTTCACCATCTCTGATACCTCTCTCAGAGATAAAAGGTACTGCAGATGCTGGAGAATCCGAGATAACAAGCATGGGGCTGGACGAACATAGCAGGTCAAGCAGCATCATAGGAGCAGGAAAACTTGACCTTTCGGGCCTAAACCCTTCATCAGAAATGGGGGAGGGGAAGAGGGTTCTGAAATAAAAAAGGAGAGAGGGGGAGGCGGATAGAGGATGGATAGAGGAGAGGATAGGTGGAGAGGAGGCAGACAAGTCGAAGAGGCGGGGATGGAGCCAGTAAAGGTGAGTGTAGGTAGGGGGGTAGGGAGGAGATAGGTCATGGGGGAGGGGAAGAGGGTTCTGAAATAAATAGGGAGAGAGGGGGAGGCGGATAGAAGATGGATAGAGGAGAGGATAGGTGGAGAGGAGGCAGACAAGTTGAAGAGGCGGGGATGGAGCCAGTAAAGGTGAGTGTAGGTAGGGGGGTAGGGAGGAGATAGGTCAGTCCAGGGAGGACGGACAGGTCAAGGGAGCGGGATGATGTTAGTAGATAGGAGATGGGGGTGTGGCTTGAGGTGAGAGGAAAAACAGGTTAGGGAGGTGGAGATGAGCTGGGCTGGTTTTGGGATGCGGTTGGGGGAGGGGAGATTTTGAAGCTTGTGAAATCCACATTGATACCATTGGGCTGCAGGGTTCCCTGGCTGAATATGATTTGCTGTTCCTGCAGCCTTCGGGTGGCATCACTGTGGCATTGTAGGAGGCCAAGGATGGACATGTCATCTGAGGAATGGGAGGGGGAGTTGAAATGGTTTGCGACTGGGAGGTGCAGTTGTTTGTTGCGAACTGAGCGCAGGTGTTCTGCAAAGCGGTCCCCAAGCCTCCGCTTGGTTTCCCCGATGTAGAGGTAGCCACAACGGGTACAGCGGATGCAGTATACCACATTGGCAGATGTGCAGGTGAACCTCTGCCTGATGTGGAATGTCTTCTTGGGGCCTGGGATTGGGGTGAGGGAGGAGGTGTGGGGGCAGGTGTAGCACTTCCTGCGGTTACAAGGAAAAGTGCCAGGTGTGGTGGGGCTGGAGGGCAGTGTGGAGCGGACAAGGGAGTCGCGGAGGGAGTGGTCCCTCCGGAAGGCAGATAAGGGTGGGGAGGGAAAGACGTCTTTGGTGGTGGGGTCATGTCCATCCTTGGCCTCCTACAATGCCACATTGATGCCACCCGAAGGCTGCAGGAACAGCAAATCATATTCAGCCTGGGAACCCTGCAGCCCAATGGCATCAATGTGGATTTCATAAGCTTCAAAATCTCCCCTCCCCCAACCGCATCCCAAAACCAGCCCAGCTCATCTCCACCTCCCTAACCTGTTTTTCCTCTCACCCCAAGCCACACCCCCATCTCCTATCTACTAACATCATCCCGCCCCCTTGACCTGTCCATCCTCCCTGGACTGACCTATCTCCTCCCTACCCCTCTACCTACACTCACCTTTACTGGCTCCATCCCCGCCTCTTCGACTTGTCTGCCTCCTCTCCACCTATCCTCTCCTCTATCCATCCTCTATCCGCCTCCCCCTCTCTCCCTATTTATTTCAGAACCCTCTCCCCTCCCCCATTTCTGATGAAGGGTTTAGGCCCGAAAGGTCAAGTTTTCCTGCTCCTATGATGCTGCTTGACCTGCTGTGTTCATCCAGCCCCATGCTTGTTATCTCGGATTCTCCAGCATCTGCAGTACCTTTTATCTCGGAGGCTCAGAGACCGCTTTGTGGAGCACCTGCACTCTGTTTGCGACAAACGACAACACCTTCTGGTCACAAATCATTTCAACTCTCCCTCCCACTCCCTGGGCGACTTGTCCATCCTGGGCCTCCTCCAGTGTCACAATGACGCCATCTGGAAACTGGAGGAGCAGCACCTCATATTCCGCCTTGGGAGCCTACAGCCCAATGGCCTAAATGTGGACTTTACCTGTTTCAAAATTCTCCCATCCCTCGCCTCATCCCATAACCAACCCTCCCTCTCATCCCCACCTCCTTGACCTGACACAACCTGACACAACCTGTCCATCTTCTCTCCCACATATCCACTCCGCTCACCTAACTGACCAATCCCCACCACTGCCTACCTGCATTCACCTGTCACCATCCCACCAACCTTCCCCAGCCACACCCCTCCTCTCTCTATTTATGTCCCAGCTCCCTTCCCCCTCCCCCATTTCTGAAGAAGTGTCCCGACCCGAAACGTCAACTTTCCTGCTCCTGTAATGGTGCCTGGCCTGCTGTAATCCTCCAACTGTGTTATCTCTGACTCCAGCATCTGCAGTTCTTACTATCACTGAAAGTTCATTGTTGTATACAGTACCAGCCTCTCCGTGTGTAGCAGATGAAACATTGCTACAGTAGAATGGCTCATCATGGGGCTAGATATTACACACTCCTGATGCATCTGCTTTGGGTTGGGGAGGTAGAGGAATGACAATATCTCTCACTGATTCATTACCAACCTGCCCACTGTATGCAATGAAATAAGTATAGATATTCTAGAAATATATATTTTGGTGAATTCCTGGATTGGTCAATATTACAGTATACTTACAGAGGAATAGATGAATTGTCCATACACAAGGGCTGTAAGAAACATAAAATACGAACTTACACAATGCCCTTCCTGACAACCAAGGGTTTTACAGTCAGTGCTCTAATATAGGAAATGTAGCAGTCAAATTGTGCAAAAGCTCACAAACAAAGCTAATCTATTTTTATCATGTTGATTGACGTATATTTGCCAGAATATCAGAGATAATTCCGCTCCTCTTCTTCAAAACAGACGCTTGAGATATTTTATGTGCAACTGAAGGACCAGGCAGGCTCACACTTTAACATCTCGTCCAAAGAACGCCAACTGTTTGTGGTCAGCATTCATAGTGCCTCTGGGTTTACAGTCAGACAGGAAGCTGGAGCAGAGGCTGCAGAAACAGGATATTCTGCTCCTTGCCCTATTCCAGCTTGAAGCTAAGCTTCTGCCCGACCCACGACAGTCAAGGATTCAGGGCCAGACAATGCGCCCAATATTTTTGTTTGGATACCCATTAGTGTTTTTCTATATTCTGCGCTATCAGGTTCCTCCTCTGTTATCTGAAGCAGCTTTTCTAGCTTGCCTTTGGGAGAGCTGGCAAACGAAGAATGCTTTATTCCCGGTGTGACTAAACCTACTCCAGTGACTCACCATCTGCTGATCTCTATTCCGCATTAATCTCAAAGGAATGTGCAGTGCCAATTGTGAACTCATGGCTATGAGTGCCTGATTGACTGACAAGGCTATTATGTGAATATATCAGCTTATGGTGCTATAGGAGCTGCTGCTCTTGGTGAAGCTTGGTGCCACCATCCACTTTATGTGTAGGAAACTGCAGGGCCTGCTTGGTCCAGTGTGGTAGAGGAAAGCCACTTCCTGGTCTAACTAGAGAAGCCTTTCAGAACCGAAGAAAGGTCTGAAGAAGAAAAGGGCTACTGGGCCCGAAACGTTAAACCTGATTTCTCTCCACAGATGCTGCCAGACCTGCTGAGATTTTCCAGAAGTTTCTGTTTTTGTCAAGAGATTTACAGTTGCAGCTTGCGATGGTGAGATGGTAGGATGAGAGTTTGCTGGGAGTTCAGGAGAGCCATGTGGCAGGAACATGCCAATATCCTTAACCTTCACAACTACATTGAATGCCACAGGTTCCGTCACAGCTGCCCTCAAAATGTGGACAACTATTTCCTCTGTAGGGTTCAGGAGATGCAGGTGTCCTTATTCCCTGCCAATTCTAACCTGCGCCCATTTATTGTGTACCATTATATCTACAGGGGACAAAGTGCTCAGGTCAGTTGTTGGGCAGCACTTTAGTTGGCTGATGTTCTTGCCATAAAACTGTAAGATATAACAGCAGAATTCAACCATTCAGCCCACTATATCTGCTTTTCCATTTTGCCAATGCTAATACATTTCTCAACCCCATTCTCCTGCCTTCTCCCCATAAACTTTGATCTCCTTCCTAATTAAGAACCTATCCAACTCTGCCTCAAAGACACTTAATGACTTGGCCTCCACAGCTTTCTGTGGCAATGAGTTCCACAGATAATATGCCATGGATGAGTAGCTGGATGTACATAGAGGCAAAAAGAGGTGACTCTGAGATGATAGTGTTAGTGAGCTGGTGAGGGTGTGTATTTAGATAAAAACCAAAAGAACAGCAGATGCTATAAATCAGGAACAAAAACAAAGTTGCTGGGAAAGCTCAGCAGGTCTGGCAGCATCTGTGAAGGAGAAAACAGAGTTAACGTTTTGGGTCCAGTGACCCTTCCTCAGAACAGATGCTTGGTCCTGAATGCCAGAAAGCATTGGTGCTGATTGAGTGTTCAGGATTTGAACAGTGTAAGAGATTGGTGGAGTGATGGGTAGGAGATGTTTTGCAAAGTGGTTCACGCTGACTTTCACCAGACAGATGTGAACATTAAATAACTGTGGCACTGCTTCTAGGTCATTGAGTCTAAATTCTGGGAGTAAATTTCTCTGATCACCTACTCTCTCTTCTCTCTATGGCTAGTCTTTAAGCATATTCTGCATCTCCCACTCCTCAAATCCCCAGTGGCCAAACCATAGCATCTCTTCTTTCCACCATCTGCACAATTAATGCCTCCAAGTGTTGCATCCATCACCATGTAATATTCTCTCTGCACTAGTATCAACTTTGCAACAATTTACATTGCAGCTTCCCTTTAAAGTGTAAAATGCTGTAAAAGAAAAAGCATAATAAAACAGAATATAACATGATAAAACAATGTTCTGATGTATGGTCGCTGCGCCCAAAACATTAACTCTGCTTTCTTTTGAGAGATGCTAACAGACCTGCTGAGTTTTTCCAGCAATTTCCAATTTTGTGCCTGTTAGCTAATGTGATCTTTACCACTGTCATTCAAGTGACACTGTTAGGTTAAAACAAAACCTTTGATACTTGAAAAATGTCTAATCACCAGCTTCACTCCATTTATTGACAGCCATTTAGCTTTGAAATTGAAATGAGCACCTGCGTTATTTCTTTCCCAAAGAATGTTCTGTTCTTTTGATAACTGTGTCCATTATCAATGCTTGGTTGTGTTTCAACCGCTAATGATTTTCAGTATAATAAGAAACCATTCAGCTGAGACTGAACAACAGTTTCAAGAAGTTGTCTTTTTAATGAATCCTCCTTGTTAAAGATGAAGTGCTACATCTACTTGGACAATGATGTTTTTCCCTCATAAACCTGTTCAGAGATGTTATTACACATCTCTGGAGCAGGTGGGACTTGAACCTGGCTTCCTGGCCGAAAGGCGGGAGCATTACCAGGAGTACTTGTGCCACAAAAACCCTCTACTCCATCACTTAATTAATCAACTAACCCAACCACATGCTTAAGTATTTGTTATATTAACAGACTCCTTTCTCTTTTAATAAATAAAACTTTTGAAGACAATGCAAACAATTTTTCAGCAAAACTAATAAAATGTAAACAAAATTATGTTTCCGTGGTATTCATCTTAATAACCTTGATCAGTAACAAAATTATATATTTTGTTTCATATTCCAATTAATACATTCAACATTCCATATTTCCCTTTCTTTCTTGGAACAAAGCAAAAAAAAAATCTATAAGATTTCATCAGAAAGAGGTCCAAGAGAAATTTGGTTTGTGAAGTGTTGTCTTATAACCTGCCATGCAATTAGGCATCCCTTTTCGAGGATCTCTAATAATTCTTTGGAGCGGGCTCATCTTTTCCAAAACAGTCTAAGAAACAGTAACTTGCACCAAAACACTTTATTTTGGAAATCATTTTACCTTTTAATGTTTCCTCTATGGTGGAAAGGTCAATCGTCAGCTTTTTCTCAGTAATATCATTTGCTGAATATACATCATTCCAAAGAAAATGCAGTTAGTAGCATAACATTCTATAGGTAATTTTTTCTCAAATTTGCCTTTGCATAAGACAGAGTATGAGAAAAGTACACTTTTGTATCTTCAGTTTGTACTAGCGCCAATGTTTAAGCAAGCTTTCCTGCTCCTACGATGCTGCTTGGCCTGCTGTGTTCATCCAGCCCCACACCTTGTTATCTCAGGTTGCTTTTAACTACTGTTTTTATTTTCTTGACTTTCCAGGCCAGCATTCTTTTCCACCAAGAATATGAACAACGCTACTATACTTGAATAGAAATCCAGAAGATTAGTATATTAAGGATTGCTAAAAAGGATTAACTTCAATACATTTGGGTAACCCATGGGTAGATGCTTGAGTCTACATTTTTCCAAACTTTTTTTATTGTTTTACTTGCTTCAAGATTTCTTCAACAGTAGTGTTTTCCATGAATTGCTCAGTTCCTCTATTTCATAAGTGATATCAGGTTTAGTCTGCATGCACAGCCAGTTTAAGAACCTAATCAAACTTCTTAACTGGTCATGTTTCTTCACTGATTGCAAAAGGATGTTTCAGTGGGGACATGGCCCAATTTATTGGGATTTCATTAATACTTCTCAAATAAGTTGATCCAAAGTCATTCCTGCTCAACATCAAACTCTGTATATCTACTGAGTCTCAGAGACCAATCAGAAATTCCTTTTCTATTTTAACTATCCCACATTTCTCAAATTCCATCAAAACGCCCCAGAAAAACACTCACGTACATCATAAAGATGCCTCCCAGTTTCTCTCCGTGATTCCAGCAGAACATTGCTGGGTCTGTTTTGAGGTGAATACATCTTGGCTCAACATAGGAAACATCATACCTTCTGACAATAATGACACTATCTCACACACTGTCACGCACATTCACTCCCTTACTCTCACACTCTTTCTCACACATTTATTTGCTCATCGTCTTTATCACACTCTCTCACACATGCTCACTTACTCACACTCAGGGATTTGAAATAAATGGGGTTTGAGGTCAGGGGGGTAGCAGACTTCAGCTGAAGTGTACAGGACACTGGTGGACATGAAAGGTAGGAGTAACATTACTGATTCTGACATATCCTAAAGGTCGGTCAATGATTGCTGAAATTTCAGCTTGGATTCAGCCATGGACTGGTTAGCCTATCCCTAGGTTTGCTCTGCATCAATTGGCTGCTGTTGGTACTGCCCACCCTGATTGACAGAGTATTTGACCAACGAGTGCAGTCCTGATATGTAGCGCTTCTGAAACCATTCTGCTGGGCCCTGCTGCATTCCCTCAACACCATCACAGGCTCAGAAATCACGGTACTCAAATTTCATCAGGCAACCCCACTTGGGATTGTAACCCTTGGTTTGCGAAGCCCTGGACCAGGGTTTTATATCCTGGAGTTTAGAAGGTTAACGGGTAATTTGATCAATGTTTTCAAGATATTTAGAGAACAAATTGGACAGATAGAGAGAAACAATTTCCCCTTCAGGAGTGCCTCACACTCAGCAGCATAGCCTAAATGCCAGAAGAAGACCTTTCAGGAATAAAATCAGGAAACATTTCTCACTGTGAAGGGTCGTGCAAGTGTAGAATCCTTTTCTGCAAATGGCAGTTATTTCTAGATCAGTTGTAAATCTTAAATCTGCAATTGATTGACGTTTATTATTCCAAAGGTTCTAACCAAAATGGGGCAAAGGCAGAGTCACGGGGCAGAATTTCATGCTTATGTGGAGCATTTAGATTGGCAGACTGGGGTCATAATTAGGCAGTAGGCAAAAAATAACTCAGTTTCTCCCGATGGCAAGTTAAAGGATTGCTATCAAGTTCTGAGGAGCTTTCACCTTCTTGGTCAGGAACATGTTTTGAATTCATTAGCAGGTCATGAATACTGATGAACAATCCAGCCCCCTGGAATTTCATTCAAAGGTATGATCTTGTTAGCCAGAGATGGGAAATATGCATGCTTACAATATATATGAGGCTTGTAGCCAGCAAAGAAGACTTCTATCACCAAACTTTGATGAGTGCAAATTTCTTCACTTACTTATTTCTTGCATAATCATGAAGTTTCTTTGCATCAACATTCACAATGATAAGGGTGAAGCCATTTCATGTAGAAGGGTTTCATGAAGAGTTTCCATCATCTGCAGTCTGGCTTATTGTTGTTAAAGCCTTTCAGTATCAGGGTGAACTGACTAGCAAACTCAGCCAATGGAGGCAGCCACATTAGCTTACACCAACAAAGCTGACTGAGTCAGGCAAGGGGACTGAACTCAAAAAGGGGCTCAAATCAAATGGTCATCCGTTGTGGTTGTGTCTTTTGCCCAGGCAAGGAACTGGGGAAAACTTCCAATGCATTCTCCTGGTTGTGATGAAAAGTCAGTGAGCTGATCATGTGTGAGCGTTGTATGTCTTTTATATTTCACACGTGAACCCTGATGATGTGAAAGAGGCAATACAACTGTGTCTCAGGTAACAATGCAGACATTATGTCCTTTAGATTTCCGTTCCTTAATTTAACACCTAGCTCCTCCTACTGACAATGTAGAACCTGCTTTTTTGTTGTGACTATATTGTTGATACCGACATGGACCAGAACAACTGGATCCTGTCCCAGAATGCATTGTCCTGACAAAGGATGTCAAGCATCTTCAGTATCATAGCTGCACTCATCTGCGCAAGTGGGTAGTATTCTATCACACTCCCGTCTTGTGTTGTGGACAGGCTTTGGGGATTCAGGAGGTGAGGATTCCCAGCCTCTGACCTGTTGTTACGGCCACTATGTTTATGTGGCTAGCCAGTCCAGTTTCTGATCAATGGCAAGGATCAGAATGTTGATAGGAGTGGATTGAATTAAAGTAATGCTCTTAAATATCAAGGGGCAAAAGCTAGATTGTCTCTTGTTAGAGATTGTCATTGCCTGGCACTTGTGTGGCATAAATGTTACTTGCTAGGTGTCAGGCCAAGCCAGGATATTGTCCAGGTCTTACTGCATTTGAACATCAACTGCTTCGGTGTCTGAGTGTTGCATATGGTACTGAACATTGTGCAAGCATCGATGAACATCCCCAATTCTGACCTCATGATGGGGGGAAGGTCAGTGATGAAACAGCAAAAGATAATTGGTAGGATATTACATTGAGGAATTCCTGTAAAGATGTCCTGGAGCTGAGATGATTAACTTTTAACAGCTACAACTGTCTTCCTTTGTGCTAGGTATGACTTCAACTGGGTAGAGAGTTTGCCTCCCGATTCTAATTGACTTCAGTGTTGCTAGGGGTCCTCGAAGCCACACACAGTCAAATGCAGCCTTGATGTCAAGAACTGTCACTCTCACCTCCCTCTGGAATTCAGCTCTTTTGTCCACATTTGAACCAAGGCTGTAATGAGGTGAGGAGCTGAGTGTCCTTGGTGGAACCGAATCTGAGTATCACTGAGCAGGTGGTGTTAAGTAGATTCTGCTTGATAGCACTACTGGTGATCAAGAGTACACTGATGGGACAATATCTGGCCAAGTGGGATGTGTCCTGCTGTTTGTGTACAGGACATAAACTGGGCAATTTTCCACATTGTTGGACAAATGCCAGAATCGTAACTATGACTTTGAACTCTTGTACCATCAACTAATGGGAACAGCTTTCATTTTTCATCTTGCCTAAACCTGTCATAATCTTGCACACATCTTTGAAATCCTCCCTCAAATTTGTTCCAATGAGAATAACCCTGACTTCTCCTCCCTAATCGTTTAACTAAAATCCCTCAGCCCTGAAAATATTCTGCTAAATCGCTGAAGAACCCACACATTTTTATATTTAACATAAGGCTGTTTCACCCTGATACTACAGTCATATAAAAGCAACCTGATTACAGATCACACAGAAAAGAGAAGGAAACACTTACACTACACATTCACTTTGAAGACATTTCAGGCCTAAAATCACACCCCAACTTTGGGGGAGAGTTGATTTTACTTCCCACAAATGCAAACTTTGCATAATATGAATACTGCAAAAACGATTAACTTTCTCCTCATGAGCTCTTCGCCATCATTTACCATACGTACAGCTAATTGGCTGAAAACTCACTTACTGATTTGTCAAAAATTTCCATTGATCCGCTACTAAACTTAAGAACCTTAAAGAAATTCTCAAAATACAGTGCGGTCACTAAATGTTCACTGCCAATGGACGATTCTTTATCATACACATGGAGGTAATTTACAGTTCCGAAAATATCAAGCAAATTTTTTCCTTCAGGGAATAAAGAATTTTAACAACAGATAATTATTTACAGTAACATTCTCCAACTGCAGAGCTGCTTTATTTTACTGGGTCACAGTTCAATCTGTACATGTGATTCAGCTGAACCAACCAGTGACCTTTTTGTCCAGAAAACAAGAATATTTCCATATTCAGAAAAGTTTTAAATGATTTATGCTTTCTGTCCGTGGAGCCTGAAGCTCCCACAGTAATACTGACAGCATTCTCAACACTGTTGATAGATTCAAACCAAACCGATGCTATTTGTTTTCAAACCATCATTGAATTATTGTGAACTTTTCTGTGTATGTGTAATCCTTAGATTCAGTACTGCTCAAACTTGAAAACTAAGCTATCATAAATCAAAAACAACTTCTTCCAAGTCTGTATTGATTAGTTTAAGTCTAAACGATTGCATCCATGCTACTTTCTGGCAATGGCATCAAGACACTAGTGGTGGTAGCTGCACACTAGTCAACAGTTAACATAAAAAGACTTGAATGAGATTTCTTAAATATGGACAAACCCTGAAAGGATCTATGTGTATTTGTACTATGATCCAACATAACTTCAAGGATAAAGTTGCTTTTGAAAGTGAAAAATGTAAGCCTGCATCATCATGCAGTTTCTATAAAATGAAGAAAGCAATATCTTCTAAACTGTTGCCTGAAATCATGCTGGAGAAGGTAGCTTTAGGCGCATGGGACAAGTCCAATCCCAGAAGTGACTCTCCCCAGAGCTAAGTGGGAAAACCAGCAACATCGCCTAACGATTCAACTATCAGGAAAATAAGTAAAATATGAAAAAAGTCTCATTATGCTGTGTTTTAACAACATACACTGGCTTGTGACGTTAGTGGACTTGTTTCCTGAGCTGTGTGGAAAACATCAGCACCATCAAAGCGAGTGCACAGCCAAGAGTGTTTCTTCAATGAAATTGACAACTGAAGACCTGCAGCCATAGTCAGGTATCAGGCTGCTGCCCTCAGCAATTCTTCAGTGTGAGTGTTTTCATTGTCTGACAAGTGACTTCAGCTATCTCATACGTCATTAACCTTTAGTTGTAATTCTCTAATGCTACTCTTTGCCAGGGGATACAAATAATTTATACAGCTCCACCTTGCACTAATGATGAGTAACAGAAAGAGCAGAGACATCAATGCTAGCAGCACCAGCAACAGGAGCTACCATCTCCTCAGAAACATCCTGCTCCACAGGTCTGAGGGTAATAGATGCAAAGAACCAGGTTTCCCAACACCATCCACAGGCTGAAGAAAGGCTCTCTAGTTGTTAGGAACTCCTGTGAACACAACTCTCAGTGGAAGCCAGTATCAAGTCAATGAGAGTACACTTCACGAGAGTATATCCAGCAAGAATCTACATCGGATGGAAATAGGACCCTTGAGAATACTTTGGTATCCACAGCTAGTCCTGCAACTTATACTCTCATGGAGGAAAAGGGCAGTAATGACGTGGAAATGCAAGCCCAGTTTCTTCAATCACACATTATTCAGGCTTAGACAGATATCATAGCTGTTCCTCCAAAATGAGTGGATCAAAACCCTGTAATATGCACCCTAACGTCACTATGGGAGTGAAGTGGTGACAGGGACTGCAATGTTCAAATAAAACACACTGACCGACTTTTCAGGGCAGCTTGGCAATAATTCCAACATTACTAGAGTTACCCACAACCTGTGAGCAAACAAAAAGCATCTTATTGTTTCGGTTCATAGATTGATTTGACAGTAATTCATTTTCAAACTGTTGCTCATTCTCAAGAGTGCTGCCTAATTCAGGAATGATATTATAAACTCTATCTGTATGTAACCTGGAATACCAGGGCTTCATACTGCCATAATACAGGAAACAATTGTGGCATATAAATGTACTATTTGAGAATTGCATACATGAAAATCATCTCACTCATTAGCTGCATTATCCTTGAGATTTTATAGGTCAGATTGTGAAGAACACACTGTACTTTATAGGTTATTATCAATCTCAGCAAATGGGACAGCATTTTTTTTTGGAAAACACACCAGAATAATGGCATATTCAAACAATGTTCTGGTAAAGTTTGCAAAATGATCACATGTATGGACAATAACAAATGGATCAGAGGTCTTGAATGCAGAAATGCAAGGAAAAGATTTGCGTTTGTACTCATAATTATGATGCAAAGGGAATTCGCTTTCCTGAGCCCATCAGCAAAATAAATTATAACCCTGGAGAAATGTAACTACAATAGTGTACTGGCTGGCTTGCCATAGTCATGTGACTCCCTATCTCTGCTATATCTGCCTTTGCGCGCAGTCAGAGGAGAACCATTAAACACATGTCACGTTAAATATGGTGCCAAAGTGGTGCAGTTGAAAATGTGTGGATTTTCAGAACCGTAAGACAGCCAGCTACTGAAAGAAACAGCACAGAAGAAATAAAATGAGACAAAAGTCTGCAACTTTCAATTACTGGGTGGGTCAAAATCGTTGTGCATTTTTCATTCACTGCTGCTGTGGAAATTGAAGGTGATATGAGACAGAAAGACACCGAGTGGAAAACCACAAAATAGCCACTTTAAAAAAAAACTTGTGAACTGAAGAGCTGCCATACAGCTGTCAGTGCCAGGGTACGAGTGCAGCAAGGTCTGCTGCAGTTTAGCTCTCATTGAGCAACAGGAAAGCCAGACTGCAGACACCTTGAAGGTTTTGAAGAAACATTTTGAATCACACAGTAATGTTAGCTATGTTTGTTCAACATCAGTGCTTTCAAGGGGAGAGGGAGACTATTGAGCAGTATGTGACTGTACAGATACATCCAGCTACTGTGAGTTTGAACAACTGAAAGATAATCACACCAGAAGCAGAATTGTCTTTAACATGAGACAGCATATCACTAGACAGCACATCTGCTGAGAGAGAGAGAGAGAGACAGAGTGAAATCTTACTCTCAAGAAAGCTAATGCCATGTCCAGAAACTCTGAAGTTATCAATCATCAGCAAATAATAGGAGAACAGGCAAGGTTTTACACCATGCTAAGAGGCATTCCAGGCCAAATGAGAACAACAGTTTATGAAAAAGGAAGAAATATTTGATGAAAAGCTAGCAAAAAGATCAAGGCCAGAGAACAGGATGTAAATATTGTGGAAGATAGCACACTAAAAGAAAGGGTAGGGAAAGCTGCACTTAACTGCAAGAAGCTGAATAACTTTGCATGTGAGTGTTTAGCTAGAAAATGGCGAAAACAGCCTAAGAAAGGTGACTGCTGGCAACTTATCATCAATTATTCTGACAAATTACTTTGCACCAATCAGTAGTTGGCATCATTGGATCAAAAAGTGATAAGCAGTTTGTGACTCTTATACTGGGGAAGGAGGGCATCGAATGAGTGTGAAGTGTCACAGATAAACAGTGGCACTCATCAAACTTCAGCAATGACATTAAGGACCACATCAGTCTGTGTGTTGCCTGTAACAAATAACAAACTAAAGAGTGAACAGGACACTTATGACACATGACACCCCAAACAGACCATAGACATAGCTTCACTCTCTTCGCTCTCACAGGAACTGGTTAAAAGTGAAGAATATATTAACAGCATCTTGTGAAAATGTTCAGTGACTGATGACCACAGCAACAAATTTAAAAGTAAAACTTGTGGTTTATCAATCCAGGATCTGGCTTGTCAAGTAATTCTCTCTGCTGGGATCATAACACTGTCTTTATAGAATCCCTACAGTGTGGAAACAGGCCCTTTGGCCCAACAAGTCCACACTGACTCTTGGAGCACCCCACCCAGCCCCATATAATCCACCTGAGCTACACATCCCTGTACACTATGGGCAATTTAGCTTAGCCAATCCACCTAACCTGCATATCTTTGGACTGTGGGAAGAAACCCACACAGACGCAGGGAGCATGTGCAAACGCCACACAGACCCGAGGGTGGAATTGAACCTGGGTCCCTGGTGCTGTGAGGCAGCAGTGCTAACTACTGAGCCACTGTGCCACTCCTTTGGTCTTTTATACCACTGCTCCATAAGTCTATTCCCTGGTCATTTATGCCTCACTTTAGTTTTATTTTCCATCCTTTCCAGGTTCATTTATACTTAGGTTCATTTCATTTCTCGTCAATTCCTTCCTGCCCTCACCCAATTCACTGGTTTAAAGTTGCTGGAATCCCATCACTTATCTTTTGCGAAAGGACAACTGTCCCATTCTGATCCAGGTGGACCTCTTCCCATCAGTACATCTCCTTCCTGTCCAATTTCTGGTGTCAGTATCCAAGAAGGAACCAATCTATCCCATCAAGCCTTTCAGCCATGTTTTACTTCTTAGGACACTGGGGAGGCCACTTTTGGAGTACTATGTCCAGTCTGGTTGTCCTGCTATAGGAAGCATATTGTTAAATGGGAGAGGGTGCAGAAAACATTTAGAAGGATGTTAATGGGACTAGAGGGTTTGAGTCATAAGGAGAGGCTGGATAAGGTGGAACTTTTTCAACTGGAGTTTAGGAGGTTGAAGAAAGACCTTATAGAGGCTGATAAAATCATGAGGGGCACAGATAAAGTGAATAACCAAGGTCTTTTCCCCAGAGATCAAAATAAGACGGCATAGGTTTAAGGTGAGAGGAGAAAAATTTAAAAGGGGCCTGAAGGCCAATTTTTTCACACATGTGGAACAAACTGCCAGAGGACGTGATAGACACAGGTACAGCTACAACATGTCTAAGATATTGGTACAGGTACATGAATAGGAAAGGTTGAGAGCGTTATGGGCCAAACGCAGGCAAATGGGATTACTTTAGTTTTGTCAGCATGGATGAATTGGATCGAAGAGTTTGTTTCCATGCTGTATGACTCTATGACTATCTTTTGGCAATTTGCACATGGTTTAGGCAGTAATCCAGAGATTATTCCTTCAAGGTAACTGGTTTTTAGATTAGTTCTAACTACTGATACACCCTTAGCAGCAACTTCTTCTTGCTCCTGCACTATGTCTTTTGTTCTGACTACAACAACTGGCCCTACCTTTCCTCTAAGTCCCATTTTAAGATATTCCTTATCCTGGCATTAGGTAGGCAACACATTGTTTACAATTCAGGATCATGGCTTTTGAGAATGTTATCTATCCCCATAATTGAAGAATCACCTATGTGATTGTAAATTTGAGTAACAAATTCATGTAGATCATATTTTGTGACTGATTAATGTTTCTTGAAATTTCATTTACACGGAAATTAGATGACTGGCTTGCTACAGCAATTCACTAGCACTACTGCATGATTATTCTTTAATCTAACTGCAAGATCCACTGGCAAAATGCGTAGGGAGTGAGCACAAAGTGCCAAGATACAGAATAAGTTTATAATCTTGGTGTAATTCCCCCATCAGAACATTTCCTGTCTGAATGCACTGCGACCAAACATCATTACATACTTTATACAGTATATTGTTGTACTCCAGAGTAAATAGAGCTTTTGTTAAAACATTCCTCAAAAATCAGCTTCCACAGAATAAGGCCATTAAATGGTTCACATAGTTAGGAAGGAAATAACTACCTAAAAATTATCTGAGAGTAGCCCAGCGAAAGCTTTAGTCCAATCCACAGAGACTAATAGAGAGAGAGAGAGAGATGGAATAAAATCAAAACTATTGAAAGAAGTCTGCTTTCTGTATTCAAAACCTATAACTTCAAAATTAATACCATGTCTCTGGACAAAATCAATACCATCTGAAGATTAAGATTTTCATGGCCAAAATTACATTGATCCAAAACTCAGTAACCTCCTCTCATGCATGTAATACAGTCAATGATATTACTGATCCAGTCACTTCAGTGGTACAGAATAGAATACATCTGCCTATTTCACTGACTTTTTGTGTCAGGAACAGCCAATGAAACTGATATAATCTCCGGAAAGAAACTACTTCTTGTGTATTTGAGATTTATGAATAATGTGTCTGTGGTTTTTTGTTTAAGCTGGCAGCTTAAAGGGTAAATGTCCATGTTTGGTCTGGGTTTCCACGGATCTTTCACCAAAATGTTTGTTGACAGTTGAGACAATGCTCAAATAAATCTCCCCCTAACATGATAAACAGCAAAATACTCCCTGACATCTTTGATATTCACCACCACCACCATCCGACTCTCATCATTCTTCTAATAATGTTTCTGTTTCGGTCACATAACCTTGGTACTCATCATTTCCAGTTCTCTTGAGGCAAAATGTCTGAATCATTATATCCTGTGCCCTTTAAGCCTCTCAATAGGACAGTGGAACTTTTGTTTCCTTCAAAGACACAATTCTTGCAAATCTAACCAATGACTCTTACCTCTGATTACTCTACACTAAACCTGTTTTAACCCACTAAGATTCTTGGTCTTAGTAACTCCTCGAGCCTCAAGTTGAACTCTTGCATATCCTCCACTGCTAAAGGTCTATGTAAAGTAGACCTCACAACACAAACCCTTCCCAATGACCACTCCCATCTCGAAAGGCATGGGCAGCAGATACATGGAAGCACCACCAACTGCAAGTTCCTTTCCAAGTTACTCACCATCTTGACTTGGAAATACATTACTGTTCCTTCACTTTGACTGGGTCACAATCCTGGAATTCCCTCCCTAATGGCATTGTGGGTCAACCTACAGCATGTGGACTACAGCAGTTCAAGAAGACAGCTCATCACCATCCTCTCAAGGGCAACTAGGGATGGGCAATAAATGCTGGTCCAGCCACTGAGACCCACGTCCCTTGAGAGGTGTTTTAAAAAATGCTTAGTTCCTTCTTGCGCCAAAAATTGCTTTTTCTCTCAACATTTCAATAAGACACAAGTCTTTCCAAGATTCAAATACTGATCCTATTGCTCTATATCTTGACTAAGCCAGTTTAATGTCTCTCATACGCTCAACAGCAACTACGTCCCGAAGTTCCAAAGTTGTGAACATAAAGATGAAACTAGAGATTAATGATTCAGCATTGAATCTTCCTTCATTACACAGAACAAGGCTAATTTTGTGCTGGCATAAACACTACTAATTAGATGATACAGACTGGAAAGTGGTACTTCTGATCATATTCATATTAAATGAGGCAGGAGGAGAAATTCAGTCAGAAATGGATGGAGTTTAGGAGCATGAAATATTCTCTAGTAAAGTTATTCAGGACTTGACAGAATAGATCCTGAAAAAATGTTTCCTCTGGCTGGGGAATTGAGAATATTGTGTCACAGTCTCAGAATAGCAGGGAAGACAGTGGAGAAGCAATTACAGGAGTTCTGGGGTTTAGTTCAGGAGGCACAGCAGAAATTCATCCCAGGGAAGAAGAAACATTCTAAGGGGAGCACAAGGAAATCATGGCTGACAAGGGAGGTCAGAGACAGCATGAAAGCAGAAGAAAAAGTATACAATTTGGTGAAGGTAAGTGGGAAGCCAGAGGATTGGGAAATCTTTAAAAATCAGCAGAGAATACGAAGAAAAGCAATAAGGGGGAAGAAGATGAAATATGAGAGTAAGCTAGCTAGTAATACAATAGAAGATTGCAAGAGATTTTTTTAAAATATATAGAAGACAAAAGAGAGGTAAGAGTGAACATTGGACTGCTGGAAAATGAGGCTGAAGAAGTAGAAATGGGAACAAAGAAATGGGGGAGGAACTGGATAGGTATTTTTCATCAGTCTTCACAGTGGAAGGCATCTGTAGCAGGCCAGAACTTCAACAGAGTCAGGGGCAGAGGTGAGTATAGTGGCCATCACCAAGGAGAAGATGTTGGGGAAGCTGAAAAGTCTGAAGTGGATAAACCACCCAGACTGGATGGACTACACCCCAGAGTTCTGAAGGAGGTAGCTGGGAAGACTGTGGACACATTGGTGGTGATCTTTCAGGAATCACTGGAGCCAGGGAGGATTGTAGAGGACTGAAAAATGGCTAATTCAGCACACCTGTTTAAGAAAAGAGGGAGGCAGAAGACAGGAAATTAGCCTGACCACCACAACTCCCTAAGGCCTGGCAGACTGCCAAGAAACTACATAAATGCAAGAGAAGGCAAGGCAACACAGAGATGCTTTAAGCATCAACGCACTAAATGAGTGAACGCTGAGAGAGCAAGTGAGAAGACCCCACCCCCACCCCCACCCCCACCACCTCCTAATGCCAATTCCTCAATTATATACTGAGTGTCTAACAAGGAGGGGGTTCCAACTCTCCCAGGGCAGGTGCTTATGAATCACTGAACATGGGTTTGCTTATTGTACTTCCTGCATGTCAAGTTTCAAGCCTGCTTTACAACCAGCAATGGTGGCATGTTATCATTAAGTATACATTAATTTACTACTGATGGGTCTCAATTGACAGTGGGGCAGGAAAACACTCCACAGGCCTTCTGTCCACACAAATAAGCAGGATGCTGACACAAAGTCGCGGGGTGCCCAGTAGCCACCATCCCATTCAGTTAAGTGCTCCCTACCTTCACATTCGCCATGGGCATGGGCATTAAATTCTACCCATTGGGTCTGTATTGAATTGTCTCACTGATATCTGATCCTAATGGCTCTTATTCATGTGTGGGTTCACCGGAACATGCCAGCAAGTCAGTTAGTGAAATGGGTGGGGACAAGAGGAGAGGTGTAGACAGGAGCTCAGCACTCACTCCTGTTCCTACATTTTGTCCAACAGAACTCTTATAAGGTTCTCTGGAATATGAGGCAAATATGAGGAAGAGTCACCAGACCCAAACGTTAACTCTGATTTCTCTTCACAGGTGCTGCCAGACTTGCTGAGCTTTTCAAGCAATTTCTGCTTTTGCTTTTAATTGGGCTTCACTTTACATGGATGTCACTGCAATTATTTTTCATTGCTTCTCCCACTTCCTTTCTAAACACGAAATGAGGCAGTCTGGGCTATGGAATTCTTCCAGGGAGATTGTTAATTCTGTTCAGTAATTAGTCAATGGGACATGTGATGTCTACCCTGATGGATATTTACTGCAATGTGGAAATCAGTCTGGGAACTGGTCAAATTGTGATCAGGAAGTCAAGCAAACTACAGGATGAACTGGGATTAGCATTCAAATCTACAACCAATTGAAAATGCAATTACTTCACTGGAGTAACATAAAGTTACTGCACTGTCAAATTATTTTAATATCTGTAGGATCAGTGACATTTTATATATGGTGTGAATTCCACGAATCTTATCTTTTTTAATGAAATAGGTTGTCAAATGCAAAGGCAAGTCTTCACAAATCAAAGTTATAGATCATTTTAAAATCAACCTGGCCAGTTATGGTGTGACACAGCATAGATGGGATTTCTACCCAGACCTTCAAGTCTTAGAGGTAGGGACACGACCACTACATGAAAAGATCCTTCATATGCTGAACAGTTAGCAAGATGTGTCATTAGTATATGCCATATTTCATAACGTACATGCATCGATATATATATAATTATATACATATTGAATAAAAGATGATGAATGATAAATAATATTCTGAATCATCTCTTTGTCGTATAAAATTATCAAGTTATTAACTGCACTAAATAGGTTATTAAATATTCATAAAGGAGTGTGGAACGTTTTGAAAAAGGCTCATATAACTGGGAGTGTGTTAACAGCTACTATATTTGCATAACCAATTAATAACGTAAACCAGAAGCCAGATGGATGCTGAAATATAAATGTTATGTTTTTATATGGAATTAATATTAAAAAAGCAGAATGTGGAATTTACAGGCGGCTGAAATGCTTTGGGCTGTTTCAGCTATGGCCTTCCTTTCAACTTGTAAACCTTGTTTTCCTTCCTCATCTCTTTTTCCTACTGTGCTCTGTCACATTGCCTATTCCTCATTTCATGTTCATTTATCCTCATAGCTCGATAACTCCAATTTGCTGAACTGTTTTCCAGTAAACATTTCTGTTCACCATATCACCGCGTCATAGGGATCATTGCATACAGTAATTATATAATTATGGTAGATCTCATCTATACCTAGGACTACAGACGCTAACACTAAGTAACTAATATAAAATAAATTATTTACTATTATTTAGACAAAGTTATTTTATATTATTGGATCTTACCATTTGACAGAAGAACAAAACTGAAAGAAGAGATTGTCCCATTAATAATTTGGCCAATATATACAAAGTGGTGCAAAGTTTAAAAACGTAATTTTGCCCTGCATTCATTTTTTTACCCAATGTTGATAATTAATCTTACAATATGTCTATTCAAATTCTCATGTAAAATATTAAAATAACAATAACGTCTTGAGCTTTATTATTATTGTGTCAAGTTTAAACACCACATTATTCTGAGGTTGTTGGCTTGCTCGCTGAGCTGGCTTGTTTTCATACGGATGATTTTTCACCTTGCGAGGTAACATCATCAGTGAGGCCTCTGATGAAGCAATGTTGTTCTACTCCCCTTAGTATTTGTATCATACAGGATCATATAAATATTAAGTGGAGCAGAACAACATCGCTACATCGGAGGCCACATCGATGATGTTACCTAGCATGCTGACGATACGTCTGTGCGAAAATCAGCCAGCTCAGCGAGCAAGCCAACAACCTCATCCACAACCCGAGCTACAAATCTTTGCAAGAACCTTAAACCATATTATTCTAAATGTAAATATTTTAAATGTGAAAGCAGTACAAAATAACAATATTAAATTACATTCTGCCAAATTGGTGGTGATATTGATGATGAAGGATGGACAGTGCAACAATTGAAAAATCCAGTGAATTCTGGGTGCCAATGGTTTTATTGTACACTCTTATAAGCAGAGGCTACTCTCTCCCTTTAATTTATTTTATTGGCAATAAATTGAAATTTGGAGGTGTATCTAAAATTAAATTACATTGAATTAAATTAAACAATATTAAACAGGCAATATTGGATCTACTAAGGAGTAATGAGTGTGATTTAATTCGGGACCTAATTGATCTGAGCACTGTCAAATAGTGATCATGACATGATCAAGTTTTATGTAGATTTTGCAAGCGATAAGAAAAGATCAGATATTAGAAATTTGGTTTTAAGTAAGGCAGACTTTAATGGGATGAGGTAGAGATGTCCACAGTAAACTAGGAAGCTCTGCTAACAGGTAAAACTGAGGAACAGTGGAGAGTACTCAAAGAAACATTTAATGCTAATCAGAAGCAGGGTGTACTCATGAGAAGGAATAGTTCCACCTCACAAAAGAGACAGCCATGGACATCTAGGGAGGTAAGGGACAGCTTGAAATTAAAAGAAAGGGCTTATAAACATGCAAAGAACAGTACAGATCCCACAGAATGGGATAAATGCAAAGACCAACAAAGGACCGCAAAGCGGCTTACAACAGTGGCTAAAAAGGATTACGATAGGAACCTTGTAAGGGACACAAAAGGCAATCGGAAACGTTTTTAGTTATATAAAGGGAAAGTGGCTGGTTATGAGTATTAATGGCCCAAAGGCTGAGAGGCAATGACTATGGGGAAATGGCAGACATGCTGAACGATTATTTGCTTCAGTATTCACAACAGAAAAAGAGAATAGTTTGCAGGAAGTCCCAAAAAAATAAACAGAGGATCAAGGACAGGGTCTAAATAAAATTAGCTTAAGTATATCATCAACCAAGGGGAAATTAATGAAACTGATGACTGGCAAATCCACTGGACCTGATGGTTTATATCTAAGGGTGTTAAAGGAATTAGGAGAGCACATTGCTGATGCCCTAACCATAATCTTTTGCAGTTCAAGAGTTCTACCTACGGATTAGAAATTTGCTCATGTCACTCCATTCTTTAAGAAGCGTGATAGAGGGGGAAACCAGGAATTACAGACCAGTTAGCCTGACATCTGTGGTAGGGAAATTGTTGGAGTCTATAATCAAGGATAGGATAATCGAACATGTTGAAAAAGTTCAGTTAATCAGGGAGAGTCAGCATGGATTCATGAAGAGTAGTTTATGCCTGATAATGCTCATACAATTTTTTTGAAGAGGTGACAAAGGTGCTGGACAGAGGTAAGTCGATGGATGTGTTTATGTGACCTTCCAGAAGGCTTCTGATAAAATCCTACACAAGAAACTGTTAGCTAAGGTGGAAGCCCATCAAATTGAGGGCATGTTACTGACACTGATAGAAAAATAGTTCAGTGGCAGGAAATAGAAAGTTAGAATAATGAGTAAGTACTCCAATTGCCAGGACTCACAAGGATCTGTGTTGGGCCTCAGTTATTCACAGCATTCATTAATATCTTGGATAATGGCATAAAAAGTCAAACATTCAAATTTGTTGAGGACTCAAAATTGGGCAGCATTGTAGACAGTGTTGACAACAGCATAAAATTACAACAAGATATTGATATTAGGTGAATGGGAAACACTGTGGCAGATGGACTTTAATATAAGATTGCGCGAGGTTACCCATTTCAGACTGAAAAACGATGGATCGGGATTTATTTAGAAGGGACAAAGTTAAATATAGCAGGTGTCAAACAAGATTTAGGGGTTCAGGTGGATAAATTCCACAAACAGGTACAGAAAATAGACAAGATGGCTAGTGGAATGTTGGTCTTCATATCTGAAGGGCTGGAGTACAGGAATTGCAGATGTTATGCTAGTTATACAAAACCCTAGTTTGACCTCACTTAGTGTACTGTGAGCAGATCTGGGCACCACACCTTAGGAAGGTTCTTTTGACCTTGGAGGATGTTCAACATAGGTTTCAAGGATGATACCTGGACTTCAGAGGTTATGTTATGGGGAGAGATTAGACAAATTAAGCCTTTATCCTCTAGAAGTTAGTAGGCTAATGGATAATCTATTCGAGGTCTTCAGGATATTAATAGGGAAAAAGAGGGTAGATAATGATAAACTATTTCCACTAGCTGAAGATTCTAGAACCGGGGGCATAGACAAAGAATTCGGGCCAGGCCATTCAGGAGAGCTGTTAGAAAGCAACGTCTACATGCAAGGACTAGTGGAGGTTTGGAACTCTCTTCCTCAAATGATGGTCAATGCTAATTCAATTGTATAATGAAATGTGAGACAAACATTTTTTATTAAGCAAGGGTATTAAGGGATATGGACCCATGGCAGGCATATGGAGTTAGGCCACAGGTCAGCCATGATCTTACTGAATGGCGGAGTAGGCTCGAGGGGCTGAATGGCCTACTACTCCTGTTCCTACATTCCTATGTTCCGAAACCAGCCTGGGAAGGTTAAATTGGATAGAGTGAGTAATAGTGGTCAACTCACTACCAACCTTGTTGCATTCCTGCAAAGGTGATTTTAACCCATTTTCTTGGGTGATCCCAATTTTCTGCAAGCATTCCTGTCACTATTTGAATGCTGTTCTATTTTGTGGTGAACATATCTCTCACCATATTGAGGCAGATGCTTCATTAATGGAATTAGATCAAACTTCCAGAGTGGAACACGGACTTCGCAGGGGTTGGGAAATCCAATAATAAAAGAGAGATGGGATTCGTAGGTGCACAGGGTAATCTGCCTTTTATAGCAGTCTTTCTGGACTAGGAAAAGCAGAAATGTTCTGCCCCAAATGCTTTCTGTCTAACAATCACAGTCTGTCTCTGTCCCCATGGCGACTGCCTAGTGCAGTTTGTGGCCTCTTCCTGTTGTTTTTCTGTGCTAGCAACTGTCTATATGGAATTAAACTGAATTTGAACATGTAATTTTATATAAATACATCATTAAAGCGTCTTTCAGATAAGGTGTAAAGTGGTCCCACCTGCCCCCTCAGGTGAACACAAAAGATTTCATAGCACTATCAAACAGTAGAGTCATTTATGGCATGAGATTGGCCCATCAAACCCTTGCCAACACCTTTTGGGACAATCCAGTCAGTTCCAGTCCCTCACTTCATCCCTATAGCCCAGCAAGTTTATTTCTCTCAAGTGCTCATCAAATATCCTTTTGAAATGACTGATTGTTTCCACTTCCACCAGGCAGAATCAAGAACACTCGTAGTGGGAAAATAATCCTTTCTGACATCACCCCTCTGCTTCTCTCCCTGTCATTTATGCCTAAATGTTTGACCATGCCCTTCCCTGTATAAATTTCCATCTGCCACAGGTAGCATATTGCTAACCTACTTATATCCTGTTTCAGATAATCCTCATTGTCTGCCACTCCAAGGCAGGTTTTGGAATGTTCCAAGTCCCAGGTCATTTATGTATAACCCAAAAGTCAGTGGCCCTGGCACTGAGCCTTTGAGTATATCAACATTGATCATTCGCCTGTCCAAAAGACCACGTCTGACATAACTCACTCTTCTATGCTCTTAAGCCAATCTATTCTCTAATTGGATAGTGACTATCCATGAATCACAATTTTGTTTACCAATCTTTTATGTGGTACTTCGTCAAACACTTTTTTAAAATCCATCTCGACAACATTCAAAGCATTCTCTTCATCAACCTTTCCTGTTACTTCATTAAAAATAGATTAAATTAGTCCAGCATAAATCTGCTTTTGACAAATCCATGTTGGCCATCCTAATTAACCTAAACTTCTCCAAGTGCCTATTGAATTTGCTCCACAGTTAAAGATATCAAAACATTATCCACCGCTAATATTAAACGAACTGGCCTGCAGTTATACTCTTTCTGCCACTTCCCAATACTCTGTCTGCTACCCCATTTTGAGGGTAGATTTCCTTTATATGCTGACAATCATTCTACTCTCACACTTTATCAGATGTACAGCTTCCCAACATGTTATATTGACCCATGATTATACCACTGTCTAACACGCTCCAAAAAATAACCACCCACCATAACTTGCTATATTTTCGTCCTTTACATCGGATTGAATATTGATCTTCCAAGACCATGAGCCATAAGTTTGTTAACTTGAAACTGACATGAATCATATGCCTTCCTTTTAATTTTTACCATAACCTCTACAGCCCTAGTCATCCAAGGAGCCCTGTCCTTGTCTCCCTTACCCTTTGCCCTTGTTGAATGGTATTGTTCTGTTATAGTTTTTCCTGTCTGTCCTATTCCATTTTATCCTGACCAGATCCCTTCTCATCACACCAAGTTTGGTCTTTCTTCAAAACAGAAGCTCTATATTTAATTGCTTTCTGCACTTCTCCATTGCCAGTTTAAACTTAATGATGTAATGATCACTGTTGCCCAAATGCTCTCTGTCATACACTCAGCCCATCTCATTTCCCAATACCAGATCCAGAAATGCATCCTCTCTAAATGGGCTAAGAACATATTGATCAATGAATTTCTTCTGAACATAAATCAGAAATACAACCCCACCCTTCCCTTTATTTTGAGTTTGAGTTTGAGTTATTGTTGTCATGTGTGCTGAGATACCATGAAAGGTGTTGTTTTATATGCTATACAGGCAGATTGGACCATACAAAGTGTGTCAGGGTAGCAGAACAGAGTGCAGAATACAGTGTTACAGCCACAGAGAAGTTGCAGAGAGAGCGCGATAAGAATTAACATCTGAGAGGTCCATTCAAAAGTCTGGTGACAGTGGGGAATAATGGGTTCTTGAATCTGTTTTTAGTGTGTTCAAAATTTTACATCTTCTGCCTGAGAGAAGAGAGCTTAACTGGGGTAGGGAGGGTCTTTGATTATGTTGGTTGCTTTCCTGAAGCAGGGGGAAGTGGTTTGCATGATAGACTGGGCTGTGTTCACGACTCTCTGTGGTTTCTTGCAGTCTTGGGAACAGCAATTGCCATGCCATGCTGTGCTGCACCCAGATAGGATGCTTTCTACGGTGTATCTATAACATTTGGTAAGAGGCCTTATGTACATGCCAAATTTACGTAACTTTCTGAGGAAGTAGAGGAGTTGTGCTTTTTTGACCGTCGCGTCAATGTGGGTGGAGCAGTACAGATTGTTGGTGAGCATCACTCCTAGGAACTTGACAGTCCTAACCATCTCCACCTTAACTCCATCAATGCAGACAAGCGCATGCCCTCCATTCTACTTCCTGAAATCAATGACCAGCTCCTTCATTTTGTTGATATTGATGGAGAGGTTGTTGTCTTTACACCATCCTACTAAGCACTCTTTCCTATAATCTGTCTCTTCGTCGTTTGAGATCCGACCTACAACAGTGTCATCAGCAAACTTGTAAATGGAGTTGGGGCAAAATTTGACTACAGAGTCATGACTATATAAGGAGTATAGTAGGGGGCTGAGCACACTGAGTAATATTATCCCAAATCAACATCGCCCAATATCACTGCTTCTTAGTTACAGAGACATAGAGTCATACAGTATGAACACAGGCCTTTTGGGCCAACCAGTCCATGCTGACCATAATCCCAAACTAAACTAATCCCACCTGCCTGCACTTGGCCCATACCCTCCAAACATTTGCTATTCATGTACTTATCAAAACGTCTTTTCAACATTGTAACTTCTTCTGGAAGTTCATTCCAAACGCAAACTATTCTCTGTGTACAGAAGTTGCCTCACATGTCTTTTTTTTTAAATCTTTCTCCTCTCACTTTAAAAGAATACCCCTTAATCTTGAAATCCCTCAATCTAGGAAAAAGACACCTGCCATTCACCTTATCTATACCCCTCATTATTTTATAAACCTCTATATGGTCACTCCTCAACCTCCTACCTACCAGTGAAAAAAGTTCAAGCCTATCTAGTCTCTCCTTATAACTCAAACTCTTCATTCTTGGCAACATCCTGGTAAATTTCTTCTGAACCCTCTCTAGCTTAATAATATTCTTCCTATAACAGGGTGACTGGAACTGGACACAGTACCCCAGAAGAGGTCTCATTAATGTACTGTACAACCTCAAGATAATGTCCTAATTCCTACACTCAAAGTTCTGAGCAACGAAGGCAAGCATGCTTAGTGCCTTCTTAACCGCCTTATCTATATGTGACGCAAACTTCAAAGAATTATGTAACGGAACCCCTGGGTCTCTCGATTGTACATCACTGTCCAAGGCCCTACTTTTAATTGTATAAGTCTTGTCTTTATTTGTTTTACCAAAATGTAATACCTTGCAATATTCTAAATTGAACTCCATTTGCCACTTTTTAGCAATACACACACACTCTCTCTCTCTCTCTCTCACACACACACACGGGGTGAATTTGTATTTGCAGCTATAGTCTATTTTGCTCAAAAAGTACACACACTTTATAGACAGTCAGCCAATGTGGCATTTTATTAATTCCTACTTTAGAAATAAAACCAGTCTGACTCCAAACCAAAACACAAACAGATTCTAACCAAGGCCTCACACCTAACATGCATTGTCTGATCTAAAATGTAACCTCTTCTTTACACTGATAAAACCTTTAGTTCTCTCAGGGCAAGGACTTGAAAGGAATTCGGGGATTTACATTTTCATATTAATCAATTAAAACCTTCTAACTGATTAAAGATTTAACAGTATCTTAGGTTTGTTTAATACATTCTCATCAGTGGTGTCACCCTTTGAGCTTCTACATATAAATTCAGTATCTGATGCTATCTGTTTCACTAACACCTGAAGAAGGAGTGAGGCTCCAAAAGCTTGTGTTTTCAAATCAACCTGTTGGGACTATAACTTGGTGTTGTGAGATTTCTGACCTTGTCCATCCCAGTCCAACATTGGCACCTCCACACCATCACTATACCACCAATCTTGGTGCTATCCACAAACTTACTAACCATTTTTTCTATAATCTCATCTAAATTATTTACATAAATGACAAACAAAAGTGGACCCAGCACTGAACCCTGTGGACCACCACTGGTCACAAGTCTCCAGTCCGAAAAACAACACTCCACCATCACTCTCTGTCTCCCGTCATTAAGCCAATATTCTTGCACATCTGTCATTCCACTGCAGCTTCTTTCCTCTATCGCTGTCTCTCAATATTTGGAGTTCCCCTGATTTTATTCATGTCTCAATAATCACCATTAAAAACAATCTGCAAATGCAAGTTCTCTTTATTTGAAATTTTAACTTTAAAAGGATTATTGCTTATTGTATGTTGAAATGGTCAAAACTCATCAGGACAATTTGCAAGAAATACCAAAGAACAGGGAAAACAACATTGATACTATCTAAGAGGAGAGGGCTGATCGATTGGCAAGTGGTTGGGATGGGCAAGCAGGTGTCAGGAAAACCCCATTCTGCCCTCCATGTGCCTTCCCATCTCCTTCCTATTCACCCTTGACCTGCCCACAATAGTATGGGGCCTGGCGAGGCACTGGGCAGTCTGTCTGATTGTGCCCAACAGAGTGACTTCCCTCCCATCACAATTATTGAAAATGCAGAGGCACCTCCATCACAGCTGCCTTTCCAGACCAGGGCAGTCCCAGCCTGGGTGTTCCATTCCTCCCCTGGTTTCTTTCATAAAGAACCCCACCCCTTACCCCCCCTAAAACTTTTATTCCTGACCCAACCTCAAGACCTTGCACTTCCCTGGCAAAGGGAGCTCTGGCACTTGGACTCCCAACACTTCAGGTGGTGCTGCTACTGCTGACCTCTCTGACTGAGCTGGGACTTCCACCTGAATTGGGTATGGAAATCTCACCTCTGTTGAATTAATACTCCTCAGAACATTAACTGGCTGCACACACATCAGTGAGGACGTGTTCCTGCAGGCTCTTCAGCTCCCAGGACAGGAAATCCTCCCACCTGTAACATTCTGCTCCTCAATTTCAAAAGACTTTATAATCAAAATGATGACCTTTGAGAGTCAATATTAGATGCTGTAGATCTGTAGATCTGTAGAGTAAATTGGCCCTTACTGAGATGGGAGGAGTAAACTGTCTATATTTTTGGTCTCAATACTCCATGAGTCATAACAGAAGCGGAGTTGTTTTAGCCAGTTCTCAATATGTACAATCACATTAGACTTTGATGTTCTTAAAAAATGTCATCAACCATATTGTTTTAATACATACAAAATTATTGATTATTGATAAAACAAAACTGATCCAATGAAGATGCAAAAACTGTCAGTACGCACAGTTTGTAGTATGAAAATATAAATGTTTACCCATCTAAATAACCAAAACATACGTAAACACATAGATGGAAAGGAAAACAAACAAATGGATTTCTCACAGCAGCAATTCACTTAAAAAACACTTTTGGCCAATTATTCATAGCTCTTGAAGGAACAAAGGAGAACATTTTAGACATTCAAATGGCTATCAGTGTAATGTTCTGTCATTCACAATGGAGGATGTCACTGAGTGTGCGCGGATGTTCCTGAGCGCAGACAGATGTCACTGGGGACATTTGCAGATGCGGCTGATCAAATCAAATTGACGATTTTTCTTTCAGAGGCTTTTAAAACTCAACCAGGGCTCCAGGAGGCATATTGGAATTAGAACAAGGATTTTTTCAGGAATAGGACAGTTAAACTCAGAAGCTACTTTAGCAGACCAGTCACCAACTGCTTCAAGTAATATCCAAAGCAGATACTGACAACCATAAACCCAGGGAGGGAGTCTTCAATAAACGAGCAATTATCACAAGTCATGTGACCACCCAAGAACTGACTTGTCCTTTCACTGCTCTCTTAAACAGTATAATCTAGGAATGCACAATCCTTCAAACAGCTACAAAAACACTTAAATTGACAAGCATGGTGTAATTGTTCTCATGCATGACATTATTTTTTCAATGCAGAAAGCATTATAATGCAGTGAAAAGTGTTCCTAAATGTTCTGTTAGCTAATGTCATCTTTTCTACTGCTATTTGTATGGCTCGGACTTAAACTTTAAAGATTTTAAAAAATCCTGCTTTTGACACTTGTAAATACCTAACCCTTTGTTCCTATCCTCTGATCAACAGGCACGCAGCTTTGTATTAAAGTGAGTACCTGATATGCTTTCCCTCCAATAAATAGTTTAGTGTTGATTGACATTGATAATTATTGATGCTTTGGTGAGTTTCAAGTGTTACTGCATTTCGGCACAGGAGGTGTTCCATTCAGCTGAGAATGAATGACAATTTCAAGAGATTGTAATAACATAATGTGTCTTTGATGTAATCTCTGGTTCGTTGACATAAGCTAATAGTAGAAGTATTGAAAGTTTTTTTTTGACTCGCAAAGAGTGAAGGAAATTTTTATTAGATGGTGGAGATTTACTTTTCTTCCGATGAATGGTTTGTTTCTATTGATACTAAAGAACCTAAGAACAGTGAGTGGTTATGTATGGGTATTGAGGTGGCATAAGGTTGCATGGGAGTATTGGAGGGGACATGGAGGATACATAGAGATATAATGATTGCATGTGGTAGCAGGGGAATCTGAGGTAGCACAATATTTGGATGGTAGACAAGGAAGATGCGGAATAAGGGTAAGCGGCCTCTAAATCCTGTTAGGAGTCAATTGTTGGCATGCAGTACAGTATGTTTCCAATTTTGTTTTATAATTGTCAAAATTTTAAAATCACAGAATAGTCATAGCAGAGGAGGCCTGTCACCCATCAGGTCTGTGTTGGCTCGCTGAAGGAGCAATTCTCAAAGTGTCACTCCTACATCATCTCCTCATAGGCTATTTAAGATAATAATCGGATATGGAGCATGACTTTGTTTTGTCAGCCTCATGCAACGTAATTGGAAGCTTTTGTAATGACAGCTGTAGTCATTATGAACTCTTAGCTTCAGCAGGTGGTCTACTAATCCAAGAATGATTGATACTTCTAAAAGGTGAATAACAGAATATGCCTATATTATAGTTTCCTGTTTATTTACAAACCTAAAAAGGCACTGAAAAGGACCACAAGACTTTTATATTCAATAAGATATTGTTTTAACCTCTGTATTAATGATACTGTATTTGAATTGCTCCAGATCAGCATTTCAGCCATCACCTTAAACATTCAGTTTCTCCACCAACGACCCATTTTCACAACAAGCACATCAACCACAAAATGACAACAGCGAGCTACAAGACTCCTTCACCAGCAATTTACAAACCTGTGATCTCTACCACATAGAACGATGTGGGCAGAGAATGCATGGGAAAAACACTATATGCAAGGAGGAGGTGATGGCCTAGTGGCATTCTTGCTAGACTGTTAATCCAGAGACCCAGATAATGTTCTGGGGACCTGGGTTTGAATCCCGCCACAGCAGGTGGTGGTATCTGAATTCAATAATTATCTGGAATTAAGGGTCTAACAAAGAACATGAATCCATTGTTGGGGGAAAAACCCATCTGGTTCACTAATGCCCTTTAGGGAATGACACTGCCATCTTTAACCTGGTCTGGCCTATATGTGACTCCTGACCCATAGCAATATGGTTGACTCTTAACTGCCCTCTGGACAACTTTTTTAGTCCAATTAGGGATGGGCAATAAATGCTGCCTAGCAAGAGATACCCACATCCCATGAGTAAATAAAAAAATGTTCCCCTCCAAGCCAAACACCATTCTGACTTGAAACCACATCACTTTTTCTTAACTATCATTAAGTCAAAAGTTTGGAACTCTCTTCCTAACTGCACTTTGGGTATACCAATGCTACAGGGACTACAATGGTTCAAGAAGTGATAGGTAATAAACATTGGCCTAGCCAATGAAGCCAGCATCAAACAAATAAATTTCTAAAAGATTAGAGCTAGAAGTGTTTTTTTTTTCTCCCTCGGAGGGGCGGTGTGGACTTGTTGCGCCAATTTGGCCTGTTTCCACATTGTAGGGATGCTATGATCCTATGATTCTATAATTGCATGACTCATGAAGTCTGTGTGTAGTGGATACAGGGTGAGTGGCTATAGTGGCTACATGGATGGCAGGAATTTGGAATGATAAATCTGAGGGGGCTTTGTGTGGTATTCATTTGAGTAAAGTATGAGGGTTCATGGAGATGGAATGTGCCTGGAGATAGGGCTGGGTTAGCTCAGGGGTTAATTTGGGGGTTGATGGGGTGGGGTCATATCCGGTGACGTTGGCAATTGAGGGGTCACGGAGTCATGTGGGGGTGGGTGAGGGTGTGCTTTAAGAGATTTTAAATGAAGTTTGGAACTAGTCTACATACCTCAGGCACTCTGATTTCTGCACAAAAAGAGAAAATTTCCAAGCAAAGCCACACACAGTTGGGTGTACATTTCAGAATGGTTACAGCCCAGAAGGAGCATATTCTGCCCGTTGACTCCATTACCATCTCTCTGCAAGAGCAGCTCACCAAGTCCCAGTTCTGTGGCCCATCACTAGAACCTTGCAAATCATTTACTGCCTATTGAGTTCCCTTTTGAAAATAACAATGGAATCTTCCTTCTCCACCCTCTCAGACAGTGCAATCCAGATCTTAAGCCACTCATAGCCTGAAAATATTTCCCCACATGTCACCTTTGGGGCAGATCATTAATTTGCTTCCTCTAGTTCCATCAATTAAAACAAGCTGTCTCCATCTGCTCCTCAAACTTGTATCAGAAGGTCTTCTTCAGTTTCTCTTCTCTGAGGAGAACCACCCCAGCTTCTCTGGTCTATCCCCTCAGCTGAAGGCTCCTGGAGCTATTCTCTTTTCTAAAACATTCACATCCTTTCTAAAATGCAGTGACTAGTATTGACACAATTCCCTTGTTTGGGTTGAACCAAATTTTATCATTACTTCTGTGCTTTTGTACTCTCTATTTATAAAGCCCAGGATCTCAAATGCTACTATGACCATTTTCACGAACTGCCCTGCCACCTTCAATGGTTTGTGCACACATACCTCAGTGGGTATATTATTAGCAATACAGGAATTTTCCAATTAGCCTGCCGGTCTCCATGTGTGGCAGGCACCATTTTAACTGTTCTCTTATGGCAGTGCAGGGGTGGAGGCTGTAGGGTATAGAAGCCAGGCAGGTCCCCAAGGCCCTCCCTGCTTGCCTCAGCACAGCAATCCCTGCCTCAATCCGCCACCACCTCCCCCAGCCCCTACACAGACTTTGCCTCACTGCAAAAGTTGTTTTTTTCAGTTTAAACTTTAAAAAGTGCTAGAGAGAGGGTGCCTGTATTTCGAAGACACCACCCCCCCACCCTTCACCACCTCTCTCTTGCTTACTTTCCATCACTGCTTCCAGTTCCTTTTCAGTTGGTAAGCTTGTGAGTGGCCCTGCAGCTTTGAGAGCTCTCCTGCGAGCCTCATGTATGAAGTGAGCATGACCTCCCCTATTAATTGGTGACTCAAGGCCAATCATAACAAGTGATTGTTTCTTACACAGTGTGGGCTCCTGACTCAGAGTCTGACTGGGAGGAGGGGATGGGGAAGGCAGAGGGATCAGAAGCCTGCAGGAAAATTCCTGTTCACTGTTTTCCCAGCAAGAGAGTCTAGAACGGACACTCATAATCTGAGGATAAGGGGTCATCTATTTCGGACCGAGCTGACAGAAATTTCTTGAGTTGTGAATCATTGAAAATCTCCATGCTCGGGGGCTGCCGATGTTTAGTCAGTGTTTATTTAAAATGAAGATCGATGGACATTTGAGAACTGAAGAAAATTAAAGGATATGAATTTAGGACACGAAAGTGGAATTGAAACATTTTCAGCCGTGATCTTACTCAATGGGCAAGCGTTTTTAAAAGGCTGTATTATTTAATCTTGCTGCTATTTGTCACCTTTTAGGTGACAAAACTGACGTCAAAATGAAATGTTCAAACTGAGCAGGAAGGCAAAAAATCTGAATCTCAAAGTAATTGGCTCTACATGAGGTCAGAAGGGATTTTTGACCCACAAAACAAGTAATGTACAGAGCAGAATCTAACCAAAAATATTTAGTGTTATTTTGACTTGCAATATTTTGTGGAATTCTGGGATACACTCAGAATCTTCCCTGTACATGCTTTTTGATACAACTGTGTTGTATAATTAACACAATTATGTTAGGATTGTGTGTGAGATGCAATGAGACTTATCTCAATGTCCGGTTTAACTTCTGTGTTTTTGCTGAATGGTGTGGCAAATTTATTGCTCAGCAACAGCAAGTTGCCAATGAGGGAGAGTTATTGCGTGTTAAATGCCTCTTTAATGACACACTGTGTCACAGCAACATTTAGCATTCTAGCTTAAGAAATGTGTTGCACCAGCTATATATCCAGAATTCTCGACACGAAAGTCAGAGCGGTGAAGGTGGGTGGTCTGCAGGACCCTCTGATGTAAGGCCCTTCAAAGTGAAAGAACTTTACACACAGGCCAATGAACTGTACAGAACATAGACCTGTGGGGTCCCAGATCCCTAGCCAATCTAATGCATTGGTTCCCTGTTTGCTGTGCACCTCCCTGCTTTTCAGGACATACCTGCGCTGTTTTATACATTGGTGCCAGTGTTGTAACTGATCTGGAACAGCTTAGCTAGGGGTATGGCAAATTATGAAGCACAAGTCGTCAGTACTATAACCGGAATGTTGTCAGGGCCTGTAGCCTTTGTGGTATCCAACATCTCTAACCATTTCTTGACATCATGTGGAGTGAATCAAATTGGCTGAAGACCGGTATCCACATAATATAGCTATGTAAGAATGGATTTCAAGCTTAGATGCTAAAACATGATAATACGTGACCAAATATTATCTGTGACATAAAAAGAGAAATTGCTGGAGAAACTCAACGTGTCTGGCAGCATCTGTGGAGAGAGAAACAGGTTAAGGTTTCGAGTCCAGTCTGACTTTTCTTCAGAACTCTGATTAGACTGGACTCGGAATGTTAACTCCATTTCTCCCCTCACAGATGTTGCCAGACCTGCTGAGTTTCTTTAGCATTCTCTGCGCTTGTTTTAGATTTCCAGCAACCACAGTGTTCTGCTTTTACTGTATAAAACATGTTGTTTTGTGTGCTTGAGAGATTCAGAAAATGTCATTTGTAGAATCCAGCTGTCAGCACTGACTTATGTGGGTTCCAATATTGCATCAATGGCCTAGAGTTTTGATTTATTATCTAGCAGGTTGGCAAAAGAATGAGCAGAGATTTTTTTCTAATTCAAGTTCTGCCACATGGTTTTTTGGGATGAAATTAAAGCAATCGAATGGAGTTTAAGATGGAAGAAACAGGCTCTATTTATTAATAGGAATAGACCTGATTTGCTAAATATTACATTTTGTTCAAATCTTTATGTTGTGATATATGAGGGATAGTCTAGTTCATTACGGATAGTGATTGGTAACAATATTATCACAGGAGAGGAATTCTGTTCACTGACTTGGAAATTGAAATAGTACATTAGGATTTTTGTTCTCCAAATGTGATTGCTCTCCATCCAAACGGCTTAGATGTCCCAGATTTAATTTGGTTGGCTTGGCTTGTTGTTCAATCAACTGGAACATTGAGAGTTTTCATAATAAGAATGAATCACAAAGACATCACATTCTTTTCTAAATGGTGTGTAATGAATTTCTGTTCCCATCTCCATGTTTCCTGGATGCTATCTCCCCCTCAATCTCTCTTGTGTTTATGGGGAGGCAGGGAGTCAACGGTGGGTACTGAAATTGTAGCAGCTGTAAAACCTGGAAGTATAGGTTTCCCACAGAATTTGGTCAGAAAAAAAAGTGACAGGGTTTTACTTTAATCTTTTGATTCCATTGATTGAGAGTTTGGTTGGTGATCAGGTGGTTTTTGAGATAGAAATGCAATATTGTACTAAGGTGCTCCTGGCTTGCTGTACTCATGTGGCCTTGACCACGAAGCAGTTGCTGCAGGCATCTTGCAACCAGTTCAATAAAGACATAGTAGAAGCCAGACTGTTGCTGGTAGGAAGACATGCACATCATGCCGCAGACAGAGAACAGTGGGGAGGGAGGATACGAGTAAACGGGGATATGGTGAGGGTCATCCATGGAAATGACTTTTGGAGAGGATTGTGGATAGACTAGGTGGTGGATAAACAGATCAGGGTGGAGAATAAGAAGTAAATCCACCATTGTCCCACAAGGCCACAATCTCATTACAGAGAGACAGTACTCATGGTGGTTTAATCTGACAGCCAACCACATCTCAGGCAAAGAATGAAGTTAAGAAGGAAAGTCTTTCATGATTACATCAGCTGGTGTAGGAATTGAACCCATGCTGTTGGCATCATTCTGGATCATTAAACCAGCTGTCCAGCTAACTGAGCTATGTATGGCTATGGTATTACTGGATAGATTGTAGGCAGGAGTGTGCTAACAGATTGTGAGATAAGAGGAATACTATTAGCTTAAGGGATGGCCAACAGATATGGAATAGTGGGGAACAAATGAATAGATTGTGTGAGGGCTGGTGAGATTGGGTGGGAAGTGGATAGATTAGATTTGGATGACAACATCAGTATAGGGTGTTATTCAGATCCCCTTATTGGGGGATAGTATTGTGGATAAATCATAGGGGGTTTATAGATGGTCCAGAGAATCTGCAGAGAAGGAAGTGGTCTGTCAATAGACCTTCAGGGGCCTGTTGGAAACAATGGATAGACCGAAAGGAGAGTGACAGCAGGAGATGGTGGGAGGGTCGGTCGTCATGGACAGACCGCGGGGACAGTAAATGGAGAGATACAGTATGTGGTGGAGTCAGGAGGGGCTAGAAAGTTGGGGAACCTAATTGAGGGCTTCAAATTGTGGGCTGTAGTTTGTTTGGTGTGGAGAGCTGGAGGAAAGCACCACAAACTGAGTCAGACAGGCACTAAACTGTTACATCTGGCTGTTCTCGTCTTCCTTCAGCTGCTGGGTTTATCAAGCCCTGAGGAGCACAACCCGCAGCAACTAATGCAGAGCTAAATGTGGAGGCATGCTGGCTCATTAAAGTATTTGAATGGTGTGCCCACTTCCAGTTAATTTCCTGACTCAAACCACTCTGTTGAAACAAGAGGCAGGCAGATTAGAAGTGGGCTGGCGTTGAGTTTATTATTTTTGAATATGTGACCACCCCTTTCAGTCCTCTCTCATCTCTACTGCGGTGTTCAAATTCATCCGGTGTGTGACTATGTGATAGTGGCTAGTGTAGCCACCACAAAGAGCCTGAAGGACAATGGTGTGAGACAAGTGTTCTATTGCTCCTTTACTTAAACAGGCAGTTATATCAGTTGTGAAAACTCTCAGTGAGTATCAGTCACTGTTACAATAGTTCTTTGACATTAACATAATCGGACAAGTGATCAGAATCAATTGTTTTAAATTCCAATAATATGACTAGAAAGCGTGACCATAACTTACCTGTCTCAGCTGTGGTGAAGTCCAGGACCTTATACTGATAGGCTATTCCTACTTTAGTTTCCACTTGCGGTCGTTTAAGAGTTGAATAGATTTTGCCTGGACTGTTTTCATTCGACTTCTCCAGCTTTGGTAGGCCACAACCCATTTTGGCAGATGCTAATTCAAAATAGAAAAGGGCAGAGAGTGACAGGATCAACAGTAGAGCAGTATTAAATGACACCTTCAGATGCCTCAGGGGTACTTAATAAATCATAATCAAATAAATGGTTCACAAAAGGGATGAATCCTATTCATCAAAGATGTCAAATTCAGCCTGTTCGGTAGATTTTGTCCTTAGCAACACAGATGCAGACGTAGAAATATTTAGCAACATTAACAATGCAAGAGGTTTTTCACATTGGGTGTTCTGTTTTAACTGTCTATACTGTTTCATTGCACTTCACTAATTAAAGGTTACAATGGCTATAATTTCCTATACTGTTTCTGATAAATGATCACATTACTTGGCACACAACTAATCTAATTGCTTTAAAATAGAATTTCTTTATCGAGCACATTCTTCTTCATTTGTAAAACTGAAAGTTGATCTTTTGATGGGTGATTTGTTTCTTCCCTCTTGCTTTATTTTATATCATTGCTAGTCTGTAAAAGTCTAATAGCTAATGTGAATATAGAACAACACTAGAATGTACTAGAGATTTTTACCCAAGATCTTTACAGATGCTGACATTTCCAACATCTTCTGTTTCCATTGCCAATGGCAATTCCTATTTAACAAAAAGACTGCTAGTAAAATTATATGTGGTTGGAATGAATACTAATTACGTAGTGATAAAACTGGAACAGGGAGAATGAATTTATGCTCATCTGAAAACCAAACACGCAGTCTGTGTTTTAATTCCTCAAGTCTGCACTTCTGAGTCACATTATTGACAATGGACACTCTGAGAAACCTATGAGGTGCTGCAAACAAAGTTTTATAATTTTGTACTCTTCTCAATTTTTGCTTTAGCGTTCTAAAAGAAATTATGATGAGAGAATTTGAAAACTCACTTCTCTGGCGGTATGAAGCAAGAGATAGTCCTGAACAGTTGACACAAACCAGGCTAAAACTCAACACAATTCAAGAGTCCTTTTTTGCCTGAAATACCTAAGAACATAAGCAGGAGCAGGAGTAGATCATTGGGACCCTCTGGCTTGCACTGCTATTTGCTAAAATCATGGCTGATACTCAAACCTCAATTCCACTTTCCCGCCCAATTCCCACATCCCTTGATTTCCTTAACATTCAAAAATCTATCCTCTCAGCCATGAACATACTCAGAAATCACATGGCACCAGGTTTATTTGAAAACACAAACTTTCAAAGGGGCGAGGCTCTGAAAGCTTGTGATTTCAAATAAACCTGTTGGAATATAACCTGGTGTCGTGTGATTTCTGATCTAGTCCAGCCCAGTCCAACACCGGAACCTCCTGAGAATATAGTCAGGAACTGAACACCTGCAACCTTCGGGGGCAGAGAAGTCCAAAGATTCACAACCATTTGAGTGAAAGATTTTCCCCTAAATTCAGTTCAAAGTCATTGTTTCCTTATCCTGAGATCATGGGCTTGATGACACATTGAAAGTGGGCCTCCACTCATTCCAGAACAATATTAGCCTTCCTCTACCTGGCTGGCCCATTGCCTTCAATATTTTAGCCAATGATCCTTTAATTATTATGAGGTGGGACATTTGCCCCCATCCAGGTGGAAATCCAGGCCTTTCAGCATCCACAGCTCTCTAGTACCAGCAGCACCACCAGGAGCAATGGACACTGCTGGTACTGCACTAATGACAGGGGAGGTATTAACCTCACGGTATTATCACTAGACTATGAATCCAGAGACCCAGGTAATGTTCTGGAGACCCGGATTTAAGCCCTGCTCTATCAGATGGCAGAATTTGAATTCAGTAAAAATCGGGAATTACGAATCTAGTACTGACTGTGAAACCATTGTTAGGAAAACTTATCAGGTTCACCAATGTCTTTCAGGGAAGGAAACCATCATCCTTATGTGACTCCAACCACACAGCAATGTAACTAAGTCTTAACTGTCCTCTGGGCAATTAGGAATGGGCAATATATGTTGGCCTAGCCAGCAACACCCAGCTCCTGTAAATGAATTAATAAAAAATTGAGGAGGCATTCAGTAATGCACTGGAAACCTGTTTCAGGTTTGGAAGGCTTTGACAATGGGTTGGGATGGTGGAGGTGCATATTTGGCACCACAGACACAGGAAAGAGGCAATGAACCACCTTTCATTGGCCAACGGCCTGCAAGGCCAAATCTGCCAGGCTGCACATTGGCACAGACCATCTGTGCAGTGACAGAATAAGCCATTTAAGGGCATTAATTGCCCACTTAAGGGTGTCAACCAAACTATGGAAAAGCAACTGATGCCAATCCTAATCCATGTTATATTGGGTGGGGTGGGCACATCCTCCATGGCATAGCAGCCCATTTTATGGGTCCACTTGTCTGCTTTTCCACCCACTGTCAGCCCATAAAATCCAGCCCTTGTCCCTTTGCTCTAGGCCCTCTAACAAGGGAAATAGTTCTCGGCAAGTAGCCTTTCAAGATCTCTCTGAGTCTGACATGTTTCAATTAGATGACCTCTTTTTCTACTAAACTCCATAGGCTATAGACCCATTCTACGTAATCTCTCCTCATAGGACAAGTCACTTATCACAGGAAACAATCTTATGATGTTTTGTTGCATGTCTAATGAACAAGAAGAAATATTTTAAAATTTATTTCTGTATTCTGAGTGGCTAAAGGAAGGCAAGTGGAATTTTTACTGCCTGTGGTTAATTTTCCAGCCTCCTGCGGCAATTTTCACCAGGAAGAGTTTCACTGTTGAAACAGGTTGCATAAAATTGGCCTTGATATCCTTAAGCATAAAACACTGAGGTGAGAGTTTGTGTGGTAGTGTGGCAGTGTCTGTACCTCTGAGCCAGGAGACCTAGGTTCAAGTCCCACCTTCCCCAGAGGTGTATCATAATATCTCCAAGCAAGTTGATTAAAAAAATCTAAAAGGTTGAAAAAAGCTTTATGTCAAGCGGTGCTGTGATCCTACAGTGGTTGGTATTTGATGTTGTCACCATGGAAACCACGATTTGAATCCAAGTCTCAACCGTGACTATCTGTCATATTATAGGCTCTTGTGGTGGAGTGTTCAAATCCCACCTGCTCCAGAGGTGTGTTATATCATATCTCAACAGGTTGCCTAAAAATGTCTGAAAGGTCGAAAGGTGATTCAAGTAGGCTGCTGCAAAGGGAAACAGCATTCAATAGGTAAAAGGGAACTATTCTTACGATGAAAGGCTGGGCTTGATCCATTAGAATTTAGAACAGTAAGGAGTGGCTTGATTGAAATATAAAATCCTGAGGGTCTTAACAGGGTTGATGTGATGACATGTTTCCTCCACTGGGAGAGTCCAGAACTAGAGATCATGGTTTAAAAATCTGTTTGCCCACTTGGAACAGAAATTTGGCATTCTTTTTCTCTCAGAGGATCATGAGGTTTTGGAACTTTCTTCTCAAAAAGGTTGTGCAGCAGAGTCCTTGAATATTTTTAAGGCAGAGTATCAGAGGTTATCGGGAATCGGTGGGAAAGTGAATTTGAGGTTGCAATTAGACCAGTCAAGATCTTGTTGATGGCAGAGCAGACCCGAGGGGCTGAATGGGCTGCTTCAGCTCCTTCTTTGTAAGTTTGTACAAACCTCGCAGCCTTGGGGGGCACAATATCTCATTTGAAATGAGGAGCAGGGTCTGGCAGGTCTTTCCACAGACAAGTAACCTGGGAGAATTAAAGTGGAATTGGCAGGCGAATGAAGTCAAATCTGCCTTCACATCAGTGTTTTGTGTTGATTTTGTTGCCTGGTAGATCGTGATAGAAACCTGATAATAGATTCAATGGTTCGCTATGGAATATTTATGGTGAACATAATAAAAACAATCCAATGTGTGACTGCACTGAGTCTGTTATGTTTGCTGAAAATTGTCCAATTGTTTTTCATAAACAACAGCTTGTAATAATTATTTTTGTATCCTTTATTTTTTCCTTAAGATTAACTTGCAAAGAATGTTATGACAATGTTCAGTGACTAATCACAGTTCTGTAATCCCATAGTAGATTGGTCAATTTTTGGTCAATTTTTGCTTACATTTATCAGTTTACAAGACGTAAACAGGAATTCATACCACCCTCAGAAGTCATCTTACTTCTATAAGGTCAGTTTTCAATGTGTTGGTGTTGGTTTTTCTAACTTAAGAGGGGACACTTTTTTTTATATCAGTTATCCAAATGGCAGTTTACATAAAAGGCATCAAATGTATTTTTGAGATAACAAGCATGGGGCTGGATGAACACAGCAGGTCAAGCAGCATCATAGGAGCAGGAAAACTTGACGTTTCGGGCCTAAAC
>JAHRHZ010000013.1:56255888-56280689 GCA_024137785.1 Ginglymostoma cirratum
AAAATTTTCTGATGAAGAGTTTAGGCCCGAAACGTCAAGTTTTCCTGCTCCTATGATGCTGCTTGACCTGCTGTGTTCATCCAGCCCCATGCTTGTTATCTCGGATTCTCCAGCATCTGCAGTACCTTTTATCTCAAATGTATTTTTAACGTTTTAAAGGGTGGAATCCTCACTGTGAGATGCTCAGAGCTCTCTATAACAATGTTTCATCATTAGCTACATTGTTGGTTTTAGTTCTAGTTTTCAATTAATTATGATCAAAGCATTCTTTGTCAGAGTCTGTTAAAGTCTAAGAGATTAGCCTTCAGTATAGTACTGTCTTTAACAACAAATAAAACAGCATCCTTGTAAAATAGTCAATTTTAAAGAAATTACAACCATGCTGTACTTGCTGAATTTATTTTAGGAGGTTAGGGACAAGCCATCAACTGCACTCGAACAGTTAAGTTCAGCTGAATTTTTGTTTAACTTACACCCCAATTGTATGCTCATGGTGTCAAAGGAATCAAAGTAATTCCATATGCATTAAACTTGTACAAAATTACTTATGAAAGCAGAACTACCCATACAGAATCTTTTACAATTTCAAAACTGAAACTCCCTTTATTCCATGTTTAAAAACATGATCATTTAAATTTTACGTTCTCACTGTATAAAGAGATCACACTTCCTTCGTTATTCATGGGTAACAAAATTTAATATCGGAAGACAATGCTTTTCAGACTACGTTTATTTTTTCAGACATTTGTGGACTTTGTTGGTCCATAAACAGTTAAAAGAACGAGCACTTTAGCAGTTTCACACTTACAGTGTAACACATTTCCTGTGGTATGTAATCAAAGGAAGCAACAAAGGATGAAAAAGGAGGATCATATTCTGAAGTCCAGACAAAATTCTGTTCACATCGCAGCAGTACTATCGCACTTTTCGTACAAGAACCACTAACGTACAGAACACAGCTGCTTTTAAACAATAACACACACACAGTCAAACACAAATAATTTTTCTTTATGAACTTACCTGAGAAAATCTGCCAAAAATTGTTTCAAAGAAATCAGCAGCCCCCTTTCAAGAATTGTAAGCAATCAAAATACGGCCACAATTAAAGATACTCTCATCTCAGGCAAGGAAGTTACAGATCCCCGAAGGAAACTTGGATAAGCTTTACGAGCAAGAACTAACTCAAAAATGCTGAGTGCAACAAAGCACATCAAGCTGCCCCAATAAGTACACGGGGAAATTGAGCCATACGCGAAACTCGCCTGATTCTTACACAAATTTTACAATTGAAATTTTGGGGTCCAAATTTGTCCGTTGACTTCCTTTTGCTGTTCAAAACGTCATGCATCAAAAATCTTAAGCTTCATTGCTGCGTGTTCAGTTAAAAAAACCACATCCTGTAACAGTTCAGTGTTTTTCTTTTCCCCCTTCTGCTTCACTGGTCAAATCACAACTGCAAGAAGATGTCGTGTTAAAAAAAACCCCCAGCTACAGTCTTACAAAGATCTCTGAAATAAGTGACCGAGGTATGAGGCGAAAGCAGCATACCAGCCAAAAATGCATCACGCACATCCATACCAGCTGAGCTGCGTGTGTTCAAGCAGCAGTTCAGTAAGCACATGGGGGCTGGCCAGCATGCAGACTTCACTCTTCAATGAAATTCATATTTTAAGACCCAGACCAGCCCCCTGAGGCTGAAATCCATTACTGGGATCTCTGGAGGAGACTGTTAAAGAGGCAATTTACTCTTGAGACAGTCTGTGACTAATTGAAATTTCGCTTAAATAAAACAAAAAGAAGACGCGCTTGTTTTGAAAAGACAAGCACCAGGGATTCTATCATCTGATTGATGTCAAAGCAAGGAATTTTGACCATTAGCAAGTCCTGGAAAACTGACGGTGTAATTACAGGAGCCAGAAACCAAATATTTAGGGTAAATTTTTTTTTTTTAAAAATTGAACCCAGTAAACAGAGATCTCCTAAAATCAGGCATGAACCCCTCCTGGCCAAGAGCAATTGCACTAAACTGAACCTGATGGGCTCCATTCAAAACTGTTGCTGGCCTCATCAGAACAGGACAGACATTCTGACGAGATAAGTGACACCCTGCAGTCTGGTGCACTGTTCCGGAAGGTAACAGAGAGAATTGGACCGATTGATGGTGAAGAACAATGGGAGGGGATAATAGGAATTGGCTACAGCTTTAATTTTGATGTAGAGACTTCGCACTACACATTACCCACCATCTCTTACTGCAACCCCCACCCCCAACTCGTCCAGATTCAGATCATCTCAAAAATGTTTCTGTGTTGGCAGCAGCCACCAGCTGTCCTTTCTTGGGCCATTCAGTCTGAGAAAAGAGACCAAGTCTTTGTCTGTCCTTAAGACAAATATAGATAGATTCTTGATTGGTAAGAGATCAAGGGTTACGGGTGGAGGAAAAGGCAGGAGGATAGGGTTGTGAAACATATCAGCCATGATTGAATGGCAGAGCAGACTCCAAGGGCCTAATGGCCTGATTCTGCTCCTATTACTTACTGTCTTACTGTCTAAAAAGTGACTGTAACAAGCATAATTCATACAGTAGTCAGCTAGGAATTGATATCGTATAGGAGACTCAAATCATCTTCCACTCTTTTCTTACACAATGGATCTTTGTTCCGCTTCCAATGGGCACACTAGATGACTACAGAACAGCATAATGAATCTGGTATCTGACTCATACCCAGCCTGGAATGAGCACAAACATGCAACGTTGCCATGGGACATTAAACAACATTGGAAGGAGGTCAAGGGCATCGTACAGTCTCAAAGTATCGTTCCCAGGACCTGCATACAGGAAATGTTCAACGTCCTCACAAGAGCTGCAATGGTATTTCTTTTTATCTCAATGATACCTGGCAACAATATTTCCTACTGCTATCTCTCAGCATTTCAGATTCTCTCGCTCCATCACATGCGAATAATTTAATAACTCTCATTCTCAACAACAGTCACCAAAAGCACTCTACTCTCACGGGACAGCCTTTGTAGGATCAAGGACTTTTTACCCACTTCACCTGCTTGCTTTCCACTCAACATCTTTTTGCATCTCAGCGGTTGATCTAGCAGAAATCTCATGCACTTTTCCTTACATGTGAAACACACTAATTTTCACCATCTCTTTCTTTCAAGAAGATGGCGTACAGATGGGAGAAGTGTAAGACTGGTGTTGCAATACCTACTTGATGATCCCCTCAAGCTGCAGTGGCAAAGCTGTGTCTAATGAATATTTGCCCATCCATCCAAGTAACCTTTTGTCCCTTTTCTCTATTAATATCTGACAATACAATGAAACCAGAGAGAAAGACGATCATCTGGTGAATAGACCATAATATGTTCCACTTTTTCCCATGCTTCATCACAGAGGCTGGTTCCTTTCGTGATAAAGATTGTGAATTAGAGAGGCCTGTACATGCTAATGGACCCAGAATCCAATGGCATTTAGAGAAACTGGTGGCAGGGACAAGCCAGGAAATTGTCAATCAGGAAATTCTTCTCCCAGTTTACCAAACAGAATAGAAATGCAAAAACCTTGACTTGAAAACAAAAAGTTTTGCAAGGCATTAGAAGGTCTGCCAAGCAGTTCATCAGCATAACTGATAAAAAGGACCCTTCTTCCAGTGCCATCTCAAGCAGCATTAGCTCTCTACAATCTACCTTGAATAAGTTGATGAAACAATGTTTGATTTGATTTATTATTATCACATACCAAGATGCAGTGAAAAGTATTGTTCTGCGTGCTAACCAGATGAATCATACCTTACATATATACATCAGAATAATGGGCAAAAATGCAGAATATGATGTTACAGCTACAGGGAAGGTGCAGAGAAAAATCACCTCTAATATATGAGAGGTCCATTTATAAGTCTGTTAACAGCAGGGAAGAAGCTGTTCTTGAATCTGTTGGTACGTGTTTTCAAACTTTTGTATCTGTTGCCCAACTGAAGATTATATTGGCTGCTTTCTTGAGGCAGCGGGAAGTGTAGACAGAGTCAACGGAAGGAAGGCTGGTTTTTGTGATGGACTGGGCTGCGTCCACAACTCTCTGTAATTCTTGCAGTCTTAGGCAGAGCAGTTGCCATACCAACCTCTTTCAGTACAATCACAACACTGACATCTACCCGATAATGTGGAAAATTGTTCTGGTATGTCCTGTATGTAAAAAGCAGGACAAATCCAATCTAACCAATAACTGCCCCATCATTCTACTCTCGATCATCAGTGAAGTGATGGAAGGTGTCGTCAACAGTGCTATCAAGCAGCACTTGCTCAGCAATAACCTGCTCAGTGATGCCCAGTTTGGGTTCCGCCAGGGCCACTCAGCTCTTGACCTAATCACAGCCTTGGTTCAAACATGGACAAAACAGCTGAATTCCAGAGGTAAGGTGAGAGTGACAGCCCTTGACATTAAGGTTGCATTTAACCAAATATGGCATCAAACAGCCCTAGCAAAACTGGAATTAATGAGTATCGGGGACAAATCCCTGCTGGTTGAATGCATATCCGGCACATTGAAAGATAGTCGTGGTTGTTACAGGTCAGTCATCTCAGCTCCGGGACATCTCTGCAGGAGTTCGTCAGGGTAGTGTCCTAGGCCCAACCACCTTCAACTGCTTCATTAATGACCTTTCCTCAATCATAAGGTCAGAAGTGGGGATGTTGGCTGATGTTTGAACAAACTTCAGCACTATTTGTTAATCATTGGATACTGAAGCAGTCTGTGTTCAAATGCAACAAAGATCTGGACAGTATCCAGACTTGACCTATCAGGTGGCAAGTAGCATTTGTGCCACTCAACTGCCAGGCAGTGACCATCTCCAATAACAGACAATCTAATCACTGCCCTTTGACATTCAGTGGTATTACCATCACTGAATCCCCCACTATTGTCATCCTGGAGGATACCATTGACCAGAAACTCAACTGGACTCACCATATAAATATGGTGGCTACTAGAGCAAGTGAAAGGCTAGCAATACAGCAGCGAGTAACTCACTCCTGATTCCCAAAGCCTGTCCATCTTCAACAAGGTACAAGTCAGGAGTGTGATAGAATACTCCCCACTTATCTGGATAAATGCAGCTCTAACTACATTCAAGAAGCTTGACACCATCTAGGACAAAGCTGCCCGCTTGATTGGCATCACATCCACAAACATCCACTCTCTCCACCACCTACACTCAGTAGCAGCAGTGTGTACCATCTACCAGAGGCAGCATGGTGGCTCAGTGGTTCCACCCTCAGGTGACTGTCTATGTGGAGTTTGCACGTTCTCTCTGTGTCACGTGAGTTTCCTTCGGGTGCTCCAGTTTCCTCCCACAGTCCAAAGATGTGCAGATTAGGTGGATTGGTCATATTAAATTACCCATAGTGTGCAGTGATGTGTAGGTTAGGTGGATTAGCTATGGAAAAAAACAGGGTTGTAGGGGTGGATCTGGGTGGCATGCTCCTCGGAGGCTCAGTGTGGACTCGATGGGCCGAATGACCTGCTTTCACACTGTAGGGATTCTGTGATTCTAAGATACGCTGCAGAAGGATCCTCAGTCAGCAACTTCCAAGTGCATGACCACTTCCATCTAGAAGAACAAGGGTAGCAGATACATGGGAACACCACCACCTGCAAGTTCCCCTCCAAGCCACTCACCATCCTGACTTGGAAATATATTGCCGTTTCTTCAGTGTTACTTGGTAAAAACCCTGGTGTTCTCTCCCTAAGGGCATTATTTGATTTGATTTGATTTGATTTATTGTCCCATGTATTTAGTACAAATACAGTGAAAAGTGTTGTTTAGTGTCGCCTCTCTCCAGCGCCAACTTCGAACACAGGAAATAAACCAAAATACATGATGTAAAGCCAGAAAAATAAAACAATAAGACTCATCTTATAGTCTTATCTCAATAAAGTTAGGTGGTCTACAGAACAGTTCCCACTACTAGTTCTGCCATGGGTCTGGATCGAGGGTCCTCCACCCTGATACCTCAATTTCCTGCTGCTAAACCTATGACACTGCTGCAACCACGCAACAACTCCATGCAAGAATGGAGTTGAGGATTTCCAAGTTGAGCACAGTCTTGGTTGAGGAGTTAATATTGTCTCCAGTGAGCACTGACTCTCTTACTGTCCTTGATCAGCTCCCCTCCATGTTTGGATCTCAGTGGAGTGGATCATTTGGTGATTGGACCATCTTGAGATTGCTGATGAAGCCCCACATGTTGTTAGTGTCTGCAGATTGTTGGATCTTCTAGAATGCTGTTTCTACCATTCCCTTGTAATTTATGTCATGGGTTCTATGCTGAACCATAACCTTCAGCTGCCTATGGCAATGTTGCTTTTCCCTCCAGCCATTGTGAAGTTAAAGGTCAATGAAAACTTCACACTTAAGCTGGATTGGGGTCTGTAGCTTTTGTGCTTTGTTTTTGTTGAGCTGGTCACAATATTTCCTGGTAAAGAGTCCAAGCATCTTTACTGATGGACTTTAGGTTTTGACCAGGCTCTAGGGTACCCTGTAGCTCCTCATAGTGAGGGTTTGGCAATGAGGCTTTGAACACGCAAACATAAGAAACAGAAGCAGGGTTAGATCATATAACCTGTCAAACTGGCTCTTCATACAGCACAAATATAGCTGATCTTGGACTTCAATTCCCCTTACCCACCCATTCTCCATCTTCGTAGGATCCCTGAAAGACGAAATTCTGTCTATCCCAACATTAAAAATATTCAGTGAAGGAGACTCAACTATCCTCTAGGGCAGAGAACACCATTAATTCTTTAAGTGACCTAATTTCTCCTCATCTCAGGGCTAAATGATTGGGCCTTCGACCTGAGATTTGTCTCCAGATTTCTTTTAGATTCCCTGACCAGCGTAAACAAACTCCCAAAATGTACTCTATCAGGCCCTTTCAGAATCTTAAACATTTCAATAACTCAAGAGTTGGATCTTTGAGGCCTTTAATGTTTCTTTTGGCAGCATTATTTTTGTTGTCTCCACTGCCTAGGGGCCAGGCTGATGGAGGTGATGGATCAGATAAGGTGACAAATTTGTCCAGCAGTCATCAATACAGGTCATGGCTCAAAGTTCAGGGAACAAGAAGACATACTAGTGTATGTCAGGGACACTCTGTGAATAACTTTGTTCAAGAAAGGATACAAGTCAAATTATGATATTTAAAGAGGAATCTTCCTGTTGTCTGAAGCAGGGAAAATCATTGAAGAATCCTTCTCAACTGACTCTTCCCAGTGGCCAGGGAATTCCTTCCAGAGCTGCAATGCAGATTTCACCCATTGAGAGGCACAGAGATGGCCTTCACTGAACAACAAATTCAAGAAAAAAAGCAAGGACCAACACTAACTGTTTCTAGTGTTTCTCAACCTCACAAAAGCCTTTTATTCTTTCGACCGTGAAGGCTTATGTGGTATCCTCCTCAAATTTGGCTGCCCTCAGATATTTGTCACTAACCTCTGCCCACTCTATGATGAAATGCAAGCTCTGATCCTCACCAACAGAACTACCACAAAGCCTATCATTAAGACTTGGGTCAAACAAGTCTACGTTGATGCAAAAATTGTCATTTTTATTCTTCTTACGGCAAACCTGCAGCAAATTACCTACTAGCACCGAGATAATCTACAAAAACTGTTCAACCCACTTTATCTTCAAACCAAAACCACTCCAACCTCAGTCTTGGAGCTTCAGTGTGCAGATCTTGTAACAGTGTGTTTACATTAGCAGCATGCATTTCCTGTAATGCAAGAACATCAATATTATTTGTTCTCAGTATCTTTGGCAGATAGTCATATTTGGCCTTCATGAGATCTTCAATATACAGTTGATGTGTCCATGTTTCAGGGATTTTTAGGATCACCTCAATTTTTTGTTCGGCTCCCACTAATATGAGAGGTGTTTGGTTACCATTTTAGTTACATTCATTCCAGATTCAAGAGTTCAAGAAACCATTTGACAGGCTAGGTCATGAGGAGGCAGTCATCATCAATTCCAAGTACTCTCTGTACAAATGGCAGCTCAAATCCTTGCCTGGATGTGACTGTGGAAAACCTGACCAAACCATGAAGCCCACAATAACGTCCTGCTCCATACTGAAGTTTGAGTGTGGAACCCTGGACGTATGCTTGCTCTTTAGCAGGGCCCTGGACTGACTATGCCCTGACATTTAAACTCTGAGGACAGTCTTAGCTCGTAAAGCCATATAAGAGAAATATGCAGATGATGCTTGTGTATTTGCATGCTCTCTTAGAATCTGAGCTCCTGGTCACTGTTGACTCATTCTGTGAGAAAATGGACTTTTTACTAAACATCTGGAAAATTAAGGTCCTCTTCCAACCAGCTTCCACAGCAAAATACTCCCATCATCGCTTAAGACCAACTGTGAGATCGGGAAAATGTGGATTTTTTTTGTATCTTGGGAGCTATCTCTATATGAAACGAGACATAGATGAAGAAATTTATCTTCTCCTCCAATGTGTCAGCTCACCCTTTAGCTGACTTAGGAAAGGAATTTTGAGGACCAGGATCTCAAATCCAAGACTAAGGTTCGAGTTTAATTTGTAGCAGTGATCCTGTCAGCTATGGAAATGTTGATATACTATAAAACATTTCACTTCGAAACATTGCAGAATTACTATCATCATGAACAGCACCAGACAGTGCCACCACCCTTTCCAAGATCCTCCAAGTCCAATGGCTAGAAATATGGTGTGATAACACCTTCCTTTCCAAAGCCAACATGCCTATCATCAAGACACCAGTCACTGAAAACCAGATCCAATGGGTAGACCTGACATCAGACTCTGCAACAACTGCTGTCTTCAAAACTCGTACTTGAGAGACACTACAGGAGGATGGTGGAAACACTTTGGATATCACCTCAAAACATCTCTGAAGAAGTCAAACACCTTCATTGACTCATGGGAGTCCGTAGTTCGAAACCAACCAAAATAAAGGTGGCTCATTTGGGAAGGTACCGAACGTATTAGGAACAGGAACATACAGAGACCAAGCTGAGGTCTCAAAACAAGCATATAAATTTGTGGCGCATGTTCTGAGGAACAGTCACTGGACCCAAGATGTTAGCTCTGATTTCTCTTCACAGATGGTTCCAGACCTGCTTGAGTTTGTCCAGCAATTTCTGTATTAGTATTGCCCATATCTCTGAACTGAGAGGCCTGGATTCAAGTCCCATCTACTCCAGAGGTGTGTAATAACATCTTTGAACAGGTTGATTTTGAAAAAGAAGGTATAAACTTTCAATTAATCCAGCTGCCCAACCCCCCAGCATCACCTGCCCTGCATGTGGTAGACTGTGTAGATCTTACACTAGATTTATCAGCCTTCTCAGAGCCCATCAAACTGAACAGGAAGCAAATTATTCTTGCTCCCTAGAGATAGCTGTAGAAGAATAATTTTAGTCCTGCTGATAGCTCTGTCCCTTTTTCTACCCCCAATATGTGATCATGAATAGGTACATTTGTTCAACTTCCTCATTTTCCCAATCATTTCTAAATATGTTACTCCCTGAAAAGTCTAATTCCAAATCTTGATTGTTTTGTACTCTTGACTCAGAGATCACTACCACGTCTAATTCCTCCCAGGCATGACTAGTATACTTGTATTATTATGGACATTACACATTGCTGTACAGACATTTTTACCCATTTGTAATAGGATTTCCTGTCACATTACAGTCAAACATCTTTTCAGACACCATTCTACAACTGTACTTTGCTGTCAGTGTCCTACCTTTCTTTATTCTTTCCCATGCACTCCTGTTTGGTTTAACCTTAAGCTGTTGAGATTTCTTTGTAAACCCTTTTTCCTTCTCTTTCCAGTTTAAAACCCTTTTCCACTACCTTATTTTCCCTTCCTTCTTGGGCAAATGCCCCATCCTGGTTCAGGTGAAGCCCATCCCATTAGTACAAAGAACAAAGAACAAAGAGAATTACAGCACAGGGACAGGCCCTTCGGCCCTCCAAGCCTGCGCTGATCGAGGTCCTCTGTCTAAACCTGTCATCTATTTTCTAAGGGTCTGTATCCCTTTGCTCCCTGTCCATCCATGTACCTGTCCAGATACATCTTAAAAGACGCTAACGTGTCTGCGTCTACCACCTCCGCTGGCAACATGTTCCAGGCACCCACCACCCTCTGCGTAAAGAATTTTCCACACATTTCTCCCGTAAACTTTCCTCCTCTCACTTTGAACTCATGACCCCTAGTAATTGAGTCCCCCACTCTGGGAAAAAGCTTCTTGCTATCCACCGTGTCTATACCCCTTATGATTTTGTAGACCTCAATCAGGTCCCCCCTCAATCTCCATCTTTCTAATGAAAATAATCCTAGTCTACTCAACCTTTCTTCATAGCTAGCACCCTCCATTCCAGGCAACATCCTGGTGAACCTCCTCTGCACCCTCTCCAAAGCATCCACATCCTTTTGGTAATGTGGTGACCAGAACTGTACGCAATACTCTAAATGTGGCCGAACCAAAGTCTTATACAACTGTAACACGACCTGCCAACTCTTGTACTTAATACCCCGTCCGTATGCCTTCTTGACCACTCTATTGACCTGCGTTGCCACCTTCAGGGACTAATGGTCCTGAACACCCAGAACTCTGTACATCAATTTTCCCCAGGACTTTTCCATTTACTGTATAGTTTGCTCTTGAATTAGATCTTCCAAAATGCATCACCTCGCATTTGCCCGTATTGAACTCCATCTGCCATTTATCTGCCCAACTCTCCAATCTATCCATATTCTGCTGTAATCTCTGACAGTCCCGTTTTCTATCTGCTACTCCACCAATCTTCGTGTCATCTGCAAACTTGCTAATCAGACCACCTATACCTTCCTCCAAATCATTTACGTATATCACAAACAACAGTGGTCCCAGCACAGATCCCTGTGGAACACCACTAGTCACAGGTCTCCAATTTGAGAAACCCCCTTCCACTACTACTCTCTGTCGCCTGTTGCCTAGCCAGTTTTTTATCCATCTAGCTAGCACACCCTGGACCCCATGCGACTTCACTTTCTCCATCAGCCTGCCATGGGGAACCCTTTCAAACGCCTTACTGAAGTCCATGTATATGACATCTACAGCCTTTCCCTCATCAATCAACTTTGTCACATCCTCAAAGAATTCTATTAAGTTGGTAAGACATGACCTTCCCTGCACAAAACCATGTTGTCTATCACTGATAAGCCCATTTTCTTCCAAATGGGAACAGATCCTATCCCTCAGTATCTTCTCCAGCAGCTTCCCTATCACTGACGTCAGGCTCACTGGATTACCTGGATTATCCCTGCTACCCTTCTTAAACAAGGGGACAACATTAACAATTCTCCAGTCCTCTGGGACCTCACCCGTGTTTAAGGATGCTGCAAAGATATCTGTTAAGGCACCTCCCTTCCAGAAGTGGTGCCTGTGTTACATTAAAATTGATATTTTTTTCCATTACCATAACAAGCCTACGCCACAAACTATTTCTGGTAGTTTTCACAACAGAAGATACGAAGTGCATTCCAAAATTACAAAATAATCAAGGGCCAAAAGGAGAAGAGGAAATAGATACAAGTATTACCACTGGAGAAAAAAGTGCTAGAGAAACAAATAGGACTAAGGAGCATTAGGTCCTAATGATTTGCATTGGGTTATTAAAGGATGTAGCTACAGAAGCAAAGGATGCACTGGTGGTAATCTTCCAAGAACCTTTAGATTCTGGAAAGTCCCTGAGGAATGGAAAACTCCCAATATATCGCCTTTATTTATAAAAGGCAGGAGACAAGAAAGGTAACTACATACCAGTTAGCTTAATGGCTGATATTGAGAAAATATGTTAAAGGATGTAAGAGAAGAGCATTTAGAAATACATATATATAAAATCCAGTAGAGTCACCATGGCTTCATGAAGGGAAATTATACCTGACAAATATAATAAAATTCTTTGAGGAGGTAACAAGCAGGATACATAATGGCGAAGCAGTGAACGGAATATATTTGAATGTTCAGAAAGTGTTTGATAAGGTACCATATATTATGTGAGGATCGGCTAACTATTAGAAGACAGAGAGTTAGGATAAAGGGCGTATTTCCGAGATGGCAACCAGTAACCAGTGGTGTGCCTTGGTGATCAGTGCTAAGGCCACAATTACTTTCATAATATATATTAATGACTTAAATAAGGAAAGTGAATTAACTATAAATAAGTTTGCAGATGACACAAAAATAGATGGGAAGATAAGTGGTGAGGGTGACACAAAGAATCTGCAGAGGAACATAGACAAGTTAAATAGCTGAGCAAAAACTTGGCAAATGAGATATAACTTAGGAAAATTTGAGGTTATACACTTTGGCAGGTAGAATAGAAGAGCTGAATATTATTTAAAAGGTGTGCAAAAGGATTTAGGGGTCCTCATGCATAAATCACAAAAGTCTAGCCTCCGAGTTCAATGGATAATAGGAAAGGCAAATGGAATGTTGGCATTTATTTCAAAGGGAATGGAATATAAAAGTAGGGAAGTTTTTCTAACACTTTACAAAGCACTAGTCAGATCACAGTTGGAATACTGTGAACAATTTTGGTCCTCTTATCTAAAGAAAGATATACTGGCATTAGAGGCAGTCCAGAACAGGTTCACTAGGCTGATGCTAGGAATGGCAGAATAGTCCTATAAGGAGAGGTTGAGTAGATTGGGTTTGTACTCATTGGAATTTCGAAGAGTGAGAGGTGATCTTACTGAATATACATGATTCTGAGGGGGCTTGACAGGCTGGAGGCTGAGAGATACTTTTTTCTCCTTGTTGGGGAGCCTTGAACCAGGCAGCATTATCTCAGAATAAGAGTTTGCACATTTAAGAGAGAAATGAGGAAGAATTTCTTCTGTCATAAGGTAGTGACTCTGTGGAATTCTTTATTGCAGAGGGCTGTTGAGGCTTATCAGTAAGCTAATCAAGGGTTATAGGGTAAAGGTAGGAAAGTTGAGTTGGGGATTATCAGATCAGCCATGATCTCATCAAATGGCACAGCAGATTTGATGGGCTGAACAGCCTACTTTTGCTCCAACAACTTCTGGTCTTATGTTGCACAGTGTGGTAAAAAGCAATCATATCAGATTAAAAATATTTAACTTTAGTTTTAACCAAATGGTGGTGATCTCATCCTATTTCTAATCCAGATAGAGGCAAAACTATTAGCAGTACTGTAGGAATTGAACTAGCTGCACTTATAGATCTGTTACTGTTTGCACGTTGCTAGAAATTGCTCAAGTATATGTGTTACTGATACATGATTTTGAATTATGAAGCATGTAGAGTAGGAAAGACGATATATCTTCCCAGAATATGAATCAGTACGACTACCAATTATGCATAACACTACACTAAGTCACATTATGTTAGCATAAATAATTTAGTGCATTCTTTATGATAACTATTCCTGAAGAGAGAAGAAGGAGGAGGAAAGGATTCAAATTCCTTTTTGTGTTCACAGAACACTATCTTCACAACATTTTCATTGAAAACTGTTTCTTTTTAGGTGTGGAGAAGAGGAGCCAAGAGCAACTATCATTACGTTGATACCAAGTTCCAGAAAATAAAAATAGATTTTGAAGTAAGTATATCACAAGATCATGAGAAGGCTATTTACTCTATATTTAAGTATTCATCCAAAATAACGCAAATAAACATAATTTGCATTGGAATACTCTCATGCAAATGCTTCACAGATTCACAACAGATTTCAATGTCGAACATTTTGATAGAAACACTAAGTTTTTTTTAGGATGAATGGATAGTATTCACTTGCCTTCTGAATTACTCAAAAGCATTTACCTGAAGTAAATCCCTTTTTGTGCGATCACAACTATATTGTTCGTAATTTGACTTTCACTTGTTCAAAGCTATGTTCACCTTTTCTCACTTAGGTGGCTTACCTCACAACTGCTCTGAATACACCACTTTTGCACTGTTTAATTATGTAGATATTCTGACTGGTAAAGGCCAATGTGAATATTTGTTTTATATTCACGCTACTATCCTGAATATAGTTGTAGAACTATAGGTGTTGGGTCATAACGTTTGCTAGTCTTAATCTCTTTTATAGTAACATATCAAGTCTTGTATATCCTTAACATAATTTTGAAAGAAAATTTTGAGCATGCAAAAACAATGAAGAACCAATAAAACATGTCACCAATCACCTTAGGCTCATTTCTGTCTTAGAGGAAAGATTTATCTTCCTTCAATTACTCATTTTTCTTTAACCATAAATGTTTATTATGATTTATCCAAGAGTTTTGGATGAATTATATTTACAGCTGAACTAGATGTATCTTAAAAGATAAAGAAAATAGATGTAATAAAACAAATGGCTCTATTTTCCAGTGGGAAAAACATTAAAGAGGAAATATGTACTCTTTATCTTGCACTCAGATGCTCCCATGTACCATCATTTTAACTGATAACTGACCCTGCAATGAAATGGTAAGATCTATTTGCAAGCTGAACTCTATATCATGGGGGTAAAATTGGTAAAATTGGGGTACTGGCTGTTTTGGGTGCTGCACAACCACCTGAGTTATTTAGTGTCCAAAGGGTGAGCGGACATTTTTGACAAGTGCGGAAGGGCTTGATTAGAATTGACAAAATCATCCTTGCTGTAAACATCTTATAGTATCGGATGCCCAGACATTAAACATAATATAACAGCAGGAGAAGACTTTTTGATTTAATTCGATTGATTATTGTCACATGTATCAAGATACCACAAAAAGTATTGTTTTGCATGATATAAGAGTATAACTGAGGTAAGAAGAGTCTTTAATTATATTGGCTGCCTTCCTGGGGCAGCGGGAAGACATTGGTAGATTCATTGCCTCCAATCCATTTTGGTATTAGTCTATGTTATTAATGCAGTGTGGGGAAGGATGCCCACATGAAGCCTTTGGTTAAGGTATAGTATAGTATACATAGTATACACCTAAAATAGATACATCTAAGACACATAGTTATGTCTTGAGAGACGTCAGGCTCAGTTTAAGAGTAAATTCACATTACTGTTAGCTACATTGACTCAGCACTAGAATAATTGGTGTTACACATTGAACACACTGGTTTGCTCCTCCCAGGAACAGTCCTTTATTTCTTGATGGGCAGAGATAATCTCATGATGTCAGTTAATCTGATCAGGTATTGTCAACCTCATACAACAGACATCACCTTACCCCATCAGTAGCATGCAGAGCAGGGAGAAGATGATGTAAATCCGTGTGGAAAACTGCTTTCAAACCACCACTGGCATATTGAAACCTCCCAAACCAGTCGGTACCCTTTCTTAACCTTGCACTGCTGAATATTAAACATTAATAGCTCCAGTGCTGTTTAAAATGATCTTTATGGACTCACACAATGCTGGATCATTTCTTGTAATTGTTGGTGCAATCCTGCACATTTTTGGAGGTTTCATATCTGTACAGATAGTTGGAGTACACTATAGAAGAAGGTTGTCATTGTTGGAGGTCAGCTATCTCAGCTTCAGAACATCCCTGCAGGAGTTCCTCAGGGTGGTGAGCTAGGTTCAATCACCTTCAGGTGCTTCATCAGTGACCTTCCCTCCATCCTAAGGTCATAAGTGTAATGTTCACCAATGATTGTACAAAGGTCAGCACCATTCAAATATTCTCCCCTTGCCTGGATGAATGCAGCTCCAGCAACACACAAGAGGCTTGATATCATCTAGGAAAAAGAAACCCTTTTGATTGGCACCACATCAACAAAAAGACTGCCCTCTATCATCAACAATCAATAGCTACATTGTGTACTATCTAGAAGAAGCACTGCAGAAATTCACCGAGGCTCCTTAGACAGCATTTTCCAAAGTCATTACTACTTCCATCTAAAAAGATAAGGGCAGCAGATACATGGGAACATCACAACCTGCAGGTTCCCCTCCAAGCTACTCACCATCCTGACTTGGAAATATACTGTTAGTCTATCACGGTTGTTGAGACAAAATCCTGGAACTCCCTCCCTAATGTCATTTTGGCTGTTCCTGAACCACATAGACTGCATCAGTGCAAGAAAGCAGTTCACTGCTGTCTTCCCCAGGGCAATAAGTGATGAGCAATAATTGCTGGTCCAGCCAGCAAAGCCCAAGACCACTGATTTTTTTTTATTTTAAATGCTTTTTCTAGTTAATGGGTGAACCAGAAATCATATTGTTTGCCTTCTGTAATGTGCTTTAATCATTCGAGAATCTACATTTCTTCCTGAATTTTAGTGGACCAAGGCAGCTTAATTTGCTGAGACATTGAGCAGGAACCTATGCGAATTACTTTACCCTGCGAAGTAAGGCATGTTCACTAAAGCATGCCATTTATAATTCAGTGGTCTGAGACGAGAACTGAAAAGTAGAGCTTTATTTTTATCCAGAACAGTCGTTTAGATTTCCGTAGCAGAACTAAAAAAAAACATGGGTTCTGTGGTTTCAGGTTCCAGACCACAGATTCTTTAAAACACAGCCATGTTTTCAGTGCCACTTTAATAAATTGAGAAACCTCAACCCAAGGTTCAACATGGATGCATAGGCACAAGGGACAGAACAATTGCCAAAGCTTGCAGTGTGATGAAATTAAGTGTAACACCCTCTCACCATCAATTCAATGTTGAAAATACTGCACAGTTCATGTATAAGAAGCTTTTAAAATGGCTAGAAGTTGATTTAATGAAAATGGAAAAAAAGAATTAGAGATTTTAATAGTAAAGCTCAAAGAATTTTTCTAATTTTTGTGGCAGTAAATATTTTCTGTCAAGAGAGATTAAGTAGTATGATTAATTTTTCAATCAATTTAATGCCGTATGGAAAATAAGAGTGTGGGTGGAAAGGTAACTTGTAATGGTATTAATACCAGCTCACAGATATCACGTGTTTAAGGTAGTGAGAGACAAAAGCAATAATTGGAGGCAACCATATTAATACAAAGGAAATGCAAAGTTTTAAAAACTGGAAGACGGGTGCAAAACAGCCCCATGTTCATCTCTTTATGTTTAATTCACTGGTGCCATTCCCCTGGCTTTTTCCTGTAGCCCTGCACATTTCTCTTTTTTCAGAAATTGATCTAATTCCCTTTTGACCTCCTTCATTAAACCTGCCTCCACCACATCTAGGCAGTGCATTTCCTTTCCTAACCACTCCTTGCTTAAAAATGTTTTCCTCATGTAATGATTCTGAAAGAGTCAAAGTTGTGTTACGTTGCATCCAATCTGAAGTTGTCACACAGTTCTGGGTGAACAGCAAACATTCTAGCACAATGTCCCACTGGAGAGAGATCATCCTTTTTAAAATTCATTTGCACGATAGGGGTATTGCAGCTGGGCCATTATTTATTGACCAATCCCAGGTGCCTTTAAGAAGGTGGTGGTCAGTTTCCATCATGAACTGCTGCAGGCCATTTGGTGTTGGCACTTCCACAATGCTGTTAGGGAGTGAGTTCAGGATTTTGACATATGGACAGTTAAGGGACAATGATATATTTCCAAATCAGGATGGTGAGTGATTTGGAGCGGCAATTGCAGGTGGTGTGTTCTCATGTCCTTCCTGCCCTTATCCTTCCTGTTTGTAGTGATCATGGGTTTGCAATGTGCTGTTGAAGAAGCCTTGGCAGGTTACTCCTTTGCATCTTGTAAATGGTGCACACTGTTGCTACTGAACATTGGTTGTGGAGGTAGTGAATGTTGACGGTGTTAAATGGGTTGCATTGTCCTGGACAGTGTTAACCATCTGAAGTGTTACTGGAGCTGATCTTATTCAAGAAGTGGAGAATATTGTAAGGGTCCACGTATTTTGCCTTTTTGTACTCTAAACTGTAATGGAAGTCAGGCAGCTCAATTGCTGTACTACCAGGAGAGCTTTACAACTTGGCAAAAATCAAGTGGTAAACATTTTTAGCTGTGTAAGATAATGTAGCCTTTCAAAGCAGTGAGGGACATACTTTGAGACTGAGCAGCACAGGAGTTTGTGAGTCAAGGAAAGTCTGACCACAGTGCTCAGATTGGTTGAACTGCAGTTTGCTGTAAATCTCTAGGTGCAGAGCAACACAACACCTCCAAATCTGGCCTGGGTTAGTAATCCTTTATATTCTGTGCCATTTGTTAAAGTTAAATATGGTGCAATAAACAGAGTTAATTTCTGTTAATGACAAAAACTGGTGAGAATTGCTTTTGGCTGGAAAATCAGCCAGATGGACAAATTGGTCACCGCAGTGATTTAATTGCATTTTGCGTATTTTGTGATGCCTTCTGGAATAATGTGTCACAAATACTGGCAACTCTTCCAAGTTAGATCTTGATCATATTCTACCATACTCCTGACTAATGCCTTAAAAGTATTAGTCAATGTAATGTATTGGACAGCCCTGAGGTATTCCCAGCCTCTGACCTGCTCTTGTAGGCAATAGTATTCCTATGGCCCAGTTTAGTTTCTGGTCAGTGGTAAACCTCAGGATCAAAAACAGAAGTTGCTGGAAAAGCTCAGCAGGTCTAGCAGCATCTGTGAAGAAAAAAATCAGAGTTTACATTTCGAGTCTGGTTCTGAGGAAGGGTCACCGGATCCAAACATTAACTGTGATTTTTTCTTCACAGGTGCTGCCAGACCGGCTGAGCTTTTACAGCAACTTCTGTTTTTGTTCCTGATTTACAGCATCTGCAGTTCTTTCAGTGTTTATTTAGTAAGCCTCAGAATGTTGATTGTAGAAAATTCAATGATAGTAATGTCACTTAATCTAAAGCGTGGTACTTGAATTCTCTCTCACAATTATCACCCCCAAGCCTGGATGCAGTCCAGGTATTGTTCAAGCTCCTAACCAACTCTGTAATTATGACTTCTTAGTCAATGTAACATATCTATCATGCAGTAAGTTATATTGTTGATCAGACAAGTGCCTCTTCTCATTAAGACTCAATCGTGGTTTATTTTCTGCCACTGCTAATTAGTTAGGTTCTTAGACATGGCATAGAGAGGAGGATTCATGGCAGCACTTTACTCCAACCACAAGCCACCAGTGGTTGGTGCTGCAACATAAGAAAATTAAGAGGTTTGGTTCGATTACAGACAGATTTGAAAACAATGAAAATTTTAAAATGATGGTGTGTTTGACTGGGAGCCAATGTAGGTTTCTAAGCACGGGAATGATAAGTGAATGGGATTTAGTGCAAGATAGTGCACAGCCGGCAGAGTTTTGGGTGAGATCAAGTTTAAAGAGTATACAATGTAAGCATATATTGGAATACTCAATCGAGAGGTAACAAAGGTGTGAATGAGGTATCAGCAGCAGAAAACTTGAGGCGGGGACAAGGTTAAGCAATGTTTTAGAGATGGAAATAGGTGACCTTTGTGATGGCGCAAATATAAGAACATAACAAATAGCCCCTTGAGCCTGTTCTGCTATTCAATAAGAACATGGCTGATCTTATTTGTGGACTCAGCTCCACTTACCCGCCCACTCACCTTAACCCTTAATTCCTTTACTGTTCAAAATTTATCTATCTTTGTGTTAAAAACATTCAACAAGGCAGCCTCAACTGCTTCACTGGGCAGCGAATTCCACAGATTCACAGCCCTTTGGGTGAAGAAGTTCCTCCTCAACTCAGTCCTGAATCTGCTACCCCTTATTTTCAGGCTATGCCCCCAAGCTTTAGGCAACGCCATCAGGGAGGAAATTCTTGGATTTTGACCCAGTGACAGTGAAGGAATGGTGATATATTTCCTAGTCAGGATGGTGAGTGTCTTGGAAGACAACTTGAAGGTGGCGGTGTTCCCATATTTGCTGCCCTTGTTCTTCTAGATGGAAGTGATTGTGGGTTTGGAAGGTGCTGTCTTAGGATCTTTGGTGAATTTCTGTGGTGCATCTTGTAGATAGTATGCACTACTGCTACTGAGTGTTGGTGGTGGGGGGAGTGGATGCTTGTGGATGCAGTGCCGATCAAGTGGGCTGCTTTGTCCTCGATGGTGTCAAGTTTCTTGAGGGTTGTTGGGGCTGCACTCATCCAGGCAAGTGGAGAATATTCTATCACACTCCTGACTTGTGCCTTGTAGATGGTGGACAGACTTTGTTAAGTCAGGAGGTGAGTTACTCACCACAGTATTCCTAGCTGTGACCTGCTTTTGTAGCTGCTGTGTTATATGGTGAGTTCAGTTGATCTTCTGGTCAATGATAATCCCCAGGTTGTTGATAGTGGGGAATTCAGTGATGACAACACCATTGAATATCAAGGGGTGGTGATTAGATTGTCTCTTATTGGTGAAGGTCATAGCCTGGCATTTGTGTGGCGTGAATATTATTTGCCACTTGTCAGCCCAAGCCTGGATATTGTCCAGATCTTGTTGCATGTGAACATGGACTGCTCCAGTATGTGAGGAGACGCAAATGGTGCTGAACATTGTGCAATCATCAGCGAACATCCCCACTTCTGACCTTATGATGGAGGGAAGGTCATTGATGAAGCAGCTGAAGAGGTTGGGCCTAGAACACTACCCTGAGTAACTCCTACAGAGATGTCCTGGAGCTGAGATGTTTGACCTCCCACAACCATGACCATCTTCCTACATGTCAGGTATGATTTTAACCACCGGAGCATTTGCCCCTTGTTACCCCTTGATTCCAGTTTTGCTAAGGCACATTGATGCCACACTCAGTTGAATGCAGCCTTGATGTCAAGGGCTGTCACTCTCACCTCACCTCAGGAATTCAGCTCTTTTTTCCATGTTGGAACCAAAGCTATAATGAGGTCAGGAGCTGAGTGGCCTTGGTGGAACCCAAACTGGGTGTCAATGAGCAGAGTATTGCTGAGCAGGTGCTGCTTGATAACACTGTTGATGGCACCTCCCATCGATTTATTGACAATCAAGATGGGGCGGTAATTGGCCGAGTTGAATTTGTCCTGCTTTTTGTGTACAGGACATACTTGAGCAATTTTCCACATTGTTGGGCAGATGCCCAGTGTTGTAATTGTATGGGAACAGCTTGGCTAGGGGAGCGGCAAGTTTTAGAGCACAAGTCTTCAGTACTATTGCCAGAATGTTGTCAGGGCTGGTAGCCTTTGCAGTATCCAGTGTCTCCAACTGTTTCTTGATATCAGATGGAGGGAATCGAATTGGCTGAAGATCTGTAATGCTGGGGACCACTAGAGGAGGCTGAGATGGATCATCCTCTTAGCACTTCTGGCTGAAGATTGCTGCAAAAATTTCAGTCTTATCTTTTGCACTGATGTGCTGGGCTCTTCCATCATTGAGGATGGGGATATTTGTGGAGCCTCCTCCTCCCGTGAGTTGTTTAATTGTCCACCACCGTTCATGACTGGATGTGGCAGGACTGCAGAGCTTAGAGCTGATCCGCTGCTTATGGGGTTGCTTAGTTCTTTCTGTCACTTGATGGTTTTGATGTTTGGCATGCAAGTAATCCTGTTTGGTGTCTTCACCAGGTTCACACCTCATCTTCAGGTATGCCTGGTGCTGCTCCTGGCATACCTTCCTGCACTCTGAACCCGGGTTGATCCCCCGGCTTGATGGTAATGTTTGAGTGGGGGATATGCTGGGCCATGAGGTTACAGATTGTGGAGTACAATTCTGCTGCTGTTAATGGCCCACAGCACCTCATGGATGCCCAGCCTTGAGTTGCTAGATCTGTGCGAAGTCTGTCCCATTTAGCACGGTGATAGTGCCGCACAACATGATGGAGGTTATTCTTAATGTGAAGGCAGGACTTTGTCTCCACAAGGACTGTGCGATGGTCACTCTTACCGATACTGTCATGGACAGATGCAACTGCAGCTGGCAGATTAGTAAGGATGAGGTCAAGTATGTTTTTTCCCCCTGTTGGTTCCCTCACCACCTGCTGCAGACCCAGTCTAGCAGTTATGTCCTTTAGGATCCGACCGGCTCGATCAGTAATACTGCTGCCAAGCCACTCTTGGTGGTGGACATCGAAATTCCCCACCCTGGGTATATATTGTGCCCTTGCCATCCTCGGTGCTCCCTCCAAGTGTTGTTTAACGTGGAGAAGTACTAATTCATCAGCTGAGGGGGGAACCGTATGTGGTAATCAGCATGAGGTTTCTTTGCCCATGTTTAACCTGAAGCCATGAGACTTCATGGGGTCCAGAGTCAATGTCGAGGACTCCCAGAGCAGCACCCTCTGCACACCTCCACTGGGTCTGTCCTGTCCGTGGGACAGTAAATATCCAGGGACATTTCTGTAAGGTATGATTCTGTGAGTATGACTACGTTAGGCTGTTGCTTGAATAGTGTTTGAGACAGCTCTCCCAATTGTGGCAGTAAACCACCCCCCGCCCCCCACAACCCCAATGTTGGTAAGCAGGACTTTGCAGGGTCGGTAGGGCTGTTTCTGTCATTGTCTTTTCCGGTGCCTTGGTCAATGGCAGGTGATCCATCCAGTTTCATTTTTTTGAGACTTTGTAGCGATTGGTACAGCTGAATGGCATGCTAGGCCATTTCAGAGGGCAGTTAAGATTCAACTACACTGCTATTGATCTGGAGTCATATGTAGGCCAGACCAGGTGAGGATGGCAGATTTCCTTCCCTGAAGGACATTAGTGAGCCAGATGGATTTTTCCCAACAATTAACAATGACTTCAAGATCATGGTTTACGATAGGAAGGTGGGTCGAGTTGTGGACAGTGCGGAGGGCTGTTCTAGGTTACAAGGGGACATTGATAGGATGCAGAGCTGGGCTGAGAAGTGGCAGATGGAGTTTAACCCTGAAAAGTGTGAGGTGATTCATTTTGGAAGGACAAATTTGAAAGCAGAATACAGGGTTAACAGAAAGATTCTTCGCAGTGTGGAGGAGCAGAGGGATCTTGGGGTTCATGTCTACAGTTCCCTGAAAGCTGCCACCCAGGTGGATAGAGTTGTTAAGAAGGTGTATGGTGTGTTAGCTTTCGTTAATAGAGGGATTGAGTTCAAAAGCCATGAAGTTATGCTCCAGCTATACAAAAGCCTGGTTCGGCCACATCTGGAGTATTGTGTCCAGTTCTGGCCGTCTCATTACAGGAAAGATGTGGAAGCATTGGAAAAGGTGCAGAGAGATTTACCAGGATGTTGCCTGGAATGGAGGGAAGGTATTACGAGGAAAGGTTGAGAGAGCTAGGGCTTTTCTCTTTAGAACGACGAAGAATGAGAGGTGACTTGATAGAGGTATACAAAATGATCAGAGGTATAGATAGATAGCCAGAGACTTTTTCTTAAGGTGGAGGTAGCTTTTACGAGGGAGCGTAGTTTTAAAGTGAGTGGAGGTAGATATAGGGGAGACATCAGAGGTAGGTAGGGGCGTGGAATGCATTGCCGGAGAGGGTAGTGCAGTCGGCCTCATTAGGGGAATTTAAGTGGCTATTAGATAGGCATATGGATGATAGTATAAGGTAGGGGTGGAGGTTAGATAGACATTAGCTTTAGGGTAAAAGTTTGGCACAATATCGTGGCCAAAGGGCCTGTACTGTACTGTACTGTTCTATGTTGTATGTCATCAGTAGATTATTAATTCCAGTTTTTTATTGAATTCAAATTCCACCATCTGCCATGGCAGGATTCGAATTTGGGTGCCCAGAACATTACCTGGGTCTCTGGCTTAACAATCCAGTGATAATATCACTAGGTCATTGCCTTTCCTGAAGGAAGTTTCTGTTCATTCAGAACTGGATAAATTCAATGAGTAATGTAATAATTATGCAAGTGAAAGAATTGAGAGTGGTAGTGAGATAGGGTAATGTGTCATTAGTTTACATTTAAGAGCTAATGTTGTATCTTTATATGTCACTGAAGGCCAATGTTTGGATGAGAAATATGGAAGAAGGCAAGATTAAGCCCCTGGAGACGCCAGAAATAATGGTGTAGGAGTGAGAAAAGAAGCTATTGCAAGTCAATCACTCAATAGAATTAAATCTATAAGGATGGAGCCTGTCGATCTCAACCACCAAAGAAAATAATGTGATCAATGTGGTTACCTCCTCGTTGCTCACTGTCCAAGGCCCCAGACATACCATTTGGGTAAACCTGCACTTCACTCACTCTAGTCCACTGTATTTACTTTTCACAATGTGGTCTCCTTTACTCTGATGTGTAGGTGCCAGTGTTGGACTGGGGTGGACAAGGTCAGAAATCACACAACACCAGGTTATAGTCCAACAGGTTTTTTTTGAAAACACAAGCTTTCGAGTCTTAGTCCTTCTTCAGGTGTTAGTGAGAGAGGTAGTATCAGACACAGAATTTATAAGTTAAAAATCAAAGGATCACACCACTGATGAGGATATATTGAACAAACCTAAAATGCTGTTAAATCTTTAATCAGTTAGAAGGTATTAATTGATTAATATGTGTATGTAAATCCCCAAATTCCTTTCAAGTCACTATCCCGTGAGAACTAAAATTTTTATCAGTGTAAAAAAGATGTGACATTTTAGGTCAGACAGTGCATGTTAGGTGTGAGGCCTTGTTTAGAATCTGTTCATGTTTTGGTTTGGAGTCAGACTGGTTTTATTTCTAAAGTAGGAATTTATAAAACACCACATAGACTGACTGTCTATAAATCGTTTCAGAGATAGTAAGAACTGCAGATGCTGGAGAATCTGAGATAACAAGGCGTAGAGCTGGATGAACACAGCAGGCCAAGCGGCATCAGAGGAGCAGGAAGGCTGACGTTTTGGGCCTAGACCCTTCATTTCTGAAGAAGGGTC
>JAHRHZ010000013.1:56281089-56307938 GCA_024137785.1 Ginglymostoma cirratum
ACGCTTTACTGAAATCCATATACACCACATCAACCGCTTTACCCTCATCCACCTGTTTAGTCACCTTCTCAAAGAACTCAATAAGGTTTGTGAGGCACGACCTACCCTTCACAAAACCGTGTTGACTATCCCTAATCAAATTATTCCTTTCTAGATGATTATAAATCCTATCTCTTATAATCCTTTCCAACACTTTACCCACAACCGAAGTAAGGCTCACTGGTCTAAAGACCCCGTTTGAGGCCGTCCTCATGGGTATGGAACTTGGCTATCAGCCTCTGCTTGGCGACTTTGCATTGTTGTGTATCCCAAAGTCCGCCTTGGAGGACATTTACCCAGAGATCCAAAGCTGAATGTCCTTGACCGCTGAAGTGTTCCCCCAACTGGGAGGGAACATTCCTGTCTGGCGAATGTTTTGCGGTGTCCATTCATCCGTTGTAGTGTCTGCATGGTTTTGCCAATGTACCATGCCTCAGGGCATCCTTGCCTGCAGCGTATGAGATAGACTATAACTTGGTGTGTTGTGTGATTTCTATCCTTTACACTGGGGAAATATAACGCAGATTGAGTAACCAATTTGTGGAACTCTGTCACTCCATCCACAAAAATGACCCTGAACTTCCTATTGCCTGCTGTGTCAACATACCACTGTGTTCCCTGGCCAACATCTCTGTCTCAGGCTTGCTGCAGTTCTCCAGTGAGGCTTAATGTAAGGTGAAAGAACAGCATCTCATTTTCTGTTTGGAGACATTACTGCTTTCAGGGGTCTTTCAAGTTTAATCATTTTAGAGCATGACTTCCTTCTTCCATATCTATTACCCACCCACACCCAAATCCTGTCATAGCATGGGTTGCTTTCAGCTCAGTCAACCCATTTTCACCACTTGAAGAAGCTTCTAGAACCCCAGAAGTTTACTTCCCACCAGTGCAACATCAATAAACTCTTTGATAATTGTTGGGGTGGAATGACGAAATAAATCAACACCCTTATAGCCCCCATTATCACTAATCCAGCTTATTTTCTACTTTGCTTTACTATCTCAATCCTTTTGTTTGCTTAACTTATTTTTTCCTGTCTCTGTGTGGGCCCCTTTTCCATATATCTATTCACTCCTCCATGCTCCCTCCACTCCCATCATCAGCATAAATACCATCTTTTCCCAGCTACAATCAGTTATGAAGAAGGGTCACTGGATCCGAAATATTAACTCGGCTTTCTCTCCACAGATGCTGCCAGACCTGTTGGGTTTCTCCAGCAACTTCTGTTTTTGATGTCACAGAAAGAAATAAGTTTGGGGTATAGAAGGAGAATATTGCTGGAAATTGATATAAGAAAGATATCAGAAGAGGGTGTCCTGCAACTGATACAATGGGACAAATGGAAACAAAGATGAGATAGCAAAACTTAAGGGGTGACTGTGGATATAGGTTTGGGAGTTTACATGGATGGAGAGATTTAGTGAAATAAAAAGCACTTGAGGATAGAAAACATCAAATGGTAGTCCCAGTGCTCCACAGGTCCCAATATAAAATAAAAATACTTGACCCAAGACCTGATATGGCCAATCATTTGATATATTAGACAGACAGACCTTTTAATTTTAAATCAGGTTTCTTAAATATACACAAATTATCAATTTATTATAAAACACGTCCACTTCAGGTAAAGGGGAAACATTTCTCCCTGCTGAGAATCATTTTAGAAATAAAAACGCTTCTTGACCACTGTAGATACCTTGAAAATGAAGAAAAGGACATGATGCATAATGTTCTCAAGTCTGTTGATCTGGTGTTCTTGCATGTTTTGTCAAGTCACAAATCATGCACTATTGTCTCTGGACTCTTGGCAGACACAGTTTAATCTTCAAAGCATTGAGGATGAGAAGTTGTTTGTGTCTTTTGTCAATCCCAGTATAAATGAAGATCTCTCAAGAACATTGTTATAGAATCATACCGCACAGAAACAGACCCTTCAGTCCAACCAGTTCATGCTGAACATAATCCTAAACTAAACTAGTCCCACCTACCTGCTCTTGGCCCATATCCTTCCAAACCTTTCCTATTCCCATACTTATCCAAATGTATTTTAAATGTTATAATTGTACCATCAACCGCTTCCTCAGGAAGTTCATTCCACATGCGAACTATCCTCTGTGTAAAAAAATTCCCCTTTGTCGTTTTTAAATCTCTCACCTTAAAAATGTGTTCCTTAGTCTTGAAATTCCTCCATCCTAGGGAAAAGCCAACTATCATTAACTCTGTCTATTCCGCTCATTATTTTATATATTTCCATAAGGCTGCCTCTCAATCACCTACACTCCAGTGAAAAAAAGTCCCAGCCTATTCAGCCTTTCTTTATAACTCCATACCCGGCAACATCTTGGTAGATCTTTTCTGAAGCCCCTCCAGCTTAATAATATCCTTCCTGTAAGTGGGTGACCAGAACTGGACACAGTATTCCAGGAGTGGCCTCACCAATGTCCTGTACAACTCAACATTATTTCCCAACTCCTATACTCAAAGGACTAAGCAATAAAGGCAAGTGTGCTAAACACCTTTTTAACCACCCTATCTTTATGTGATGCAAACTTCAAAGAATTATGTACCTAAACCCCTAGGTCCCTCTGTTCTACAAAACTATCCAAGGCCCTGCTATTAATTGTATAAACCCTACCCTTATTTGTTGGAACAAAATGCAATACATTGCATTTATCCAGATGGACCTCCATCTGCCATTTTTCAGCCCATTGACCCATTTGATCAAGATCCCTTCGCAATCTTAGAAAACCTTCTTCAATGCCTACCATGCCACCAGTTCTCGTACAACTAATTTAAATGAGATGGGAGGGGTGAAACTTGAGATGCCCCCCAACAAAAGAAGAGAAAGTATCCAAGGAGTTTTGTGGTCACACCAACTTATATCTGATGATAAGTGCTGCACTGCCACAACAGTGTTTACGGGTTAAGTCCTGGTAGGTGCAGCCAAACTGGGAGATTTCAGTTGGGAGCAAAGAATAATCCTTCCCTTACTGTGGATAAAGCCTGATGTCAATGTAATCATCAATATAAGTTCATAGGTGACAAGTGAATTGCTCATATGCGAGCTGACATTCTCGAAGGATGGAACACCAGTTACAGCTGATTCATTGGCAGAGTTCACACAGATTCAGTAGTGAGAATGAAAAGTTGGACAGAAAGACAATTGTCTACTCTGAGGAAGCACCGGACCCGAAATGTTAACTCTTTTTTCCTTCACAGATGCTGCCAGACCTGCTGAGCTTTTCCAGCAACTTTGTTTTTGTTCCTGACTTACAGCATCTGCAGTTCTTTTGGTTTTTATTAAGATAATTGTCAAGATTAGCTTCATAGTGATCAACAAGAAAGTAGGCACTGGGTTTGCTGCTCACAATGCTTTGTTGATACTTTCAGACTATGCCTAAGGACTTGGGGAGCTTTAGATTTATCCAGGAGGAGTTTTTGTCCCTCCAGGGGGTAATGAGAAATTTTAAAATTACAGGCAAGCACTTCAGGAGCAAAATCCAGCAGAATTTTTTTTTCAGAAAAAGGGTCTTGAAGGTTTGGAATGCCAGGAAGTCTGCAGTTAATGGAACAACAAACAGAAATAGATTAATATTTTTAGTTAAAGATAAAATGTCCCATTCCACTAGTTTTTAAAAACAGTATTTTAAACTCAAGCTGGTGTCTTTAACATTCACCCAAATACCTAATTTTCTATTGGATAGAGCTAATTTGAGTATTATTACTTCTATCTCTCAGCTCACAATATTGAATCCTAATGATCACCTTTTGGTCCTCTCTCTCAACTTACCAATATCCTATTTCAGATTATTTTAACTGTAAGCTCTATTTTAGTATTAAAAACATCGGTTTTATATATGCACAGATTTGGTTTTAGAATTGAATCCTATAGGTCATCGGTAATAGCTCAGGAAGTCTGACTGGAAAGGAACATTGTTTATTGCTGAACAGCAAAATATAGCCACTAAGTCATGGCATACAAAGGCTAGTCTCAGCCTAGGACAAACAGCAATTGTGTTGTGTAAAATAATTCACAATAAATCATAATTACAAATTGACATTTTTACCCTCAGCAAGATACATCTTCCTGGGAGTGATAGCCAAAGGAATAATGAGGTGATGTGCCTTTATGGAAAGGCAAGATTGACAGGATTCTCATAAGCAGGGAGTCAGTTTCATGATTCAGAACAGGATCTTGGATGTACACCAGAACACCAACTGTATAAATGAAAAGGTCTCATGACAATACACTTCCAGTTCAGCCATAATCGATGTCAGAATCATTAGTGCTTATGCTCAGACCCTTGAATCAGATGAAGATGTTAAGGAAAACTTCCATCTGAACTTCACATCTTCACTGCCATCCCAAACTATCATCCTTCTGGTGTACTTCAATGCCACAGTTGGCCATGACTTTAATGTCTCAAAAGGAACCATTTGAAAAAATTGCTGTGGGAAAACCATTGTAAATGGTGACCTCCTGACAGAGTTTGCTACTGATCCATGGAGGGGGGGGACAATTGTTGGTTAGACAGATCATTGACTTGGTTGATCAGTAAAGAACATCCACCTAGCACAAAGTTATTATAAGAACTGAAAAGATTTCATAAGAAGCAGAAGTCCAAGAGGAAGGTGATTAATATCTCAGTCCTAGAGCAGTCTGACCAAAGAGAGCAATTCCAAAAGCAGCTCAGAAACAAACCTGGAAAATCTTTACACTCCCAACAGTGGAATACAATAACACCAGCTGTAATAGACACCTGTGTCCAGAAAACTGGGTTGAAGCTTCACAAATATAGCTACAACTTCAACAAAGATAAACCACATGGGTGGAAACTATCAAGGCTGTCTGTTGCTCATAGCAGGAAGATCCCGACATGCATCTGAATTGCTGATTTCCTTTAGCTGATGACCTTCCAGATGAATTTCTGACAAAGTCTTTATTGCCAGGCAGGTTTCAAGAAAAATACCAAGAATGCTTCATTGCAGTCATCCTGACTGAACCACTTGATTCAATAAATCTCAAAACTGTACGTTTTCCAGAGGTTTGGATATCTCAGGAACTTTATCACAATCCTGTAACTGTCTCAAATGGGAGATCTAAGACAAACAAAACCTAAACTAGTGTCAAAGCAAGACTGTGATAGCTCCCATATAGAGTCAGAGATATACAGCACAGAAACAGACCTTTCCATCCAATTCGTCCATGCCGACCAGATAACCTAAATAACTCTAGTCCCATTTGCCAGCATTTGGCCCATATCCCTGTAAACCCTTCCTATTTATATACCCTTCCAGATGTCTTTTAAATATTGTATTTTGTACCAGCCTCCACCACTTCCTTTGGCAGCTCATTCCATACACACAGCACTCTCTGCATGAAAAGGTTGCCCTTTAGGTCCCTTTTAAATCTTTCCTATCTCAACCTTAAACCTATGTTCTCTAGTTTTGGACTTGCCCACCCTGGAGAAAAGACTGTTCACCCTAATCATGCCCCTAAAGATTTTATAAACCTCCTCAGCCTCTAAGGAAAATAACCCCAGCCTATTCAGCTTCTCCATAGAGCTCAAAACTTCCAAGCCCTGGCAACATCCTTGTAAATCTTTTCTGAACACTTCCAAGATTCACAACATCCTTCTTATAGCAGGGAGACCAGAATTGCACACAAAGTGGCCTAACCAATGTCCTGTACAGCCACAACATAGACTCCCACCTTCTATATCCAATGCATTGACCAGTAAAGCAAGCGTACCAAACACTTTTTCACAATCCTATCTACCTGCGACTCCACTTTCAAGAAACTATGAGCCTGAACACCAAGATCTCTCTGCTCAGTAACACTCCCCAGGACCTTACCATTAAGTGTATAAGTCCTGCCCTGATTTGCTTTTCCAAAATGCAGCACCTCACATTTATCTAAATTAAACTCTATCTGCCACTCCTCAGCCTACTGGCCCATGTGATTGGAGGTCCCATTGTACTCTGAGGTAACCTTCTTCGCTGTAGATTACACTGCCAATTTTGGTGTCATCTTCAGACTTACTAGTCATACCTCCTATGTTCACATTCAAATCATTTATATAAATGTCAAAAAGCAGTAGACCCAGCAACGATCTTTGTGGCACACCACTGGTCATAGGCCAACTCTCCCTCTCGACCACCCTCTGTCTTCTACCTTTGAGCCAATTCTATATCCAAATAGCTAGTTGTCCCACTATTCTGTGTGATCTAAACTTGCTAAGCAGTCTACTATAAGGAACCTTGTCAAACGCCTTATATATAGATCATGTCCACTGCTCTGCCTCTTCAAACCTCTTCATTACTTCACAAAACTTAAACAAGTTAGTGAGACATCATTTCCAACACACAAAGCCATATTGACTGTCCCTAATCAGTTCTTGCCTTTCCAAATACATGTAAATCTTGTCCCTCAGGATTTCCTCCAACAACTTGCCCACCACCAGTGTCAGGCTCACCAGTCTATAGTTCCCTGCCTTTTCCTTACCACCCTTCTTAAATACTGGCAGCAGGTTAGCCAACCTCCAGTCTTCCTGCACCTCATCTGTGGCTATCGGTGATACAAATATCTCTGCAAGGGGCCCATCAATCACTTCCACAGCTCCCCACAGAGTTCTAGGGTACGCCTGATTAGGTCCTGGGGATTTATCCACTTTTGCGCATTTTAAGACATCCAGCCCGTCGTCCTCTGTAATATGGACATTTTTCAAGATGTCGCTATTTACTTCCTTACGTTCTCTACTTTCCACATCCTTCTCCACAGTAAACACTGATGCAAAATACTTGTTGAGCATCTCCCCCATCTCCTGTGGTTTTGCACATAGGTGGCCTTGCTGATCTTTAAGGGGCCTTACTCTCTCCCTAGTTACCCTTTTGTCCTTAATGTACTTGTAGAATCCCTATGGATTCACCTTAACGCTTTTTGCCCTCCTGACTTCCCTCTGAAGTATATTCCTACTGCCATTATACTCTTCTAGAGATTCACTCAATCTCTGCTGACTATACCTGACATATGCTTCCTTCTCATTCTAAACCAAAACCTCAATTTCTCTAGTTATCCAGCTTTTTCTACACCTACCAGCTTTGTCCTTCACCCTAACAGGGACATACTGTCTCCAGACTCTCGTTACCTCATTTTTGAAGGCTTCTCATTTTCCAGCTGTCCCTGTACCTGCAAACATCCATCCCCAGTCAACTTTACAAAGTTCTTGCCTATTATCATCAGAATTAGCTTTCCTCCATTTTAGAACTTTAACTTGTAGATCCGGTCTATCCTCTTCCAACACAATTTTAAAACTAATAGAATTATGGTCAGTGGCCCCAAAGTGCTCCCCGACTTATACCTCAGTCACCTGCCCTGCCTTATTTCCCAACAACATGTCAAGTTTTACACCTTCTTTAGTAGGTACATCCACATAATGAATCAGAAAATTTTCTTCTACATGCTTAAATTTCTCTCCATCCAAGCCCTTAACACGATGGCAGTCCCAGTCTGTGTTTGAAAAGTTAAAATCCCCTAACAACACCACCCTATTATTCTTACAGATAATTGAGAGCCCCTTAGAGATTTGATTCTCAACATCTGGCTGACTAGTGCAGGGAGAGGACTGGTGGGGTCTATAGTACAATCCCAAAAAGGTGGTCATCCCTTTCTTATTTCTCATTTCCACCCAAATAACTTCCCTGGATGTATTCCCAGGAAAATCCTCCCTAAGTACAGCTGTAATGTTATCCCTAATTAAAGATACCACTCCCCCTCTTCTCTTGTACACCTTTCTATCCTTCCAATAGAATCTATACCTTGGAACATTAAGTTGCCAGACCTGTCCATCCCTGAGCCATATATTTATAATTGCTATGATATCTCAGTCCTATCTTCCCAACCATGCCCTGAGTTTGTCTGCCTTATCTGCGAGGACTCCTGCATTGAAACATATGCAGCTTAATTTATCAGTCCTACTTCATTCTCTGCTTTGATCCTGCCTATCCTGTTTGATTTACTCCTTTTCCCAGCTGTACCATCTCAGACTGATCTCTTTCCTCACTATCTCCCTGGGTACACTGCCCCTCCCACCAGTAATTTAAATCCTCCAGAGCAGCTGTAGCAAATATCCCGGCTAGTATATTAGTCCCCTTCCAATTCAGGTAAAATCTGTCCTTCTTATACAGGTTATGTCCACCTCAGAAGAGATTTCATGATCCAAAAACATGAATCCTACTCCCCTGCACCAGCTCCTCAGCCATGCATTCATCTGCTCTATCCTCCTATTTATACCCTCACTAACTTGTGGCACTGGAGAGTAATCCAGGTCTTACTACTCTCAAGGACCTACTTTTTAAATTCCTGCATAATTTCCTATATTGTCTGCTCAGAATTTGGTTGTTTTCTCTTCCTACGTCATTAGTTCCAATGCATACAACAAACTCCTGCTGGTCCCTTTCCCCTTTGAGAATATTTTGCACCCTCTCCGAGATATCCTTGATCCTGGCTCCAAGGATGCAACATACCATTGTGATGTCTTGCTGTCAGCTGCAGAAACCTCTGTCTGTGTTCTGACCAGAATTTCTGATGAAGGGTTTAGGCCCGAAACGTCAAGTTTTCCTGCTCCTATGATGCTGCTTGACCTGCTGTGTTCATCCAGCCCCATGCTTGTTATCTCCAATCACAACTGACCACTTGGAACCTGGCAGACCCATTGTTACACTAGAACCAGAAACTTAGCTGTCGGTTCTACGTTCCTAAGAGTCCATCACGCCCTACATTTTCCAAAACAGCATTTAAGATGGAGATGGAGCTAGCCACACTTGCACTTCCTGCATCTATCACCTTTCCTGGAGGTCATCCTTCTACCTGACTGTATAGCTCCCTCCCTACAACTGCCATCCATCATACCCCAACTCCTGCAAATTCTTCATCGCCTCTAATTGCCGTTCTAACCAATTCATGCAATCACTAGGATTCACAATCAAACACACTTCCTGCAGACATAATCATCAGTAACATGGAAACTCTCCCAAAACTTCCACATCCAACAGGAAGAATACATCACTCTACTAAAGACCATCTTTGCACTTTAACGAACTAGAGACTCATAAAATAGCACAGTCTTACTGCTCTATAAACACTGCTCCACGCTCACTTAATACCTATGTATTTTTTATATTTGTAAAGTTTAATCAAGAGACAGATCTCGATGAAACATATAATCATAACAGAACCCACTTTACTCACCATTGTAGATTTACAAATACTACAATATTTTAAAACTGAAAGAATTGCGGATGTTGTAAATCAGGAACAAAAACAAAGTTGCTGGAAAAGCTCAGCAGGTCTGGCAGCATCTGTGAAAGAAAAAAACAGAGTTAACGTTTCAGGTCCGGTGACCCTTCCTCAGAACAGGTCAGTTGCCAAAGGTAAAATCCTATCAAGCCAGATCTGCAAAATCAAACATACCACTGAAAAAGTTAATGGACATGGATAAGTGTGAGATTATCCATTTTGGTCAGAGGAATAGAACTATTCTTGAAATGCAGAGAATCTTTAGCATGCTTCAACGCAGAAAGGATCTGGCTGTCCTCTTGCATGAATCACAGAAATCTAGTATGCAGGTACAGCAGGTAATAAGGAGACAAATAGAATATCGGCATTTATTGCTAATGGAATAGAGCATAGAGTAGTGAAGTGTTGCTGCAACTTTATAAGGCATTATGAGACTACGCCTGGAGTACTGCATACTGTTTTAAACCCCTTACTTTGAAGATAGAGGTAATTCTATTAGATGTAGGTCAGAAGAGGTTCACTACATCAATTTGAGATGAGGGGCTTGTCTTATGGAGGGAAATTGAGCAGTTTTGGCATCTACACTCTGGAGTTTATAAGAGATCTAATTGAGGTATACAAAATACTAAGGGGGATTGATAAAGTAGATACAGATGAAACATTTTCTCATATGGGACAAACTAGAACAAAGGGTTATTGTACTAGGATGTGGTAGCAAATTTAAAACTGAGATGGGAAGGAATTACTTCACTAAGGGTTGAGAATCTGTGGAATTTACTATCCCAGAGAATAGAGGATGCCAGGACAGTGCGGAAATTTGAGACAGATAAATTTTTAATTGGTAAAAGATTGAAGGGTTATGGGGAGCAGACAGGAAAGTTAAGTTCAAGAGGAGGAAATCAGCCATGTTTGTATTAAATGGAGGAGCAAGCTTGAGGGGCTGAATTGCTTACTCCTGCTATGTGTCCTAACATTCCTATGTAAGGAATTTAGACAGAGCTTCCCACACCTCTGACGACAAGGAGAACTGGCTCGGATGAGTTGTACCAGCACAAGTTTCTACAAACTACAGCAGAATGGTCAACAACAAAGACCTCTGCAATTTAACAAGTCCACGTGTACAGTTTAGTTGTTACTGTGCTCCTGTATTGCAATGAGACTTGCAATGTGTGTCAATGACAAAAAAGCACTACCGAAATTCAACTAGCAACACCTCCACCACTTTCTTCAATTTCAGTGGATTGATTATCAAACAACAGTGCCTTTCTTAAAGCTGAATTCTACAAGGATTCAGTCAAAACTCCTACAAAGCCAATTATAATGGACTGGACACACTGCACCCTTGTCTCCCTTGCCAGGTCCTGTTTTTCAACTCAAATTCTCAACACTCTAGGGAGGACAAAGAAAATGCTACAAAAATATGCAAACCTTCCTTTAACCATGGCAGCATTGACATCAATGACTAGAAAGAGTTTACTACCAATTATTGAAATAACTTCACTATCAAGCTACATCAGACTTGAGTCCAAAAGCTTACATGATGATGCTGATCAGCAGTAGAAACGGGAAGAAAGCAACTTCTTCACTCAGATCCTACTACCTCACAGAATGTCTTGCTTCACATGCCAGAAGACCTCTTGATCTAGAATTAGCCTGTTCAGTCACATGAAGACCCACAGCAGAAACTGAAAGCCTGAATAGATGTCACCATTTGATCAAGACATAGCCAATTACCACAAATATGGGCTCTATTAAGTCCAAAGAGGCAATAAGATTCACTTTCAATCATTTTCAATTCCACATCCCTTAACTTTCTCCAATCCCTTAATTTTCTCCAATAATCTGTGTGGTGCAATTAGTTAGCGCATTTGGCTGTTAACCAGAAGGTTGTTGGTTCAAACCCACTCAGAAATTTGCAGCAATAAGTAAGGGTAAGTGTTTAATAAATTTTCTTAACAGCTTAATTGGGGATAGAAATGTCAGTCAGTGGGGTTGAGTGCTGCACTTGTGAGATGTAGGACTCCATGACATTTTTAGCGTCTCAGATGACTACATCTACAGGAAGTGTAGCCAATTGCAGCTCCTCACAGACCACATGGATTGGTCGGACTGGCAACTGGATGCACTTTGGAGCATGAGGATGGCAGAAAGTGTCATAGACAGTAGTTTCAGAGATGTGGTGACATCCAACGTGCAGGCAGATAGATGGGTAACTGCTAGAAGGGGCTGGCAGCTAGTGCAGGAATCCCCTGTGGTCGTTCCCCCTCTCTAACAAGTATACCATTTTGGATGCTGTTGGGGGGAATGATCTATCAGGGGATAACAGCAGCAGCAGCCAGACTAGTGGCACCACGGCTGGCTCTGTTCTTAAGAAGGGATGGACAAAGAGAACTAGAGCAATAGTTATAGGGTACTCTATAGTTAGGAGTACAGACAGGCGTTTTTGTGGATGTAAAAGAGACTCCAGGATGGTATGTTGCCTCCCTGGTGCCAGGGTCAAGGATGTCTCTGAATGGGCAGAAAGCATTATAAAGGGAGAGGGTGAACAGCCAGAGGTTGTGGTACATATTGGCACTAACAACATAGGTAGGATGAATGACGAGATCCTGCAGTAGCAGTTCAGGTTAGGTAGAAAGTTGAAGAGTAGGACCTCCAAGATTGTAATCTTGGTATTACTCCCTATGTCATGCACCAGTGAGGCTAGAAATAGGAGGGCAGTACAGCTCAACACGTGGCTAAACAGATAGTGTAGGAGGGAGGGTTTCAGATAACTGGATGATTGGGATCTCTTCCGGTGCAGGTGGGACCTGTACAAGAAGGACAGGTTCCATCTAAACTGGAGGGGCACAAATATTCTGGCTGGGAGGTTTGCTGGTGTCACTTGGGAGGATTTAAACTTGGCAGGGGGCTGGGAACCAAAACAAAGGTGAATTGACAGAAAGGGAACTAGAGAAAAGGGCCAGTAAGACTCAGAGGAAAAGCAGTCAGGGTGTCATTGCTGATCAAAACAGGTCTGGTGGACTGAAGTGCTACTGTTTCAATGCAAAAGTGGAACAGGTAAGGCAGATGAACTTAGAGCTTGAATTAGTACTTGGAACTATGATGTTATTGCTATTACAGAGACTTGATTAAGGGAGGGACAGGATTGGCAGCTTACTGTTCCAGAATACAGATGTTTCTGACAAGATAGAAGGGAATGTAAAAGGGGTGGAGGAGTGGCACTACTTGTTAAGGAGCATATCACAGCTGTACTGTGGGAGGACACCTCAGACGGCTCATACAGCGAGGCAATATGGATAGAACTCAGGAACAGTAAGGGTGCAATCACAATGTTTGGGGTTTACTATAGGCCTCTGAACAACCAGCAGGAGATAGAAGAACAGATATGTAGGCAGATTTTGGCAAGATGTAAAAATAACAGGGCTGTTGTCATGGGTAATTTTAACTTCCCATATATTGACTGGGACTCAGTGCTTGGAGCAGAGTTTGTAAGAAGCATCCAGAAGGGCTTCTTGCAACAATATGTAGATAGTCCAACTAGGAAAGGGGCCGTACTGGACCTAGTATTGGGGAATGAGCCTGGCCAGGTGCTGGATGTCTCAATAAGGGAGCAGTTTGGGAACAATGATCACAATTCAGTAAGCTTTAAGGTACTGATAGATAAAGATAAGTGTAGCCGTCAGGTGAATGGGCTAAATTGGGGGGAAGGCTAATTACAACAATACTAGGCAGGAACTGAAGAATGTAGATTGGAAGCAGATGTTTGACGGCAAATCAACATCTGGTATGTGGGAAGCTTTCAAGTGTAAGTTGCTGGGAACTCCGGACCCACACATTCCTGTAAGGATGAAAGATAAGGGATAAGTATGGCAAGTTTAGGGCACCTTGGATAACGAGAGGTATTGTGAGCCTAATTGAAAAGAAAAAGGAAGCATTTATCAAGACTATTAAGCTGGGCACACATGAAACAATACAAGGGAAGTCAAAAGAAACTTAAGCAAGGAATCAGGAGAACTAAAGGGGTCATGAAAAGTCATTGGCCAACAGGATTAAGGAAAATCTCAAGGCTTTTAATACATATATAAAGACCATGAGCGTAGCCAGGGTAAAGGTTGGCCCACACAAGGACAGGGAAGGAAATTGAAGTGTTGAGCCAGAGGAAATGGGTGAGGTATTAAATGAGTACTCTGAAGCAGTATTCACCGTAGAGAAGGACTTGGTGGATGATGAGTCTGGGGAAGGGTGTGTAGACAGTTTGAGTCATGTTGAGATCAAAAGGGAGGTAGTATTGGGGTCTTGAATAACATTAAGGTAAACAAGTCCCCAGGGCCTGATGGGATATACTCCAGGATACTGAGAGAGGCAAGGGAGGAAATTGCTGGGGCTTTGAGGGAAATCTTTGTATCCTCACTGGCTACAGGGGAGGTCCCGGAGGATTGGAGAAAAGCCAATGTTGCTCCTTTGATCAAGAAGGGTGTCGGGGATAATCCAGCTAATTACAGGCTGGTGAGCCTTACGTCAGTGGTAGGGAAATTATTGGAGAGGATTCTTCGAGACAGGAATTACTCCCACTTGGAAATAAGTGGGTGTATTAGCAAGAGACAACATGGTTTCGTGAAGTGGAGGTTGTGTCTCACTAACTTGGTTGAGTTTTTTGATGAAGTGACGAAGATGATCGATGAGGGTAGGGCAGTGGATATTGTCTACATGGACTTCAGTAAAGCCTTTGACAAGGTCCCTCATGGCAGGCTGATACAAAAGGTAAAGTCACACGGGGTCAGAGGTGAGCTTGCAAGATGGATAAAAACTGGCTTGGTCATAGAAGACAAAGGGTAGCAGTGGAAGGGTACATTTCTGAATGGAGGGCTGTGACTAGTGGCATTTCTCAGGGATCAGTGTTGAGATCTTTGCTATTTGTAACATACACAAATGATTTGGAGGATAATGTAACTGCTCTGATTAGTAAGTTTGCCAATGACACAAAGCTTTGTGCAATTGCGGATAGCAATGAGAACCGTCAAAGGATACAGATCGGTTGGTGACTTGGGCAGAAAGATGGCAGGTGGAGTTTAATCTGGAAAAGATACAGTAAATGGCAGAACCCTGAGGAGTATTAATAGACAGAGATCTAGGTGTACAGGTCACTGAAAATGGCAACGCAAGTGGAGAAGGTCATCAACAAGGCATACAGCATGCTTGCCTTCATTGTCTGGGGCATAGAGCTTAAAAATTGGCAGGTAATATTACAGCTTTATAGAACTTTAGTTAGGCCGCATTTGGAATATTGTGTTCAATTCTGGTTGCCACACTACAGGAAGGACATGGTGACTTCGGAGAGGGTATAGAGACTTGGGCTGTTCTCATTGGAACGACAGAGGTTGAGGGGCGAGCTGATACAAGTCTACAAGATTATGAAAGGCATGGACAGAGTGGACTGTCAGAGCTTTTTCCCAGGGTGGAAAAGTTAGTTACTGGGGCCATAGGTTTAAGATCCGAGGGGGAAGGTTTAAAGGTGACGTACGAGGCAAGTTTTTTCAAAAAGAGGGTGGTGGGTGCCTCGAACTCGCTGCCGGGAGAGGTAGTGGAAGCAGATATGATAATGACTTTTAAACAGCGTCTTGATAAATACATAAATAGGATGGGAATGGAGGTATACTGTCCCTGGAAGGGTAGGGGGTTTGAGTTGTAAAAACTCATAAAATAAACTCAAACTCTCTACAGTGTAGAGACAGGCCCTTCGGCCCAACAAGTCCACACCGACCCTCAGAACATCCGACTCAGACCCATCCACCTAATCTACACATCCCTGAACACTATGGGCAATTTTAGTATGGTCAATCCACCTGTCCAATGCACATCTTTGGACTGTGGGAGGAAACCAGAGCACCCGGAGGAAACCCATGCAGACATGGGGAGAATGTCTGTGTGGAGTTTGCACAGTCGCCAGAGGGTGGAATTGAAACCGGGTCCCTAGCACTGTGAGGCAGCAGGGATAACCACTGAGCTACCATGCCATCACTACTTTACAGTTCCTAATACGGAGATTGAAGACGTTGCTGTCCTGAAAGATTCATTCCCAGTTCCTTCTAGACAAAGGGGTTTAGAAATTTCTGTCTTTTGGTCTAAATGTGATGGGCAGCATGTCAATGCAGGCTTGGAGGGCCGAAGGGCCTGTTCCTGTGCTGTAATTTTCTTTGTTCTAATCAGTATCTAGTCATAGGCTTCCTTAGCCAATGTATTCTATCCCTTTCCCTCAACATTTATCCCCTCAAACAACTATGGTGTCTATCAATCATTACATTTCCCTTAAAATCCATGTTGATTTCCTCCATTTTCTTTTAGTTTAGATATGGTAGTTTCATTTTTAAAGACTCAAATTAACTTAATCATTGGCCAATTGGTTTAATGTTTACTCAGTTTTGTTCTGTTGTCTTGTTCAGAGATGGCTACTGAAATGGCCATTTTGCCATCCTTTAGCACATAATCCCACTTACAAGAGCTTGGAAAAATAATTTCCTGGACTGCTACAACATCCTCCCCCTTCAATCTGAGAATGTAACCTGTAAAGCTGTGGTACTTCTTTTAAACCTTTTGTTTTCTTCATAATATTATCAATCATCTTGTTTTTAGTTATTTCAGGATTCATCAGATTTTTGATAAAGACTGATGGGCATTATTAAAAATAGAAAACATCTTAAAACAACTTGTAGATTACTTATTAGTAGTTAAGAAGAGGATTATCAAACTTTAATGTTTCTTCTCAATTTTTTGGATGTGTCTTCATATATTGGCTTATCCTTCATGATCTTGCTGTTCACCACTTATGTGTGTTAGAATATCAATCTTCATGGTCAACACAGTATGAAGCCAGAGGAACATAGCAAGTCAGGCAGCAGTAGGAGAGTTGACATTTCAGGTCAGGACCCTTCTTCAGAACTGGCTTTTTCGTTCTGGAAGGTGGAGGACAATTTCTTCAAGGTGGGCAAGCTTCTCTTGAAGATACCAAGAACTGCAGATGGTGGAGTCAGAGTCAACAGTGTGGAGCTCGAGAAACACAGCAGTTCAGGCAGCATCAGAGGAGTAGGAAAGTCGATGTTTCGGGTCTGGACCCTTCTTCAGAGGCTTCGTGGCCCCCATTCTTCTTCCATCACAGCTAAACCAACCCCTAACATTTTAAACTGGTGTTCTAATTTTTGTACTGGCATTTTTCCTTTCTAGTTACATGCAATGCTGGGTTAAATTTGAAAGCAGAGGTACTAACAGTTTTGCATGTAAATGGTTTGTGCTGCCACTGATAGTCATTTAATCTAGTTACAGCTAAATTGAAAATGGATAGGAATAGAATGAGCACCAAATGAACTCAATGCTCCTTGAACTGAAGAGCAGGTATGCTTCAATAACTTAATTTTTCAAAAACCAAACAAACAGACCAAAGGACTGTGGCAGATGTTAAAAACAAGGTGCAGCAATTAAACTGACAGTTTCTGCAAGCTTAATCAGCTAAGCATCCACTGTGTTGCAAAAGGAAAGCATCTTGCCAGTTAGTGTTAAATATTTCAAATATTTTTTCAAATTTTAATGTATACTTTATTCAGAAAAAAATTTTAGTAGCTGAATAAACAAAATTGTCTTCAAGTCAATAGGTTTAATTGATAGCCAACTCTCACTTCAGGCCACTCCAAATAGTTACATTGGGTCAAAAATCTCCACAGGACAGAAATGTACAGTGAACAACAGAATACCTGACAGTACTAAACGTGCTTAGTGTAAAAAGACAGAAGGTACATAACATTTACAAAATATGAAAGACTTGTAAAACTGAGTCACGTGTTTTAAACATGAAAAGCATTCACAAACAATATAATATTCACTCCAAATTTTAACTAGGGACAAGAAACTTGAAAATAATATTTTGTACATATATCTTAAACATACAAAATTTGATACTTTTATCACAAATTTATTTTATCAATAAAGGAGGCTTGTTTTAGTTTTAGGAAACATTTCTCTAAGTTTCATCACTAACAAAGTTTAAGATTTTTTTAAATCTTATATAAGCTTATATTTTTCATTGATTCTCACTAGATAACATGAAGGAAGTACTGACCTGCTAAACTCTGGAAAATGCGATCCCTAATTTAAGTTAAAATTGGAATTGTCATTTACTATTTTCTATACACAAAAATGATTTTTATTTTGGTGTCACAGTATTAAATCACAAGCCCAAGTTGGTGCCAGATTACCAAACAAGGTCCAGCATGGTTAAAACACACTTTAAAGAAAAGCTCTAGTTAACCTATATTTTATGGAGCAAACAACTCCATTATTCAGTTCACAGCAGACTCACCATTTTACCTAAAATAATCTTCAAAATGAGCACTTTTTCAGAATAGTTGTTTCAAAGAATACCAATTGTAAACACTGAAACCAATTAAATATTACTTGAATTAGATGGGTAATCAGAAGTATAGAACTTTCAAGGTAGGTATTAATTAAATCAGGGAAAAACCTGTGCACGATTTGTTTTTCACTGAGAGAAAAACAATCTTTAATTCTCCCAAGATGCAGGTATTTCAGGCAGTGCAAAGCATTCAAAAAGAATTTATGGGTAAAAGGAGCCCAGAATTTACAAAAACATTAATGCTTAGATGAGTACAAAAATGCAAGTTATTTCAATTCAAAATGACGATAGCAACTTAATATACTCTGAAAAATACAAGTTGCTTATAACCTCCAGTTTCATTTGTGAACAAAGCCATTATTAGTTTACAGTGGCTAAATTAAAAAGATGCAATTTCAACTTATTAAAAATAGACCCATTAAATTACTGGGTCACAGTTCAATTTTTTTTGTGAAACTATAAGACACTGTAAAAGAGAAGGTTAAAAATGTTGGATAGAACTGAGTTTTAGAGAGCTGAAGGGATTTTTCAAGTATTTAGCCCTACAGTAATGGCAAAAGTCAGCTCATCCATGTAAAATGGTGTGGATATAAAATATAGGATCAGAATCACATGATATGTAGTGAAATCTCAATATTTGGTCAAGAGAACCTCCCCAAGTACTCTGATATGCATTTTCCTTGTCTAACAAATAATTGAAATTCTACTACAATGTGATATCTTCTACCACGATGATAAAATCTATATTTCCTACAGTTATGGTAAAGCTTCATTTAAACTTTTCTGTAGCTGGTTATAGACATGAATTTTTAAATAAGAATACTGCAAGTATTGCTCACAGCAAGTTGACACCACTATATTTCTCTTTGGGAATTAAATCAAAAATGCAAGGAAAATAAAAAGAAAATTACTGAAAATTAGAAACAAATACAGGGAATATGAAGCAAATGGCTATTCCTTCCACAGATGCTTGTTGACATGCTACATGTATCTTGTTTCTTTTGTTGCAATAGTTTGTTTGAAAGAGTGTTTCAAGATAAGAAACAATATAGACCAGGGTTCCACATTTTCTTTACATTTAGATTTGGGACTGAAAAAAAAAATTGTTATCAATACGAAGATATCTTAATTGAGGTAAATTTACTACTTTTAATTGGCATTAGCTTTCTTATTGAATTCAGTCTTCAAGGTGATCATAAAAAAGGCAAAAAGAAAAAAAATAATTTCGTGGTTCAAATGGTATCTTAAACCAATTAAGTTTCACTTTAAAAACTAATGCAGTTGGAACCTATAAAGGTAAGTTATATTAGGATACACTCACCGTAAGCTTGTGCATTAGAAATAAATACATCAGAGAAATATGAAGTGGGTCTACTATCAATCAAGTAGATACAAGAGTGATTCAACTGGAATGTGACCAGGAACACACTTTTTAGTGCTTCCAGTAGGAAAATGGATTTTAGTTTTACATGATCAAAAGTGCTATATGACAAGACCAACAATAATAATGTAGCCCATTCTTAAGGATCAACACAATAAAGATATTAGCAAAGATCAGATTTGAAGATCATTTTGTTTTATCCACCCTGTAAACAGGACCAGTAACTTCACTTCAGATGCTGCTGGACTACTACTTCTAAACTGTAAATCTGTGCACTCTTTTCTCCTGAAAGAGAAAGGCAAAACAAGTTAGCAAATTTAAATGTTTTGACATTGCCTTTCTGCAATGACTTAAATACAACTAATATTAGATTAACTCAAGACGTTAACAGCGTTTTTAAAAAAAACTCAGACTTCTATTTGTAATAATTACCAGTAGAGACTAGTTCAGTAACTTGCACGATGACTCAAGAGGTATAATATTTCATTGTACTAGACACTGCAGTGTTAAAAGCAAAGGCAAATTATGAAGACGTATTTACATTGTGTCTTTAGTGATACATCTCAAGTTGCCTCACAGGAACATTACAAAATAAAAAATGACACCAAAACAAATAAGGAACTATTAAATCAGATGACGAAAATGTTGTTCTGACATTACGGCATGTATCAAGCAAGAAAACAAGGTGGAGGGACAGGGAAGAATTCCAGAGCTTTGGCAACCAAAGGCATGACTGCAGTAGAGTAATTAGATCAAAAATGGCCAAAAAAAAACAAAAGATAGATCACTGTGGGTATCTCTGAAGATCATGTGACTGGAGAATACAGGAAGGGGGTGAGGCCATGGAAGGATCTCAAAATAAAGGTCAGAATTTTAAAATCAAAACATTGTTTCACAAGGGCTAAAAAGATCAGTGAGCCTGGATGCTGATTGAATGGATTTGGTGTATGTTTAGACATGAGCAGAGTTTGGGATGACATCAAGCTTACAAACGGTAAACTTGGGAGGTCAGTCAGGACAGCATTGAGGCGTCTAGATTTAACTATTCAAAAGAAATGAATTGAGGGCTTTCATAGCAGATGAGAGTTGAGAATATAGCAATGAATTAATAAAATTTAAAAACATCAAAAGGTGATATGGTGTCAATATCTGACGGTTCTGCTTAAATTTGGAAAGAAAAAATTGGACATTCTTCCAAGATACAGATACAAAGTTGCATACAGGATATTTATTTCTTGACCAAAACTGACTCCAAAAGAGTTATGTTTGAGTCACCCCTTTAAATTCTATTTTTGTCAATATTGACATGCAATTTTGTATTGTCATCTATTAAAATGAAGTTACGGGTTTTAACCATTGAGCGCTTTTGTGGTATAAGTACGAAGAGCGTCTGAACGATTTGTCAAATTGGGCCACCAACAATTTTTTTTGTTTACTTTGTGCATGGCATATAAAGAAGCAGCTCACATGTTCGGACTGCCCAAAGTTGGTGTCAGATTACCAAAATGAGGTCAGTCTGCAAAGGACTTCTGGAATGCTGTGCGGCTTAGAAGGAAGATGCTAGAGACATTTTTTGTTTTATCTTTCTCAGGAGACAAGTTTTCTTTCTAATTTTGTTACAATTTAATCTTGGCATTGGTCTGGCTCCCGATCCAGCTTCCAGCTCTGTTCCTTTGGCTGCTATTTGGTCTTTGGTCTCTGAATACTTAACAGTTGCTCTTCCCCAGCACTGCACAAATCTAATTAAAAGTATTTGGATATTTAGCACCCATCCATTTTTCTTCATGGCCAACATATGCTCTTAGTCCCATGTGACCCTTTCAGCAACTTTGCAGCTCAGCCTTCATGCTCATTCTGGGGTTTCTTACAGTTGCTGTCTGTATGCTTGCTTCTCCTGCTGAGCCCTATCCTCTGTGAACCTCTCAGTAACTCTGCAATACATATACCCACAAGCTAACTTTAATGGCTGTTGATTGTTGACAATTAGGATTTCATTGAACAAGCACCATTTATAAAATGCCTTTAAGATGGAAAAATATACAAAGATGTCTCAGAAGTAGCAGGTAATCAAAATAAACATGGAGACCAAGGAGAAGAAATCAGGAAAGGTGACCAGAAGCTTAATGATAATCAGGATTTCAAGGAGGGCCTTAAAAGGTGTAAAGTACAGTGAGTAAGAATAGGGCCTAAACTGCTGAGGAAACAGCCACCAATTTGGGGGGGGGGAATTGACAAGAGATTACAGAATAATGATAGACCAGAATTTAACAGACTTCAGTGGGGTTCGGACATAGGGCAGAAGAGGGGTAAGACAGGCAATATTGGAGGTGGAAACAGGTAGTCCTTCTGATGGAAGAATATATGGGACCACAAGTGAACAGTTTGGCTGAGCCAGAGAATACAGCATAGAAGGGTAGAAAAACAGGATAGGGCATGGTAGATCTTTAGGGGATTCTGAGTGATGTTACAAGTTGGGAAGAAAAGCCACTGCTGAAATTTTGTGGCTATGCTTGGATATCCAAGAGTAAAGCAAAGTAAATTCAACGCATTTAGATAACAGGAGCCAGGCAGTGGTGAAGGATGGTGTGGTCAAGACTGCTGAGGTTGAAGCTAATGTCAGAGGGGATGCCATTGTCAAATCTGTAGGACTGTTTTGGTGTTGTGATGGGGACTGTAACCTGAGAAAATTCAAAAGAGGGTTGTAAGTAAACAGTCTGGGAAGTGGTGGCGACAAATTCTAGGACATTGGAATAGAAAGAAACTTACCTAAGAATTCAGAATGTTTTAAAATGTTATTTAGGAAGGAAGACATGGAGATTCTGTGGCTGCAAACAGGAATCCAGGATGGTGTTCAGTCACTCGGAGCTAGGAAGAACTGGATGAAGGATGTAAACCGGAAACGTCAACTTTCCTGCTCCTCTGATGCTGCCTGACCTATGTTTCTACAGCTCCACACTGTATTGATCCAAGATGGTGTGTTGCCACCTGGGTGCCAGGGTCCAGATATCTCTGAGCAGCTGCAGAGCATTCTCAAGGGGAAGGCTGAACAGCCAGAAGTCATTGTGTACATTGGCACAAATGACATAGGTAGATACAGGGATGAGGTCTTGCGGACTGATGATAGAGAACTAGAAATAAACTTAAAAACCAGGATCTCAACAGTGGAGGTAGATACAGTAATCAGAAACAGCAAATTGGACAGGCAGGTCAGGCTTGAACACAACAGGGAGTGAGGAATGCCTGTTGGATTAAATTGTATCTATTTCAGTGCAAGATGGCTGATGAACTCCGGGTGTGGATAGGTATGTGGGACTAGGATATTATAGCTATTACAAAAACATGGCTAAGGCAGGCACAGGATGGGCAGCTTAATGTGCTGGGGTACAGCTGCTTTAGATGGAACAGAAGTGGAGGTAAGGCGGGGGGCGCTCTGAAGTTCGGTGTGGACTTGTTGGGCCGAAGGGCCTGTTTCCACACTGTAGGGATTCTGTGAAAACCACTGCGAAGAAAAACCAGAAATGAGGTAACCAATTCCAACTGACCCAGAGTTTAAATACCAGGTGGGAAAACAAAACAGCGCTTCATCACAGGCTGCACTGATGATGTTATCCAACAGGATAATGAAATATCTGTGAACTAACGAACCACAGAATCCACAATCCGAGCTACAAATCTACTCAAGAACCTTAGTGGACATGTATGTGTGGAACTGCAGGAGATGGATGAGATCCTCAAAGAATATTTCTCCTCTGTGTTTACAGTGGAGAAAGACACAAAGACATGGAAACTTTGGGAAGTTAGTGGTGATTACTGTGATATGGAATATCCCCAAGATGAGGTGGTGGTGGACGTATTAGAACGTATGAAGGAGGATAAATCTCCTGGTCCTGACCACATATATCCAAGAACCCTGCAAGAGGCTAGAGAAGAAATTATGGGGGGCCTGGCTGATATATTTGCACCATTGTTAGCCACAGGTGAGGTCCCGGAAGACTGGAGAGTAGCAAATAGTGTGCCCTTATTCAAGAAGGGCTGCAAAGAAAAACCTGAGAACTATAGACAAGTAAGCCTAACATCAATGGTAAGTAAGTTACTTGAGAAGATTCAGAGGGATAAGATATACATGCATTTGGAAAGGCAGGGTTTGATTAGGAGTAGGCAGTATTGCATTGTGAGTGAAGGATCATCGCTCTCAAATTTGTTAGGGTTCTTTGATGAAGTGACCAGGGCGGTAGACAGTCTATATGGATTTCAGTAAGGCCTTTGATAAGGTTCCACATGGTAGGCTGCTCTGCAAGGTTAGATGCATGAAATCCAGGGAGAACTGGCAAATTGGATACACGATTGGCTTGAAGGAAGCAGAGGGTGACAGTGGAAGGATGCTTGTCGGACTGGAGGCCCGCGACTAGGTGTAACTCGGGTCAGTGCTCGGCACATTGCTGTTTGTTAGCTATATCAATGATTTGGATGAGAATGTACAAGATATATCAAGTTTACAAATGATGCAAAAATAGGCGGTATTGTGGACAGTGAGGAAGGTTATCAGACATTGCAGCAGGATCTCGATCAGCTGTGGAAGTGGGTCAAAAAATGGCATACGGAGTTTAATATAGATAAGTATGACATGTTGCATTTTGGAAAGTCAAATCAAGGTAGGAGTGTCATGGTGAATGGCAGTGTCTTAAGGAATGTAGTAGAAGAGGGACTTTGGAGTTCAGGTGCATGGCTGTCTGTAAGTGGAGTCACAGGTAGACAGGGCTGTGAAGGCAAAGTCACAGGGATCATGGGAGATTTCAATATGCAGGTAGACTGGGAAAATCATGTTGGTAGTGGATTGCAAGAAAAGGGGTTTGTGGAATGTCTATGAGATGACTTTCTGGAGCAGCTCATGGTGGAGCCCACAAGGGAACAAGCAATACTGGATTTAGTGTTGTGCAATGAAGCAGACTTGATAAGGGAGCTTAAGGTAAAGGAACCCTTAGGGGGCAGTGATCATATGATGATAGAATTTACTCTGCAATTTGCGATGGAGAAGACAGAGTCAGAGGTAACGGTATTACAGCTGAATAAAGGCGACTACAGAAGTATGAGGGAGGAGCAGAGCAGAACTGACTGGAAGAGGAGACTAGCAGGAAAGACAGTGGAACAGCAGCAGCAAGAGTTTGAGTGTAATTCAGAAGACGTAGCAAAAATTCATCCCTCGGAAAAAGCAGCAAGGTACAGGGAGGATGAGGCAACCACAGCTGATTAAGGAAGTCAGGAATAGCATAAAAGAAAAGGAGAAAGCATATAATGTGGGGAAGGGCAGTGGGAAACCAGAGGACTGGGAAGCTTACAAAGACCAACAGAGGGCAACAAGAAGAAATAAGGAGGGAGAAGACTAAATATGAGGGTAAGCTAGCCAGTAATATAAAAGAAGACTAAGTTTTTTTTAAAAAGATATATAAAGGGCAAAAGAGGCAAAAAAGTGGACAGTGGACCACTGGAAAATGACTGGAGAGACAGTGGTGGGGAACAAGGAAATGGCTGAGGAACTGAATAATTACTTTGCATCAGTCTTCATGGTGGAAGACACGAGTAATATCCCAAAAATATCGAGAGTGTCCAGGGGCAGAGTTCAGTATGGTGGCCATCACCAAGGAAAAGGTGCTAGTAAAACTGACTGGCCTGGAAGTGGATAAATGAAATGGACCAGATGGACTACATCCCAGAGTTCTAAAGGAGATAGCTGAAGAGATAGTGATGATCTTTCAGGAACTGCTAGAGCTACAGAGGGTCCCAGAGGACTAGAAAATCACTAACGTGACAGCCCTGTTTAAAAGGGGAGTAAGGCAAAAGATGGAAAATTACGGGCCAATTAGCCTAACCTCGGTCGTGGGTAAGATTTGAGTCCATTGTAAAGGATGAGATTTCTGAATATTTGGAAGTGTATGGTGAAATAGGGCAAAGTCAGCATGGTTTCATCAAGTGGAGGTCATGCCTGACAAATCTGATAGACTTCTTTGAGGAAGTAACAAGCAGGGTAGACCAAGGAGAGCCAATGAATGTTATTTACCTGGACTTCAAGAAGACCTTTGACAAGGTGCTGCACAGGAGGCTGCCAAGAAAGATAGGGGCCCACGGTGTTAGATAAAGGCGCTAGCATGGGTAGAAGACTGGCTGTCTGGCAGAAAGCAGAGAGTGGGGATAAAAGGGTCTTTCTCAGGATGGCAGCCAGTGACAAGTGGTGTTCCACTAAGGTCAGTGTTGGGACCACAACTCTTCACTTCATACATTAATGATCTAGACGAAGGAACTGTGGGCATTCTGGCTAAGTTTGCAGATGATACAAAGATAGGTGGAGGGACAGGTAGTCTTGAGGAGGTGGCGAGGCTGCAGAAGGATTTGGACAGGTTAGGAGAGTGGGCAAAGCAGATGGAGTACAATGTGGGGAAGTGTGAGGTCATGCACTTTGGTAGGAGAATAAAAGCATGGACTATTTTCTAAATGGGGAGAAAATTCAGAAGTCTGAAGTGCAAAGAGACTTGGGAGTTTTAGTCCCGGATTCTCTCAAGGTAAACTTGCAGGTTGAGTCAGTAGTCAGGAAGGCAAATGCAATGTTGGCATTTATTTTGACAGGACTTGAATATAAAAGCAGGGATGTGCAAATGAGGCTTTATAAGACTCTGGTCAGGCCACATTTGGAGTATTATGTGCAGTTTTGGGCCCCAAGGATGTACTGGCCCTGGAGTGGGTTCAGAGGAGGTTCACGAGAATAGTCCCAGGAATGAAAAGCTTAACAAATGAGGAACGATTGCGGACACTGAGACTATACTCACTGGAGTTTAGAAGGATGAGGGGAGATCTAATTGAAACTTATAGAATACTGAATGGCCTGGACAGAGTGGATTTTGGGAAGATGCTTCGACTGGCAGGAGAGACTAAGACATGAGGACACAGCCTTAGGGTAAAGGGAAAACCTTTTAGAATGGAGATAAAGAGAAACTTCTTTAGCCAGAGAGTGGTGAATCTATGGAATTCACTGCCACAGAAGGCTGTGGAGGCAGGTTATTGAGTACATTTAAGACTGAGATAGATAGGTTCTTGATTATCGAGGGGATCAAGGGTTACGGGAGAAAGCAGGAGAATGGGGTTGAGGAACTTATCAGCCATGATTGAATGGTGGAGCAGACTCAATGGGCCGAAATGCCTAATTTCTGCTCTTGTCTTATGAAGGCGGCGTTTGACACACTGGCCTACATCAATCAGGGTACTGAATATAGAAGTTGGAAAGTTACATTGCAGTTGTACAGGATGTTGGTGAGGTCACACTTGGAGTATTGCATTCAGTTGTGATCACCTTGCAATAGGAAGGATGCTATTAAACTGGAAAGAGTGCAGAAGAAATTCACAAGGATATTGCCAGGGCTCAAAGGACTGAGTTACAGGGAGAGGTTGGACAAGCCAGCACATTTTTCTTTAGAGATAAAAGGTACTGCAGATGCTGGAGAATGAGAGATAACAAGATGTGGGGCTGGATTAACACAGCAGGCCAAGCAGCATCATAGGAGCAGGAAAGCTTGACGTTTCGGGCCAAGACCCTTCATCAGAAATGGGGGAGGGGAAGAGGGTTCTGAAATAAATAGGGAGAGAAGGGGAGGCGGATAGAGGATGGATAGAGGAGAGGATAGGTGGAGAGGAGTCAGACAAGTCGAAGAGGCGGGGATGGAGCCAGTAAAGGTGAGTGTAGG
>JAHRHZ010000013.1:56308338-56369341 GCA_024137785.1 Ginglymostoma cirratum
CTGCCCCCTTGATCTGTCCGTCCTCCCTACCCCCCCACCTACACTCACCTTTACTGGCTCCATCCCCGCCTCTCCGACTTGTCTGCCTCCTCTCCACCTATCCTCTCCTCTATCCATCCTCTATCCACCTCCCCCTCTCCCTATTTATTTCAGAACCCTCTTCCCCTCCCCCATTTCTGATGAAGGGTCTAGGCCCGAAACGTCAAGCTTTCCTGCTCCTATGATGCTGCTTGGCCTGCTGTGTTCATCCAGCCCCACATTTTTCTTAGTAGAGGATGGCAAACAGTGCTGCAAAATCTTCTACTATGAAGGCAAATCTGAAAGACCTGGCTAAATAGAGAGAGTTGCTGATAGCACTGGTATTCAAACATGTCCACCTAGCTCCATTTTTAGCAGTTCACCCCATGTTGAGGGTACGGACTCCATTGTCTCCCAGCAACATCTTCATTCTCGTTGGCACCTGTGCGCTAAAGGCCTTTTAAGGTATCATTTAACAACATGGTGTGGCCATAACAGGAACTTAGCCAGTTCCCTTGCACTTGGTGAGTCTGTGATCCACCATGCAATGCATATGCCCTCACTAAAAGTCTCCTTGGAGACAATATCTTGCTTTCATATTGCTAATATCTTACATCATATTGAGTGGCACTACCACCATGCTAAATCGTACTTTGTATTAGTTTTCATAGTGGAAGACACCAGTAGTATACTAGAACTTCAAGAGAGATGGGGGCAGAATTGATCGCAGTCAACATGACTAAAGTGGTGGTGCTGGAGAAGCTGAATGGTCTGAAGGTGGAAAGGTCACCCAGACTGGCTGGACTACATCCCATGATACTGAAGGAGATAGTGGAAGAGACTGTGAAGACATTGGGTGGTGATCTTTCAGGAATCACCAGAGTCTGGGAGAATTCCAGTGCATTGGACAATGCACAATGTTACACTCCTGTTGACAAAGGGAGGGAGGAAGAAGACAGGAAGAGACAGACTGGTTCAACTGACCTCAATTGTTGGTCAGATTTGAGAGTCCATTATTAAAAGGTGAGATCGCAGAGTACTTGGAAGTGCAATGTAGAATAGAGTTCAGTCAGCCTAGTGTCGTCAAGGGAGGTCATGCTTGACAAATCTATTAGAATTCGAGGAGGCAACATGCAGGTTAGACAAAGGAGAACCAATGGATTTGATCTATTCGGATTTCCAGAAGGCTTCTGACAAGGTGCCACACAGGAGGCTGCTAAATAAGTGGCCAGGGTGTTAAGGGTAAGGTACTGGCATGGATAGAGGATTGGCTGACTGGCAGAAGGCGGTGAATGGCGATAAAGGGACTTTTTCAGGATGGCAACTGGTGACTATTGGAGTTCCGCAGGGGTAGTGTTGAGACCACAACTATTTATGTTATGCATTAAGAGTCAGGATGATGCGTTACCTCCCTGGTGCTGGGTTCTAAATGTTCAGCAACTGCTCCGAGACATTCTGGAGGGGGAGGATGTACTGCCAATGGTCATGGTACATGTTGGTACTAACAACATAGATTTTAAAAATAAAAGGGATGAGATCCTAAAAGCAGAATATAGTGAACTAAGAAGAAAGTTGAAATGTAGGGCCTCAAGGGTAGTTATCTCAGGATTACTGACTAGCCACACGCTCGTCACAGTAGAAACAGCAGGATATATAGGATGAACCTGTGGCTGAAAGATATTCTGAGGGGAGGGTTTCAGCTCTGTGGGACACTGGGTCTGGTTCTGGGGGAGGGGGGCGAAATGGGATCTGTACAACTGTGGGGGTTACTCCTGGGCAGGACTGGGACTGATGTCCTTGGCGGGGAACTTGGTAGACTGTTTGGGAAAGGTTTAAATTAGTGTGGCAGGGGACAGAAACCAGAGGAGTAAGGCAGTAGATACAGAAACTGAGGGAAGGATGGAAATCAAGGCAAACGTGACTAAGAACAAGGAAAGGCAGGGAAGTGCTGCTGAGAAGAGCAAGGGAGGTAGTCTGACATGCAGGAGTTTCAACGTGAGAAGTATTAATAGGCAAGGTACATAAACTTAAGAGCCTTGGTTAGTACTTGGAACTACGGCATATTGAGACACCTGGCTGAAACAGGGGAAGGACTGGCAGCTGAATGTCCCAGGCTTCAGATGTTTCAGGTGTGACAGAAAGGGATGTAAAAGAGGTGGAGGGAGTTGCATTATTAGTAAACGAGTATCTCACAGCTGACGGAGAATACATCAGAGGTCTCGTGCAGTGAGGCAATATGGGTAGAAGTCAGGAATAGGATGGTGAAATCGCAACGTTGGGTGTATATTACAGGCTTCCCAACAGCCAGCAAGAGACAGAGGATAGAATATGTAGGCAGATTTTGGAAAGATGTAAAAACAGCAGGATTGTTATGAAGGGTGATTTTTACTTCCCCTACATTGACTAGGACTTATTTTGTGCTCAGGGCTTGGATGGGGCAGAATTTGTAAAGAAGCTTCAGGAGGGTTTCTTGACAAAGTATGCAAACAGTCCAACCAGGGAGGAGGTTATAATGGATCTGGTTTTGGGAAATGAGCCCAGCCAGATGAGTGAAGTTTCAGTGGGGGAGCATTTCAGGAGTAGTGACGATAATACCTTGAGTTTAAGATACTCATGGATTGGGATAACAGCAGTCCTCGGGTGAAGATGTTAAATTGGGGAAGGCGAACTACAAGAATATTAGGCAGGAACTGGAGAATGTTGACTGAAGGCTGCTTTTTAAGGGTAAATCCACATTGGACATGTGGGAATTTTTCAAACAGCAGTTGATAGGAGTTCAGGAACAGTAGGTTCCTGTGAGAAAGAAGGATTGGTATGGCAAGTTACATAAACCTTGGATGATGAGGGATGTTATGACCTTTATCAAAAAGAAAAAGGAAGCATACATAAGATCTAGGAGGATGGGAACTCAAAAAGCCCTTGAAGTAAGTAGGAAAGAACTTAACCAAGGAATCAGAAAGTCAAAAAGGGGTCATGAAAAGTCTTTAGCAAACAGGATTGAAGAGAATCCCAAGGCTTTTTATACATAGATAAAAAGCAAGACGTTAGCCAGGGAAACGGTTGGTCCATTCAAGGGCTAAGGAGGGAATCTGTGTGGAGCCAGAAGACGTAGGTGAAGTCCTAAACGAATGCAGTGAGTCGGTATTCACCAAAGAAAAGGAATTGGTGGAGAATAATCTCAGGGAAGGGAGTGTCGAATTTCTAAGCCAAGTTGCTTTTAAGAAGGAAGAGGTTTTGAGCGTCTTAAAAAGCATTAAGATAGATAAGTCCCAGGGTCCTGACAGGATCTATCCCAGAATACTGAGGGAGGCAAGCGAACAAATTGCTGGAGCATTGACAAAGGGTGGTGAGCGCCTGGAACGTGCTGCCAGAGGTGGTGGTGAAAGCAGCCACAATAGCAACATTCAAGAAACGTCTGGACAAATACATGAATAGGAAGAGAATAGAGGGATACGGATCCTGTAACTGAAGACAGCGTTAAAATGGAAGGGAAAAATGTGTTGGCACAGGCTTGGAGGGCCAAAGGGCCTGTTCCTGTGCTGTATTGTTTTTTGATCTTGTTAACAATTAGGACAAAGGAACTGAGGGCATTGCTGCTAAGTTTGCAGGTGACAAAGATAGATGGAAGGGCAGCTAGTGTTGAGGAGGCAGGGAGGCTGAAAAGGACTTGGACAGACTAGGAGAGTGGGCAAAGAAGTGGCAGATAGAATATAATGTGGGAAAGTGTGAGGTTATGCAGTTTGATTAGAAGAACAGTGGCATAGACTATCTTCTAAATGCGGAAAGGCTTTGGAAATCTGAAGTACAAAGGGACTCAAGAATCCAAATTCAGAATTCTCTGAAGGTTAACATTCAGATTCAGTTGGCAGTTACAAAGGCAAATGCAATGTTAGCATTTATTTCAACAGGGCCAGAATACAAGATCAGGGAAGTACTGCTAAGGCTAAGGTTCAGGTCAGACTGCATTTGGAATACTGTAATCAGTTTTGGGCCACGTATCCAAGAAATGATATGCTGGCCTTGGAGGGGGTCTAGAGGTAGTTTACAAGAATGACCCGAAAGAGATGAAGGTCATTTATGAGTGGTGGTTAAGGACTCTCTGGGTTCGTATTTGATGGAGTTTAGAAGTATAAAGAGGGATCTGACTTACAGAATACTGAGAGGCCTGGACAGAGTGACCGTTGAGATGTTTTCACTAATAGGAGAGACAAGGATTCAAGGGCACAGCCTCAAAATGATGGACCCTTTAGAACTGAGATGAGGAGGAATTTTTCAGCAAGCGGGTGACGAATCTGTGGAATGCATTTCCTCAAAAGGCTGCAGAGGACAGGTCACAATGTATTTAAGTAGAGAGAGATAGGTTGTGGAGAATGAGGCTGAGAAACCATGATTGAATGGCAAAACAGATATAATGGACTGAAAAGGCCTGATTCTGCTCCTATATCTTAAGGTCTCAAGGAAAGGCGTCGAGCAGATTTAGCAACTCGAGACGGAGCATCTACTGTGAACCAGTGTCAGCAGCAGAATCATACACCAACAGAATGTGCAATCTCATTTAGTATATCTCCCACTCAAGCCAGTGGATCAACCCTGGTTCAATGGAACATGCAGGACGGTGTGCCAGCAGCAGCACCAGACATACCCAAAAATGGTATCACCAACTACCAAAGCTACCAAACAGGATTACTTGTGTGCTAAACAGCATAAGCAGCAAGTGACAGACAGAGCTAAGCGATCCCACACCCAACAGATCAGATCTAAGAACTAGAGTCCTGCCAAATCTAGTAGTCAATAAAACAACTCACTGAAGGAGGAAGTTCCACAAATGTCCCCATCCTCAATTATGGAAGAGCCCAGAAGTGCAAAAGAGGGGCTTACTTAGATGTGCCAATAGACCAAGGAGTGGCAGATGGAGTTTAATTTAGATAAACGTGAGTTGTTGCATTTTGGAAAGGCATACAAGGCCAGGAATTACACAGTTAACGGTGGGGCCCTGGGAAGTGTTGCTGAACAATGGGACCTAGGGTGGGGGTGGAGGAGGAGAGGAGGAAGAATGAGGAAGAGGAAGGAGCATAGTTCATTGAAAGTAGAGTCTCAGGTAGTCTGGCTGGTGAAAGTGGTGTTTGGCAAGCCTGGCTTCATTGATCACAGCATTTGAGACCTTATGTAGAGGGTGTACAGGACATAGGTGAGATCACTTTTAGAATACTGCATTCGATTCTAGTCTCCTACCTATAGGAAAGATGTCGTTAAACTTGAAAGGGTTCAGAAAAGATTTACAAGGATGTTGCCAGGACTGCAGGGTTTTGGCTATAGGGAGAGGCTGAATAGGCTGGGGCTTTTTCTCCCTGGAGCATCGGAGGCTGAGGGATGACCTTACAGAGGTTTATAAAATCATGAGGGGCATGGATAAGGTGAATAGCCAATGTCTTTATCCCAGAGTAGGGGAGTCCAAAACTATAGGGCATATGTTTACGATGACAGGGATAAGGTTATAAAGGGATCTGTGGGGCAATGTTTTCCATGCAGGTGGTGGTGCATATGGAACAAGCTGCCAAAAGTGGTGGAGGCGTCATATACAATTACACCATTTAGAAGGCATTGGGATCAGTACATGAATAGGAAAGATTTAAAGAGACATGGGGCAAATGGGACTAGATCAGTTTAGGATATCTGGTTGGTGTGGAAGAATTGGACCGAAGGGTCTGTTTCTGTGCTGTATAACTCTGAATCCATAAGGTGGAAGCACTTGCAACAGTCTTCAGCCAGAAGTGCTGAAGCGAATGGTCCCCAGCATCACAAATGCCAGTCTTCAGCCAATTTGATTCACCCAAATGACATCAAGAAACAGTTGAAGGCACCGGAAATTACAGAGATTATGGGCCCCGACAATATTCCAGCAACTGTACTGAAGAGATGTACTCTGGAACTTGCCACTCCACCAGCCAAGCTGTTCTAGTACAGTTGCAACACTGGCATCTACCCAATCATGTGGAAAATTTCCTGTAGGCATGTCTTGCACATAAATAGCAGGACAAATTCAATCCAGCCAATTACCACCCCACCAGTCTACTCTCAATCATTAGGAAAATGAAGGTAGGTGTCATCAAGTAACACCTGCATAGAAACATCCTGCACAGTGACACCCAGTTTGGGTTCCACCAGGGCAACTCAGCTCCTGCCCTCATTACAGCCTTGGCCCAAACATGGAGAAAAGAGCTGAATTCCAGAGTTGAGGTAAGGTAACTGTGACAGCCCTTGGCATCAAGGGTGCATTTGACCGAGTATGGCATCAAGGGGCCCTAGCAAAACTTAAGTCAATGGAAATCAGGGGGTAGGTCTCCACTAGCTGGAGTCATGCCAGGCACATAGGAGGATGGTTGCGGCTACTGGAGGTCAGTCATCTCAACTCCACAACATCTCAACATGAGCTCCTCATAGTACTGCCCTAGGCCCAACCACCTTCAGCTGATTCGTCAACAACCTTTCCTCCAGAAGGTCAGAATTGGGGATGTCTGCCGATCTGCGTGATCTTCAGCAACATCTGCCACTCCCCTAATACTGAAGCAGTCCACAATAGGCTCTGAACAATAACCAAGCTTGGATTGAAAAGTGCCAAGAAACACAAATGCCAGGTAATGGCCATCTCCGATAACAGACAAATCTCCTTAGCATTCAGTGATGTTACTGTCACTGAATTCTCCCACCATCAACTTCCTGGGGTTATCACTGGCCCGAAACTCAAGTAGACTTGCCATATAACTAAGACAGCCACAACAGCAGGTCAGAGGCCAAGAATACTACAGCAAATAACTCACCTTCCTGATTTCCCAAATCATTTCACCGTATACAAGACACAAGACAGGAGTGTGATTGAATACACTCCACTTGACTGAACAATTGTAGCTCCAACAATACTCTAGAAACATGACACTACCCAGGACAAAGCAGCCTGATCAACCGGTAAATCCACAAACAGCAACTCCCTCCAATCATCAACACTCAGTTGCAGCATATGCTATTATAAGACGCATTGCAGAAATTTGCCAAAGATCCTCAGACAACAACTTCCAAACCTACAACATCTTCCTTCAAGAAGGACAAGGGCAAAAGATACATGGAAACATCAACATCTGCAAATTACAAACCACTTATCATCCTGACTTGGAAATATATTGTTGTTCTTTCTCAGCATTATGGGTCTACCTACTGCACATGAACTGCAGTGGCTCAAGAAGGCAACTCACCACCACCTTCTCAACTAGGGACCCCCCCCCAGCCAGCGACACCTACATCCAACCGGTGAATAAATGAAGTTATCCTTTGGACAGCGTATGAAACAAGGGAAAAATTGAAAGCGTAACAAAGGCAATTAAAAGTAACTAATCTAAGCTGTCCCAATCAAGCTGGCAAAGATAGTCCGGAAAATGAATCTGCACAGTGCTTTTGTGACAATTTTCTATGTTATGGAACCAACTAAGGATGTTGCTATTTTAGATTTAGTACTATGCAATGAAACAGGTTTAATTAGTAATCTGAGACTGGAAGTGCATGTTGGGACCATACAGAATACAGTTAAATAAACAAAATTTCCACTTTAGAAATCCATGTTGCCACTTCCTAATGAAGTCACTTTAACTAGCAACTACTAATTACATCCTAAATAATTACTTAATGAAGGTTCCCCATCACTTAAGTTAAACTGACTGCTTTTAATTTCTGGGCTTACCCTTGCAACCATTTTGAACAAGGGCACAATGTTTGCAAGTCTCCAGTCTTCCAGTACCTTGAGTGTCTAGGAAGGACTCAGACAATAACCAGTGTCCCTGCAATTTTTCCTCTTACTTCTTTCAATGTTGTTAGATGCATCTCATTTGATCCCAGTGCCTTGTCAAGTTTAAGTACCAATAGTTTTTCTAACACATCTTCCTTATCAATTTTGAACACTTTTAATGATAGAGTATCCTCCTCTATCACAATGGCCTGGGCAGCATTTACCTCCTTGGTAAAAATAGATACAAAGTATTCATTTATTATCTCAGCCATGCCCCCACCTCCAACTGTCCCTTTTAATTCCCCAATTAGCCCTACTGTTTATTTCACCACTCTCTTAGAATTTACACAGCTATAGAACATCTTTAACTACTGAAATACAACAGCAAGTGCTGTTAAAAAAAATACATATTGCCCCGCAATGCTGTTCCTGCACGGAGTATATTTCTTCACATTTTCTCCAATGAACACATCTGGGATAGGCAAGACTCTAAATTCTGGCGAGAGAAAAATAAAAATCACCAATATGCAAGTGTGTAATGTCGAACAGGACCACCACCAGTTGAATCTCGTCTGACAGTAACTGGCAAATCTAGACCAGTACAATAGAATTCCATATTAAGTGTGATTAACACAGTCCCAGGCGAGAACGTTATACCTACAATAATTGGTTTCGTTTTTGAGGGAGCAGCTTGCTAAGGCTGATTGAGTAAATAAGGATAAGTGGTATGGCAATAAATAAGAGTTGAAAATATTCAAACAGCTCAGAATTAATGAAGAAAATACATTCCATTTAAAAAAACAGTTCAGCAAGAAAGACATTTCTTATTAAGCCATGGATGAATAAGCACTGCAAGAAGAGGTTTATAATGTTGCAAAGAAGTCCAAGGACTGGAGAGTTTTCGAAACAATGTCACTAAAAAATTGATTAAAAACAGAATTAGAGTAAATCAGCCAGGAAAACAATTACAACAGCTTGTACAAGAATAGGAAAAGAATGCCTAAATAAACATTGGTGCCTAAGGAAAGCTGTAACATCAAGAATGTGGTAATGGTAGAATTTTTTTTTAAAAAAGTTGTCACTTCATAGCAAAAACATAAATTACACATCAGAAAATGCAGACTGGATTATCAAAGAAAGGAAGTCCTGCCATATATGTACAGGATTTTGTTGAGACCACATCTTGAGTGCTATGCGCAGTAAAGGTGGAGACCATAAAGTAAGGACATACTTGCTTTGGGGGCAGTACAATGAAGGCTCACCAGATTGGTTTCTGGGATGAGACAGCTGTCCTACTCTATTTTGAGAGTGAGAAGTAAATTCACAAGCATGCAAATTACTGAAGGAAAAAAAATCAGAATATTGCAGATGTTGGAAATCCTGATTAATATACCAAATTCCGGAAACAATTAGCAAATTAGGCAGCATCTGATGAGAAGCAAAATTAATATTTCAACTCTGTGATCTTTCTTCAGAACTTGGAAAAGTTAAAGATATAATAGGTTTCAGGCAAGAGACTAAACAACAGAAAAATTAGGACCAAACGAAATGGCCAAGTGCCTAAAGAGAGTTCACTGTGAATTGGAAGAAAAACTGAAACAAGCCAACAAAAAAACCCAACAAAATGGGGGGCTGGGTTCAATAATTTCATAGCACAATTGTGTTCAGTCCGAAAGGGACAGTGTGTCTAACTGAAAGATGCAGTGCTATTCCTGAGGTTTACATAGGAACAATGCAGTAGACAAAGGGAAGAAATGTTAGCGTGAGATCAAGATGGGGAATCAAGGATTAAAATGGTAGATCAACAGAAACCGAATCATGCTTGCAGACAGAATGAAGATGTTCCACAAAACTGGTCACCCAGCCTTTGTCTGATCTTCCCAATGTACAGGAAAGTTGAAAGTAGTACATGCAAATCTCTGTCCCACCTGGAAGGAGTGTTTGGAGTCTTGTGAGGAGGCAGGAGGTTAAAAAGAGCACACGTCACATCTGAGTTTGCATGGAAAGATGTTGAGAACGGAATAAGTGTTGGTGCTTGGGGAAAAAAAAGTGCGCTAGGATATCAGAAAGAGAACAATCTCTTTGGAATGCTAAAAGGGGAGGGCATGATTGTTTGGTGGTGGCGTGACATTTAAATAGAAAATGATATGTTGAAAACAGAGGCTGGTAGAGTGGTCAATGAGGATGAGGGAAACCTTATTTGTGTTCTGGGAGGGGTGTCAGCAGAAGTACAGGAAGTGTGGTGGACAAAGTCAAGGACCCTAGCGATCATGGGGGACATCTCAGAAGCACTGTTGTGGAAGATGGAACAAATACAGAGGAACTGAGAGAATGCATAAGAATTGTAACATGATATGGAGCAAGAGGAACTATAATCAAGGCAGATGTGGGAGTTTGCAGACTGAACAGTCTTTCAGAAATGGGGACAAGGTGGTAACAGTTGGAAACAGAAGGGTGGAAATTAAATGCAAAGCCAAAGCTCTCAATTGAGGAGAGCGCAAGACATGGCACCAACACAATCGTATTCAGGGGAAAAAAAACACTGAGGGAGGGGTTCACCAGACTCCCATCATATCCTTAGGAGCTGTTTGAAATTGTTGTATGACTTCTTAATTGACCTTTTCTGAGGAATGAAGTTTCTTCTCTAACCATGTCAAGCTTGAAATCAAGTTCTTTAAGCACGACTAAGTATTTGATGCATACAGTCAGAATCAGCATACGCAGGTGCTGCACCATTTACCTTCAATGATGCTTCAATGGTCTTGACTTTGTTTTGATATAGAGACCTCTCCCTTGCATGATTGAAGATAGTTCTCTAGCTTCATAAGTTTTGATAAATCAGACTCTACAGTAATTTGAAAAAAGATTGAGGGCATAAACCCAGTAAAATTTCAGTGGTGGGTGCGTGGAATGCGCTGCCGGCAGTGGTAGTAGTGTCAAATACATTAGGGGCATTTAAGCGACTCTTGGATAGGCACATGGATGGTAGTAAAATGTAGGGTACACAGGGTAGTTTGATCTTGGAGTAGGATAATAGGTTGGCACAACATTGTGGGCCAAAGGGACTGTACTGTGCTGTATAGTTCGATGTCCTAAAAGGTCACATATTTAAATACAATTTGATTTAGTATTGTCACATGTACCAGAGAAAAGTATTGTTTCTTATGCTATCCTGCTAAATCATACCTTACATAAGTACATCAGGGTAATAGAACAGAATGCAGAATATAGTATTACAGCTACAGAAAAAGGGCAGAGAAAGATCACCTCTAATATATAAATGTGATAACCACAGGGAAGAACTATTTTTAAATCTGTTAGCAAACAGATGAGAAAGAATTTCTTTAGAGAGTAGTGAATCTGTAGAATTCTTTATCACACAGGGCAGCCAAGGTTAGGTCATTAAGTACATTCGAGGATAAGACAGACATTTTTCAGCAGTGGGGAATTAAGAGTTATAGGGATATGGCAGGAAGCTCAAGTTAAGGATTAGTAGATCAGCTATGATCGCATGGAGTGGAGGAGTTGACTCAAGGGGGTGAATAACCTACTTGTTGTCCAATGTCTCATGATCACTTCTTACTTAATCACAATAGAAACAACTGAAGGTTGTAAAGTCATCTTAATGGTAAGGTCATGGATTCAATCCCCATAGAGACCAAACTTGCTAGCTTAAAAGAAAGACTTAAACAAATCTCTTTAGAGGCTCTTGTGGCAGTGGTAGCTTCCCTATCCCAGTACAGGGAGGTTCCAGTCCCACCTGCTCCAGAGGTCTGTAAAAACATCTCTGACCAGGTTGGTTAGAAAAATTGGTTAATAAAAAGAGTTTACAAAAGTTATTTTAAGGGGTCTTGTGATGTAGTGGCAGTATGCCTAATTCTTGTCTAAGAGGCTCACATCTGCATCCCACCTGCTCCAGACGTATGTAATAACATCTCTGAACAAGTGGATTAGAAGAATACACATTGAAGTCATCTTAAAGCTCCTGTGGTGCAATGGCAGCATCCCTTCCTCTGAGCTAAGAAGCCCAGGTTCAAATCCAACCTGGTCCAGCGGTATGCAATAACATCTCTGAATTCGTTGATTAGAGAATATCTACAAAGTCATCCTTTAGCATAGCGGTAGTGTTGCTCTGAATCCCTGGGTTTGAGACAAACGTGTTTCAGAGGTGTGTCATAACATGAAAAGGCTGGTTAGAAATATCTACAAAATCCATCTTACTTACCAAGAGTGAACAGGCGTCTCACTCTGGAAGAAACAGTTTCATTTAACTGTGAATACAGTTGTTGTGCTACATTTTTGACACATTGTGTGAAACAAGCAGGCATTAGATCTGCCTCAACTACTTGCAGAAAGGATTATTTCAGCTAATATCTGTATTTTCAAGACCTGTCAGCTGAACTATAAAGTACAAGGTGGACCAAAGTTTCAGATTCAAGTAAATAAGCAACTCATGGTGGAATCTCTCTCAGCAGTTGTATTCTGAACATCCTAACAGCCATCTGAGCGCCCTCTGGTAAATGGCCACCACTTTCTTTTGTGAGCTGTCTCTCCTTGCTTGTATCAGCTTTAATGTGGGGAGAAAAGAGTCTGCTCCTTCCCAAACCAGTGCAAGTACCAGAGTGGCTTAAGTGTCTTTAACATCCAAGAAAATTAATACATTTCCCCCTGTATTTAATTTGATATTAGTTTTTCTGTCATTTACCACAATGTCTGCATACTAAATTTCTTCTCACCTTTTCATCCAAGAGTACTACAGCTTGTCCATCATGATCCTTTTGGGAATTTACTTGTTGCATGCTCAAGTGGCCTTTAAACTCCAAAACATAAATTAAAAATCAACTGCTGTTGCTTTGTTCAACTAACTTAAAACTACTTATTCTATAATGTGTGCAGTATTCTGCAGTAGCCAGTCAGACTGGTGATGTTGATTTTTTTGTGCTACAGAATGGACAAGAACAGATTTCCAACTGCTATTGTCACCTTGCCAGCCAATTAGCAATTTTCTGCTAGATGAACTTGACAGAATTGAAGCCTGTGGTCTGACTCCACAGACATGCTCGGTTTTTCCAAGGTAAAACATCTGTTTTGCTTGCCAAGGTCAGCTTGCTAGTCCTACTTCATTGCTTTTTGTAACTCAAGATTATAAAAATTGACAGCAGTTCACTGTGTACACCTTTCACAATACTTTGCTTGTATGCGTGGCAGTATAATTAGTCAATGGTTTCTATTAACCCTTATTTACATTGATTGAACTCATTTTGCTGTTTTTCTTTGCCGAGACATATCTGGCAAAAATGGCACTGGCACAACTGCCAATTGCATGCTATACACAGAACTAGTATAAAAGAGAAATACTGCAGATGTTGGGCATATAGATCTTATTGACATCTGCTGCAATTGTACATACTGAACCATCTGTGTCAATTTACCAACATAGGGTCAGTCCTGGGCTGTTCAGCGTTTCCCAACAGATTTGGGTAAAAACGAGACTTTTTCCATCAGTAGTATTTGAAATGTGTTATGGAAACTGAAGTATTACGAGCTTTCCTATCCCCGCTGTGCCGGGTGTCTCTACTCACAAGGACTTCTTTTCCTCTATAGGCTTTGGACTTTCAAAACATATTGCTCAACATAGCCGCCTGATTTCTTCCTGCTACTAACCACATGCTCAGCTGTGGACCTTCTCCCACACCTGCTTTGGTTTCTGTGCAGGCTGTCCTTTCCAAGGTTCAGTGTGTGAGTATGCCCGAAAAGTCTGTTGCTAGCTGGCCTCCACCCGCACTGGAGATTCATCTGGACATTTCCCCACTTGTCGATTTGGATTGCTGGGTTGAATTTATGGTTTACTATCACTGGTCTTGAGGTGGTTACAGTGTACCTCCAGACCATATGTCTGGTCACTGTTGCCCATTACGCAATAAGAAGAGACCTACACCCGGGACAGTAATAGGCTTTACTCATCATTATTATATACAGAAAATGATGAAGGGCAGCATTTTGCATGAGGTCCTAGAGGCCCAGGTTCCAGTTCCATGTGATTTGACATTAACGACATAACTCCTTTTATACAAATTCAAATTCAACAACTGTTTGCAGACTAAAAGGTATAATTTCTTCTACATCCACAAGTTCATCCAGACAGACAAGTATAGTGTTGGGTGCAGACTGGTTGGAAACGGTTTCAGAACAAAGTGGACACCCAGCCTGAAGGATGGAGGTCTGCAGAGATTCGACATCCATTGTAAAGAGGTGGTGGTAAGGATCAAGAAATTGGAAATTTCTAAAGTGATGGGGGAACATCAAAAAAGGTTCCTAGATGTATACAAAAAGCAAAAATGGAGAAAAATACAGTCCATGGGGAAAGACACTGGTTCAATGGGGCAAGAAAAATCTGAAATAATAGATCCACCAGGATAATCAGAGGTGGTAAGAGCCAAGCATGATGGGGTTGGGAATCTGAGGTGGAAAGAATGGATGGACTATCACTGGAGGGGATAAGGTCAGTGACTTCTTAAAACAATGGCATGATGAGGCAGGCAGGAAGAAAGAAATGTCAAAGTTGGTGTTCATCCTCTATAAAGGTAAAAATCACCAGGCAGCGTACCCCTCATCAGCAAGCTCATGACAATAACAGGGAAATAACCTGAGAAACAGAGAAATGTACAAGGTGATTCAGGGCAAGACTTCCAATCCCATCTAGGGAGGAAGCCCTGACTGAGAGAGTACTGTCTGCTAATCAAATGACCAACAGCTCTTGTCCCAGCAGTGCTGACTGATTGTGGATAAGAGGGGTCAGCTACAAATTGATCCAGGGCAGCTGTACAAGAAGGTACAACCCTCCCTTTCTAGCCAAGAGACCAACAAATGAGACTTGATGAGTTTTGACTTTTATGTTGCCCTCTGCCTTCCTTCACAAAATTTCAGCAAGCTGAGGAGAGACACTTAAGTGGCAACTGATTGGCCAGTTAAGAGCCTCAACTGGCCAAAGAGTAGATGGACCACCCATGCCTACATAAAGAAAGAGTGAAGATTTCCATTTTACCCCAACTTCTTTGTATCTTGTCTTATAGAAGACCAGGCAGCATACCCCTTGTCAGCATGCTAGTGACAATAACAGGGTAATAACCTGAGAAATGCAGAATGTTCAGAAGGAAACATTTGAGAGAGTGAAGGAAGCAGAGAAATCCTGATTGACAATATCATGTTCACAGTTCTCTAAAGGAATGATCAATAGCAGTTAAGATGTCAAAGGGAGCAGTCCAGATGAAAGAAAAATACTGGGAATGGCTGATGCAGATAGATACAAATCATCTTTAACCTGAGCATCATGGGTGACTTGTTGTTAAGTACATTCAAGTCAGCTTTCTGCTCTCCCAAGAAATCAAGGAATATAGTCAGAAAATGGAGTTGAAACAGATGATCAGTCATGATCACAGCAGAGAAAACTTATGCTAAAGTCTGAATTCCTTCCATTTAAGGAAAAGATGACAGCTGTTCCCAAGGGAAAAATCGACCAGCTGGGTCAGGGAAAAGATTTTGATGAGGATAGGGTCAAATATAGACATTAGGGAAAGATTAAACATATAGATGATTACAAAAGAACTCTTGCAAATGGGAAGACAGAAGTTACACAGGTATAGAAAATGTAATTTTAAGTGACTTTGGGTGGTGTAGGGAAGAAAAAGCTGCCCCAAGCTACAATCCTATCTTTTTCTTCCCCTACTGTGTGAACCTCTGAGGTCTGTCTGCACCAGGACCTGAGAACAGCTGTGCATCCATGTACAGCTTAGTGGGAACAGGATCCCAGGCAAAGACACAGGATGAAGTAAGAATGGTTGGGGTCAAGAACATGTTGCTGGTGGTAGTAGCAGCCTGCAGCAGTAGAGTGCTAATGTCATTGGGCTAGTAATTCGGAGCCCTAGACTAACATTTGGGGACAAGGGTGCAAAACTCACCATGGCAGATGGTGAAATTTTAATTCAATTAATTTAAAAAATCTGCAGTAAGAAGCTAGCCTACAATGGCGACCATGCACCACCATTTACCATATCAAAAGAATCCATCTGGTACACTAGCGTTCTTAAGGGAAGGAAATCTTCCATCCTTGCCTGGTCTGGTCAACACTTGATTCAAGATCCATAGCAATATGGTTTACTCTTAACTCTCCTTTAGGCAATTATGCACAGGCAATAAATGCCAGTCTAGCCAGAGACACCCACACCCCATGAACAAACACCAAACATTTAAAAAATGCAAAATAATAAAATCAGTAATAACTATGTTTTCAATAGTGGGCAAATAATATTGAGATCACAGGAGTCTATCAAGCATTTTTACTGAAAAAGTTCAGGTGAGTTTATGGAGGAGGACATTAAAAAGGAGACAAGTAATTCAGGTGAGACGGGACGTGTAATTGATTGAAATCAGATTCGTTGCCACTGATTACATAGGCTGTATGGAAAGGAGGGAGGATCTCAGAGACTAGAGCAGGTTCTGAGAGCAAAGTAGAGAATAAGAATTTCAAACAACAGATCCTGTAAAAGAAAATTTCAGAGAGATTGAAGGGGGCCAAGTTATGATATGGTGGTGAGTCATACTCTGCTGCAGCAGTTCGAAAGGGGAAAGCAAGGAAAAAAAACTACAGTCAAGCAGGAAAGTTACAGTAATAACCAAGGTGATACCACCTGTGAGCAAAATTTTGTCAAAACTGAAATATTAATACAATCACACACAACATCATGAATGGAAACTTCTTTATTTACATGTCAGCACAAATATAGTGGAGGGAAACATGAAGAAGCATGACTGATCTGCTGATTTTAATCAAGGGTCTTAGGGACTGGGACCGGAATGAGGTCGGTGAGGTTAGCCCATCCACAGTGGGGGCTGAAAAGGCTGGGAATGGAATAGACTGGGAATTTGGAATTGCATCTGATACAATGGGTCCTACTAGAATCTGAAGAACATTTAGAGTGCAGCTGCTAAGTTTCCCAAAAAAGTGATGTAAATCCAGAAATATAGTGAAGTAGGAACAGAAAGAATTAGTGATAGGTGGGCTGGGATAAGTGAAAATTAACAGGACTGGATGAGAGGAAATGAAGGCAATAGGTCAGAAAGGTCTGAGATAGCAAGACAGAGACAGCAAAAATTGGAGAAGAAATGACTCAAGTCCAGAGCAAAAATACACACACAAATGATCTTGCACGGAAACTTGCAGCTGTCAGACTTGATATTTCAGTGAGGTACTCCATCCCAACAAGTCAGCAAAAGAACTAGTAAGAATCTAACCCTGTTTCAGTTGATTCCCCCACAGCCATTTAAGGCTTAGTAACGTACAAGGTGATTCAGGGCAAGACTTCCAATCCCATCTAGGGAGGAAGTTCTGACTGAGAGTACTGTCTACTAACCAAATGACCATCAGCTCTTGTCCCAGCAGTGCTGACTGATTATGGATAAGAGGGGTCAGCTACAAATTGGTCCAGGGCAGTTGTACAAGAAGGTACAACCCTCCCTTTCTAGCCAACAGACCAACAAATGAGACTTGATGGGTTTTGACCTTCATGTTGCCCTCTCCCTTCCTTCGCAAAATTTCAGCAAGCTGAGGAGAGACACTTAAGTGGCAACTGATTGGCCAGTTAAGAATCTCAAATGGCCAAAGATTAGATGGACCACCCATGCCTACATAAAGAGTGAAGACTTTCATTTTACCCCAACTTCTTTGTATCTTGTCTTATAGAATCGTAAAATCCCAATAGTGTGGAAGCAGGCCAGTTAACTTAAGGCAGCCAAGAAATAGACCTTTTTTTTTTAAAACTTCACCAATGCTCTCATGCAATTTCACCCACCTATTCCCAAAATTCTGTTCCAACCATTTCCCGGTGCTTTGCCTGGGTCTTGCATTCATACCTGTCCACCAACTCTTCACAAGAACCCACCCATTCCTGACACTGATTCTTGCCACAAAGACACAACTGCAACCATCCAGTTGTTTCCTACCTACCTATCAGGTTCCTACAAGTGCCTTTTGCCATGTTCCTACTCACTTCTGCCAGAACTGCGTTTGTTTCCCCCAGATAAAGTGCTGCATTAAACTGACAATCTTTCATGTTATGGTCAAAGCAAGAAAAAACAAAGCAGAAGCAGAACAGAGAAATCTTTTTAAAACTACACACAAGAAATGCAGAAGACAAGCAGAATTAGCAGCATGACAAATAAATAAAGAGCTTACCCGTCAAGACCATGAACAATGACATGGAAGATTTACATATTTTGCCTCAATTTTAAAGTCACCTCCAACTACCTTAGTTTTAAATTCTGCCTCCATTTTATATTTTCAACCATTGTAACATCAACGCAGGTCAGGTAAGCTACATCTAAAAAGTCAAAGTCTGTGGAATATCTAAACTCAAACCTGGGAACACAGCATTAATCCGAGTTTGACAGCAGAACCATGTTGGAACAGGTCAACCAGTCACAAGAGAGCAGTGAATTTAAAAGCAGCAAAAGTACTTCCCTACCTGAAAACTTGGTGGACCACCCCAAGCAGTTGATGTCCTGAGACCTACTGTCCCACTGACTGCTGGGATATACTCCCACATTGTTGCAGCTGAATTTCCACTACCACCTGCCAGCTAGGTAGTGTCAGGCAGAACTTCACAAAGCTTCACTTAAATGAGGTGTTACCATTAAAATAGGGGTCTTGAAGTACACTGCTTCTGGACACATACAGATGTTAGCAACACATCTCTGCTGCTAATACCACTCAATTTAAAAAAAAAAGACAGATATCCCTACCAATGTTGCACAGGAGTCCTCTCAAGAGCACAATAAAACATTGAACAAAAAAATTTAAGATTTCTAGGAGGGCTCCTGTGCCAAGAAACACAGATTTATGGGTCAGAGGTCCAAATGTAATGAGTGTCATGTAAAATTGCAAACTGCCCATCAAGTCAATGTTCTGAAGCTATTAAACCCTGTTCTTAAACATTCCTCTAGCTCCATCTGCTGCTCAACATTTTAAAATAATAATAAAGCTAAATTTTAAAAATCAACTTAATTCCCTCCCTTATGCTTTACGAACCACCACCAACACTCCCTCCCAATACAAGGTCTGGTATAGAACAGGGTGGGTTCACACATTTCTTCAACTAAGGCCATCCAGTGACATTGATAAATCAATGAAATTACACTCTTGATGGATGACACCACTTTGAATCAATTAGATGGACTCAAAATATGGGTATCATATCCTTTGACAAGGAATGCAATGAAGATTTGCTAACTCTACAGGAGGACAACAAACACATATACAGAGGCCTCTGAAGAAGGATCACTAGGCATGAAATGTTAATTGCGCTTTCTCTCCACTAATGCTGCCAGACCTGCTGAGTTTATCCAACAGTTTGTTTTTGTAACAGGTCACGTCTGTTGTATTTTCATGGAGATGGGTGAGATTTTTTTTGCATTATCTGCATGAATTCAGTTAGGGGATAGACAACATGCAAGACTGCAGAAACAGCAAACAGACTGCAGCAGCTTTAGGTCTTGTTTAGCTTGTAGCTCTTCAGAAGTTATGAGATAAAGCCGACCTACACACCAAGTAGGGTAAATGCACAGATTTATAATTTAAAAGAAAACACAACATTCGTAGTATAGCCTACAAGTTCAAGCCAGTAGTCAATATAAAGCAGAGTAGGAAATGAAAAATAAAAATGAATAGAAGATTTAGCTTGCCGTTAAAGAGACGTGCAATAATCCTCAATAAACGGTAGTTGGGAGCTCTGGAAGTAACCAGCATGGTTACACAGTTTGAAGCTATAGCCAGCAGCTATTGAAATCAAGGGAGTTTTCTTAAGTTTTAAGCATTATGAAGAAACTACAAGGAGGCTGGAACTGTAGAATCAGAGTCTTGGGGTCAATAAAGGAAATGGAGGGTTGTCAGCCAAAAGTCAAACAACACCTTAAATACTCGTGTACTTTGGAGAATAGCTGATACTGAAAAAAGAAATCAGTGAATTCCAGAGAGCTGTGACACACCATTTGAGTTGGTCCCATGAAAACTGAACTAACCTAAAGATTTTTTTTAAGAAAAGACTGACTGGGGAAAGACAAAGCTGAGCACAGTTTAAAACACAAGTATTAACACTGCTTACTCTGTTTCAGAGAGCTTTTTTTGTTAAAAACTCTCTCAATTTTATTCATTCATAACATTTGGACAAGGCTGACTGGGCCAGCATTTATTGTTGATCCCTAGTTGCCCCTGAGAAAGTGACACTGGAGTTCATATTTGGTAGGTAAACCCACAATTCCATTAGGGAGAAAGCTCCTGGAATCTGGTGGCGTAGTTGTCTTTAAATGTTAATTGTCCCCACCAGGATTGCAACACTCAATTTCAAATAATTAAACAGAATAATGAAAGAAGCCAAAATCTTGTTAGATGTATTTTATCTTCATTTCTTCCAATGTATTCCAAGGACAGAAAACAGAGTTAATGTTTCGGGTCTAATGACCCTTGGACCCAAAATGTTAACTGTTTTCTCTTCACAGACGTGGCCAGCAATTTCTGTTTTTGTTTATGATTTCTGCAATTCTTTATTTTTTTGTTCTCTTCCTTCCTAATTATTTTATGACATTTCCGTTTTGATCTTCTTGCCTGATTGGCTGCCTTTTGAGGAGTAAGTGAATCGTCTGATGTCACCTTCAAATTTGTTCATCTCATTTAATCTGCACATTATCAATTTCACTTGTGTTTAGAAGGTCCCACTGGTCTTTTCTTCTTGCCTCACGTGCCTCGTTACCTGCTGCCTCCAAAGTATGAATTCAAACAGCTTTGCCGACTCAGCTTTCAGAAATCTTGGTACGGTCCTACTTTCTTCCGAAGGCTCTGACTTCCAATTACTTTGTGATGAATGCCTAACCAATTATTACCAAGCACGGTGTGTGATATTCTTGAAAACATATTAGGAAATAATGTTAGGTTCAAGAATTTCCTGTTGCTGGAGTAGAGCCAATAGTGGTAAAAGACACTGAAATTGAAGCAAAACAAAAAAATAGCTTCACTACTATTAATTACAGATTTCAATGTTCAACAGACGAATGTTGGATTGCAAACAATGCACACAGATTATCCACTAATGTTTATCAAGAAGATAGGGAAAAATGTTCATCTAATTACAGAAGTGTAGGACAATTGATGGATTAAGTAATTGGGTAAACTGGGTCAAACTGCGTTCAGTATAGAGAAGTAAGATCAGTTTCTTTGAAATCTGGGAAGGTAAACTGGAGTATTTTTCAAGTGCTGAGAAACTAGGAACTGTAAGGGAGCAAAGAGTTTATGATGTACTCAGATTACAAAATGCCGGCAGCTACAAAAAGCAATGGCTAATGAAGTACTGACCTTCATCAAGGCAGCTTGAAATCAAAGTGGAAGAAAGTTACGTTTCAGTTAAATGAAGTCTTGGTCACATCCGATCTGAGCTACAGTGTACAGTTCTATGCACATTGTCTCTGGGAGATATGTTGATCTTAGAGATGTCTGCCATACAGATTCATCAGAATAATACCAGGGGTTAAAATTATGAGGAAAGATTCACCTGCTCTTATTTTAAATTTCCAGCAACCACAGCATTTTGCTTTTATTCCAATGTTCCCCAAGAATCTATTCTTTCAACAAGATGGCCTCCGCTTCTTCCAATGAGGACAGGCCCAACCTACTAAAAGCCCTCTTTAAACAATCCCTCTATACCACGGAGCAACCTAGGGAACCTTCTATGTGCTGCCAAGTTGATCTTTCCTTAAAAAGGGAAAGAAACTGTTCACATTATTCTAGGTGTCTTGTGTAGTCTCAGCAAGACTTCATTATTATAGCCCATTACCTTTGAAATAAAAGCCAACATTCCACTTGTCATCCCAAGTACCCAGTGAGCATGTATGCTAGCTTTTGTGACTTATGCACAAGGTTTCCCAAATCCCTGTGCTGTAGCTTTCTGCATTCTTCCTGTTAAAGTGCATGTGCCAGGTTTCTGCTCACTTGCCTAACCTGTCTACATTCCCCTACAGATTCTGTCAACCTCACCACTTGCCTTCCCACTGTTATTGGGTCATCCACAAGCTTGGCTTAGCATATTCCCCTCATGCAAGTCATTAACGTATATTGTAAGTAACTGCAGCCCCAATGATACCTGTGAAACTCCATCAGTTACATTTTGTATCCCACATGTGCTCCCCTTATCTCAAATCTCTCTATCAGTTTGCCCAGAGAACGCAGCAAATGGAGAGAAATGACATTGGCAGAAAGAGCAAGGAGGGAATAGGGAGAATTTCAGGAGAGACAGCAGGCAAAAGTTTGAACTAATGCACAAAGGAAACCTCTGCCTTCATAACTCTGGATGGGTTATAAAGTGCTGAATCATGCCATTTGGACTCCAAAATGTTTGAGTCATGCCTGACAGACAGAAATATCCAATTGTATAGGTAGACTATGTCTACCTACATGACTGCCTGATGCAAAGCAGCACCTGAGAAAAACACAAAGCAACTGCAAATGCTCTCCTGGAAAACAGACAGCTGACATAGCAGTCATCCTCACAAAAGACTAAGTTTACCAAGGCACAAGTCACCTACCCTTAACCAGAACACTTAAAACATCACCCAAGCTGCTAAGAAAATGAAAGAAAGTGGAGACACCCTGCTCAAAATTGGAGACCTGCCTAGCACTAAAAAGCTAATTAACCAAGGCTAGAAGAACGAATGGATTTGCGCATGTGCCTTGTTTTTAAATTTAGGAACAGGGGTGTACTGAAGATCTGGAGTAGCGTGTGCAGTTTTGGTCTCTTTATCCAAAGAAGGATGGTGGCACAGTGGTTAGCACTGCTGCCTCACAGCACCAGGGACCCGGGTTCAATTCCAGCCTCGGGTGACTGTCTGTATGGAGCTTGCACGTTCTCCCTGTGTCTGCGTGGGTTTCCTCCAGGTGCTCTAGTTTCCTCCCACAGTCCAAAGATGTGCAGGTTAGGTGGATTGGCCATGCTAAATTGCCTGTAGTGTTCAGGGAGGTGGAGGGTGTATATTAGTTAGGTCATAGGGGGATGGGTCTGGGTGGGATGCTCTGAGGTTCAGTGTGGACTTGTAGGGCCTGTTTCCACGCTGTAGGGATCCTATGAAGGGTATTCTGACTATGGAAAGAGTGCAAAAACTGATTGCTGGGTTGGCAGGGCTGACGTACCTAGAGAGACTGAATCAATTAGGACTATATTCACTGAAACCTACAAAATTCTAACAGGGCTGGGCTATCTGAAACAAGGGGTCACAGTTTAAAGGATACAGGATCAGCCAGTTAAGTCTGAGATGAGAAGAAGTTACTTCACCCAGAGCAGCAAGCCTGTGGCTCTGCCACAGAAAGTGGTTAAAAGCAAAAACATGGACTATTTTCAAGGAGGAATTAGATAATAGTTCTTAGGGCTAAAGGGATCAAAGGATATGGTGAAAAAGTGGGAACAAAGTACTGAGTCGGATAATCAGCCATGATCACACTGGATGGCCAAGCAGGGCTCAAGGACTGACTGACTATGTTCATGTGGAAACAGACAATACTCCTTTTTAGCATAAAGTAACATCTTGCAAACATGTATGTTTTTCCCACCAGGAATACACAAACAAGGGGCTACAAACTAACTGCAACACTGTTACTGGCCAGACGCCCTAGTGCATGGACGATTTACACACAGATTGCTATTATGTGCAGAAATGCAGCAGCCAATTATAAACTCTACTGACCGCAGCTAAGATAGATTTCAAGTGCAGATTCTTTTGTGTCAACTGACTTTTGTGATATTATACATGGCAAGTCAGAAAACGTGATCTTAGTCTTTCCTATCTTGACTGTCGCTTGTTAATTTCTGTAACTTTCTCCACACAGTCTTCTGGGGTTGGGAGGAAATCGCCACCCGAACAAGTCTCTTCCACCCCACAATGATCTTCCTAACTCCAACCATTCTTGCCAATTCCTCATCAACCCTATTAATTCAATTCCCATCACAACCTTACTTATTCCCCTTTGGGGTCTGGATGACAAAAAGGTCCTTTCGCCAAACCATTTTCTTCGTTCCCTCCCACACTGTTTTGCTTGCTTTCAAAAGTTGACATTAAAAAAAAAGACTGATGAAAATGCGACCATCTACTCTCTGGCCACAGAAGCAATTAGAATCTGTTTGCTACTTATAGTTCAAAAAAAACTTGCCATTTCTGATGATCAACAGAACAGGATACAAACGTACTTAAGATCACTTCGAAAATTTGGTATGCTTTTAAATACTAGAATTATCATTTTAAAAAATAAGATTCCAGGAATTAGAACACTACAATTTATACCCCCAGATGCCCTGTTCTGTTGTGTTTCACTTCATATTTCAACTCAACAATGACACCACCTGCCTTCAATTACAAACCAACATTTTAATTAAAAGCAGAAGTAGGTCTGACTGATCATTCAATAAGATCATGGCTGCTTTATTTGGGATTCAAATTCCACTTTCCTATTTATTAAGCTGGAGAAGATTCAGAAAATATTTACCAGGATGTTGCCAGGAATGAAGGGTTTGAGCTCTGAGGAGATGCTGGGACATTTTTTTAAACTGAAGAGTAGGAGTTGAGGGGTGATGTTATAGAGGTTTAAGATCACAAAGGGTAGACTTCGAATGAATAGCAGGAGTCCCTTCTTTAGGGTGGGAGAATTTCAGGACTAGGAAGCATATTTTTAAGGTGAGAGGAGAAAGATTTAAAGACAAGATGGGCAACTTTTTTAGATAGTGTGGTTTGTGTGGAATCCAAGGGAAGTGATGGATGTGGATAGAGTTACAACACTTAAAAGCCAAGTGGATAAATACATGAAAAAGAAATGTTTGGAGGGATACAGGCCAAGTGCAGGCAGGTGGGACTAGTTTAGTTTGGGATTATGGTCAGCATGGACTGAAATTAAAGGGTCTGTTTTCGTGCCATATGACTCCATGACTATGATTATAACCTTTGATTTCACTGAACAATGGTGTACTTTGGGCACAGTCGTATCTTATAATATGATAATGAACTAAAATTAAAGTCAAAAGGTAATACAGAATTTGGACACTGAACTTGTACCCATCAATGTTCGTAGCAATTTACTAGCTTCAGTTTGGTAAGCACCAGGGTCACTCAGCTCCTGATCTCAATACAGCTTTGGCTGAAACACATACAAGAGAATCCAAATTCCAGAGGGGAGACTAGACTGAATGCACTTGACATCAAGGAGCTAAGCAAAATTGAAGTTAAAAGGAATCAAGGGTGAAACTCCCCATTTCTTCGGATCATAACGCGTGCAAAAGGGAGGTAGTTGTGTGACGGTCAGAGGAATGTTATCACAGCTCCGGGGCAACTCTGCAGGCATGCCTTACTGTACTGTCCTGAGTCCAACTATCTTTAGCTGCTTCAATGACCTTCCCTCCATCACAACTTCAGAAGAGAGGCTGTTTCCTGATGATTGCACAATGTCCAGCACTATTTGTGCCTCCTAAGAAACAGAAGCACTCCATTTCCAAATGCAGCAAGACCCTGACAATATTCATGTTTGGACTGAAAACTGGCAAGTAACATTAGCGCCACAGAAGTCCAGGCCATGACCATCTCCAACAAGAGAGAAAAACAAAAACTACCAACCTTAACATTCAATGATTTCATTTGATTTGATTTATTATTGTCACATGTACCTAGGTACAGTGAAAAGTTTTGTTCTGCATGCAGTACAGACAGATCATACCATACAAAGTGCATTGTGTGATTGAACAGAGTGAGGAACACAATGTTATGGCTGCAGAGAAGATGCACAAAGAGCAGAATCAACATTACATTTCAAATTTGAGGCCCATTCAGAAGTCTAGTAACTGTGGGGAAGAAGCTGTTCTTGTATCTGTTGGTTCGTGTGTTTAAGCTTTTGTACATTCTACCCGACGAAGAGGGTGCAACACACTATAACCGGGGTGTGAGGTGTCTTTGATTATGTTGGCTGCCTTTCTGAGGCAGTGAGAAGTATAAATGAAGTCAAAGGATGAAAGGTTGACTTGCATGATGGACTGGGATGTGTTCACAACTCTGTAGCTTCTTACAATCCTGGGCACAGCAATTACCATAACAAGCCATGATGCATCTGGATAGAATGGTTTCTATAGTGCATCTACAAAAACTGGTTAGTGTCTTTACGGACATGCCAAATTTCCTTAGCTTCCTGTTGTAGTAGTAGAGACGTTGTGTTTTCTTGACCATCGCATGGGGCGTACCAGGACAGATTGATGGTGATCATCATTCCTCGGAACTTGAGGCTCTTGACTACCTCCACCTCAGCTCCACTGATGTAGATAGGGGTGTGCCCTCCACCTTGCTTCCTGAAGTCAATGACCAGCTCTTTCATTTGCTGATGTTGCGGGACCATGCACTCACTCTTTCCTGTATTGTCTCACCTTTGTTTGCAATCTGGTCTACAATAGTGGTTTGTCAGCAAACTTTTAGATGGAGGTTGGACAAAATTTGACACAGTCATGAGTGCAACAGGGAGTATAGTAAGGGGCTGAGTAAGCAGCCTTGCATGACGCTGGTGTTGAGGACTATCATGGAGGTGCTGTTGCCTATTCTCACAAATTGCGGTCTGTGGGTCAGGAAGTCGAGAATCCAGTTGCAGTGGGTGGAGCAGCAACCTAGGTCTCAAGAGTTTGGAGATTAGTTTGGTTGGAATTATAGTGTTGAAGGCAGAGCTGTAGTCAATAAGTAGGAGCCTGATATAGACAACTTTGTTATCCAGATGTTCTAGGGATGAGAGTAGGGCCACAGAGATGGCATTTATCTTGGACTTGGTGCGATGTAGGCAAATTGCAAGGGATCAAGGTAGGCTGGGAGTCTAGAGTTAATGAGCCATGGCTAGCGTCTTGAAACACTTCATAATTATGGAGGTCAGAGCCACCGAGCAGTCGTCGTTCAGGCACACTGCATGAGTTTTCTTTGGCACCAGGATGATGGTGATCTTCTTGACCATCACTGAATTCCTCATTACCATAAAGGAATGCCAACTTAAGACTGAGTTGAGGAGGTTTTTTTTCCTCTTTGAGGGTCTTTGGAGCTCTTTGCTACAGAGAGCTGTGGGAGCAGAGTCCTTGCATACATTTAAGACTCAAATATAACGATGCTTGATTAGCAGATGAAGAGCATTACAGGGAAATCCAGGGAAGTGGATGCGAGGAATGTCCGATCAGCCATGAGGGGCTGAATGGCCTATTCCTGTTCTTGTTTCTGATTTTGCTAACATTGAGGATGACAAGTGACCAGCAATTGAATGGAACTAGCCATATGCTATAAAGGTCAGAGGCTAGGAATCCTGCATGAGCCAAAATAATTGAATAGTTCTATCTAGCAGCTGACAGTGACATGGTGAGCTGAATGCACTTCTACTGCTTGATTGGCTTTGAACTTCATCATCATGCCTCACCTGCATCCTTTTCACAGACAATGAGACATCATTACATCCTAGCTCTACAGCACAAAACATTATAAATTTTATCTGCATGAGGCTCTGAAACACAGTTCTAGCAGAAAAGCATCATTGCAGCGATATTTTTCGTCAAGTTAGTGATCTGAAATGCAACTGTGCTGGGCTTAATGTTACACCAAGCTCTGAGAAAACTAGGGAATTAGGGCAAGACACAAGATAAAGTTATTACTATTAAATGCTGTGCCAAACAGAAATTGTGTTAATGCAAAATACTGTAGATGCTGCAAATCTCACACATTAACAGAAAACACCATAAATACTCAGCAGGTCAAACAGCATCTAATGAAAAAGAAAAGCAGGATAAACACTTCAGGTTGCTAAAAGGTCGACCTGAAAGAAAGATTAACTGTTTTTCTCCCTCAACAGATGTCACCTGACCTGTTGAGTATTTCTGTTTTATTTATAGTTTTGGTTTTCAGTATACAAGTTACGTTAAATTTTGTGCAGAACATTAGTTACACCACAAATTTAGTACAAACAGTTTGAGTCTCCTTACTTAAAATAAGATATAAAAAGATAATAATAGAGAAGATACAAAAAGATCTACAATGAAATCACTAGGAAGTTACACCTATCAGGAAAGAGTCAATAGATTGGGAGTCTTTCTCCAGAAAAAGGAAAGGTGGTCCAACTGAAATCTTTAAAATAATGGAGAAGTTTAACAGGGCAAACAGATGAGATTCCTAATTGTGAGTAATCCAAAAACGAAGATCAGGAGACATTAATAAATCCAACAAAGAATTCAGGAAAATGTTCTGAATAGTAGTTATAATATGAAAATTGCAATCTCCAACTGGTTGAGGTGAACAGCATCGATACATTTAATGGGAAGCTAGGTAACCACAAGTATTGTTGGATGCAATGTTAGGATCATAAGTAGAAAGGGTTTTCTCACCAAATGGATTATTTCTCCATTTCAACTTCATTAATTCTATTCAAATAGTTATGTAACTCTGTAGTTACAAATAGATTTAAAAAAAACTTTAGATTCTCCACAAATAGATTATAAAGAATGTCTATACTTCACATTGTGAATACAACATGCCTTTACATAATCATCTGATGCTCGACGATGGGTTCTGTGCCTATTCATTGGCAAATAAGTCCATGACTGCGTTTGCACTCCACGATCAACATAGTTCTGAAAAATAAATGTTTAGAGCAAAGCACTTATTTTTGGGTGGAGTGTAAAGACAAAGTGATTCTGGTATTGAAGTAAAACAAGTATAAAATATTCTGATTCCATCAAGGAGCATCGGATCCTTCCTTGATGAGTCAGCAGCTCATACCTTACTTATGTAGATAATGGTTAATACTGAATAAGAACATGCCTAGTAAACGGGAAGAATAATTAATTATTTATGTAGTACTTTGAGATTCCATAGCAGCTCAATAGAAGGTACTAAACAATTTTCTTTCATTGAATCGTACACCACCATGCAAGACACAAGGTGGATACTTGGGACATTAACCAAATGTCAATTCTTTGGCTTCCAATCAAGCAATCTCACTGCCTTTTATCCCCATAGCTCTACAAATGGTTTCTTAAGTATTTTTCAATTCTATTTAGAAGCTTCCTCCACTTTCAGATAGTACATTCCAGACTAGGCATCTTAACATATGGGATGCTCTGTCTTGTAAACAGGAACAATAAAAAAGTTATATTAAACTTTCACAAACCTCTGGTCAATGTTATAGTTAGTTACATGAACCAAAGGTCTTGGGAAAAGCACATCGGCTTACAAGGAGGACTTCAAGAAGTCCCTCGTCCCTGCTGAGTGGAGCAAATTGGGATTGTTCTTTCCAAGAGGAAAATGGCATGATATAACACAGGAACTCAATACTGAGGAGTTTCTAACTTGTTTTGTTTCTACTGCCACGTGAATTAGCACCCTGAGATAATTATAAAATTGTTGACAAAAGCAAATGTTATTACTTTTGGAACGCGCTAATTAAAATGGTGAAAGCAAATTCCACAGAACTTTCAAAGGGCAAGTGGACTTGAAGAGGACTAATTTGTACAGTTACAATTGAAAAAGTGGAATTTAGACTAAATTTAATGGCTCTTTCAAAAAGGCTGATATGGCATGAAGAGCAGAAAGCTGTCCTCAAGATTCTAACAATCACACACTAAAAAAATCTCTCTCCACCAGTACCCTCTTGGTTCCTTTGTCAATTATCTTAATATACTTCCATCATTAGTTACAGAAACCCATGCCAATAGAAACAGTTTTCCTCATTTACCCCATTAAAATCTTTCATGTCTTTTGGAAAGCTAAATATTCCTTAACTTGCTCTTTAAAGAGCAATCCTGGCCACATTTTCTATAAAACCGGAGTTCCTGCATCGTTAGTAATACTATGTGGATCTCCTCCCCTTGCCCTTGCCCTCTCCAATACCTCGGTAAAGTAAGATAACCACTGATATAAATAATTTAAGTACTTTACACTATAACTTCTTTGCTTTCATACTGTATTCTTTTTAAGTCCTGTATGCAAGATCAAACTATAAAACATTTTCAGATATGTTTTGCCTTTAACAAATTCGTAAAATGTATGGAATATATATTAACCTGTGAAAGGGCGTGTTTCATTACTGACCAATCTGGAAATAATTTTGTGTAGGGAAAGGACATGGCTTTGGGTGCTTCATATCTCCCTGCATTAAAGAGGAGGATGTTGTCAATGCTGAGTGCAAAAGAAAAGTTGGAGAAATTGAATTGGATACAAATAAAAAGAGGTACTCAAAAAGGTTAGCAAAGTCGAAAGACTACCTGGTCCAGGTGACATAGGAAGTATGGGGGAAGTGCACTTTTATAGTTGCATTCACAGCAATCTCTTCTTTAGCAAGAGAGATACAAAGCACTCATTTGGTATCTTGCCCTTTGCATCTGTGGAAAGATTTATTCTGGATCCTGATTAAATCCCACCTTTGACAACTAAAGAATCATCACCACAACAAGTTGATCAATCTTCCTACTGCTCTGTTCTAGCTCTTTGAAGTGCTAAATCCCATACCTCCACTTTTGCCCATAACCCTTCAGGTCCCTCATCCTCAAGGACTGTTACAAATCAGTTTATTTTTGAAATTAATTTCCACAACATCATAAAGCATCCTAAAACTAATGCTGTCTCTCATCTCCACTTACAAGCTTTTCCCACAGATTTTAAATTGATCTCTTCTATGATCCATTCAAAGAAACAGCTTTTCCCCTAGGTATTCTAACAAAAACCCCGGCCACCTTCATAACCATTATTACATCACCTCTTTATTTTCTCTGTTCCAAGGAGAATAATTCCAACTTTTTCTCGTGAAATTCTCCATCCCTGCTAATATCTTGGTGAAATTTTTCTATAGCCTTTGAGGTCTTTCACAACTTTCCTCAAGTATTTTGCTTAGAATTGTCTTTAATAATCTAGCTGAGGCATAACCAGATAGGCCTCAAATTTATAAGCCCAAGTAACCATTTAAAAAACTACCTTGTAACTTGCTATACCACCTTTAAGTTTTTAATTATATGAATATTTGCAAGTAGCTAATTTATAGAACACTTTGCCATCTTTAAAGTAATAATTTACTTCAAAGAAAATTATTGTTGCAAAGGTAAGCTAATTAAAATGTTGGCTTTAGTGACTGACAGAACAACTAAAGAAATGGCAGTTCAGAAGGTTACCTGTTTGTTTAATAGAGTTTGAACAGAACAGATAGAGCTACCATAGCAAATGGCACTACTCAGCTAGAAAAATTGTAAACCTGGGAAAATTAACTTAAAGGCTAGCATGAGGACAGTCCAGAGCAGGCCAAGTCATCATGGCTATGATAGAGCTGAGGAAGGCTATTTGGTTTCAACTTATCCAGGTGTTTGCTGAGAAAAATTAGTTCCAGTGTGGACACCGTATAGTTTGAAACTTATTGACATTGGCGGTGTTCTACCAATGAGAGTTACCTAGACCTGCACTGCAAGCAGAGTAAAATATGAACTACCTCGGAGTGAGTAAGGCTTAGTGTGAATTTTGGAGGCAGGGAGAATAGAAAATGGAAGATTGCATGGCTTGCAGTTAGTGGGAGAATCTACAACGGTCCCTACATAATCTTCAGCCAACTAAAGGAACATGCAGATTAACTTGGTACTATTAATCTATAACTAGAACAAGGGATGGAGGATCCACAAGCAAGAGACTCGACCTGAGAACAGCTGGAGTCAAGGAAAATTCCCACAGAACTGCAGTGTTGTATACTTATAAGTGGTCTCTATACAAGCAAATAACTTAAGATTGATATGTCTTAAGAAAATATTTTGGAGGAGAAGTATGAAGTAAACAAGTGCATAACATAGGTAATTATAAATCACATTGTTAACTAAAACTATATCACTATTTACTTAATTTTTTATATGTAAAATTATTGTGTTTTATTTAAAAAGAAGATGTGAAATCCTCTGGCATTGTTCAACTGGGTAAAACACGGTTTTCCGATTTTTCTTTAAATGTTAATGTTCCTAAACAGATCGTTAGCAACACCAAGGTGTCTCTGGCTGTCTACACTCATGTAATTTACAATGCACTGTCTTTCAATGGTGCATAGCTTCATACTTTGCATTGAATCACAACTCACGTACTTCTGCCCATTTCACCACCTTTTATCATTTCAAGTCTGCAAACACACACAACCCCCACAACTATTTACATTGCAGACGATACAAAACTTGGTAAAGTTTATAAAACAGCTTCCAAATCAAACTCTAGGTCTTTGAATCAAAATTAGAGAATGCACCCAAAACCGGTCTTTGGGGAACATGATTGCACCTAACTCCCAGTTTCCATTCACTCCCTGCTTCCTATCAATGAACCAATTCAGCATCCACACGACTTCCATTCTCTGTGTTGTACATGATCAACTTCCTTTTAAGTCCATATAGATATTTATCTACTACATCAATTTTTTGTTATCACTAAAGAATTCAAATAAGCAGAACTAATTTATCTTTAATAAAATAGTGTAGTTCTCCATGCTTGTCCAAAAGGAAGAAGTACATTCAATCCCATTTACAGTAATCTCTCCAACCACTGAGGTTAGGCCAACTAGCCTATAGTTTCCTTTGTTATTCCATTCCCTTTCCATGAATAGTGGTAGCAGCAGCCCTCGAGTCACAGAATCAGAATGTACAACACAGGTGCTCATTCAGTCCACTGTGTTCATACTTGCAAGAGCAATTCCACTAAACTTAGTTTGCAGAAGGCTCCCGTGATGCCACATTTTCCCTCCTTAGGTGCTTACCTAATTCCCTTTTGAAACTTCAATTTCATCTATCTCCACGACACACTTCACTAACTGAATAAAGATTCTAAACACTCACTGCATAAAAATGTTTTCCTCCTATCCCAACAAGATATTTTGCTGAAGGAACACAGCAGGCTAGGCTGCATCAGACAGAATTTCCCCTGATACTGCCTGGCCTGCTGTGTTCCTCAGTTCCACACTGATCTCTGACTCCAGCATCGGCAGTTCTTACGATCTCTGAGATGTTTTGCTGATCATTTCAAATCAACATCCTCTGGTTCTTAATTCTTGAGCCAATGGGAATGGTTGCGGAAAAATTAATCTGTCTAAATCATCAATAATTTTGAGCAACTGTCAAATCTCTTCACCTCCAGGTTTCACCAATCTATCCAAATAATAGAATTCCCTCATCTCTAGAGCCATTCCCAAAACCTTGTCTTCAGCTCTCTAAAGTTTTCACATTTATATAAAATTGTGCCCAGATTAGGACATTATGCTCTGGCTGAGGCTAAACCAACGTCATATAGGACTTCATCATAACTTCTTTGCTTTTGTGCTTTCTACCTCAATGTAGGAAGTCCAGATCTTGTATGCCTCTTAAAAACTTTCTCTACCTGCCTTCAGCAATTTGTGCATAAAAAGCCCCAAGGTTCTCTACCTGCAGATCTTTCAAAATTGTATCATTAGGTTTAGATCTCTGGCACTGACTTCTACTCAATGAGGACCGAAAGATCTCCAATGGCTCTGATTTTTACCTTTAGTTTTTCAGTCTTCTGTAATGCTTACCTTTTTAGCATATCTTCTCTATTATCCTGTCCATGATTTCACTTTCTTTTTACTGTATGTTCATTGCATCAGGGATCACAGAAGTCAACAGATATGTAGTCACTTAGAATTTTAGCCACATCCTCTGTGCCTCGACATGAGCAGCCCCAATTTTTAGGGCCAAATTTATGCGCTTTTTAGGTATCTGTGATCAATCTGTTCAGTGATGTTACTGCAGACCTCGGAAACAGGTGGGACTTGAACCCAGCCTCCTGGCTCAGAGATAGGGACAAGACCATTGTACTACAACAGCCCTTCGCCTTTCACATTATGTTTACAAACTGTTTTAAGATTTAATTCAATGTTGAATTCTTCTGTTGCAACTTTCTACTGCTTCCCACATTAAACTTCTCAATTCACTCCTGCGCTTTCCAGAAATCTTCCTAGTTCTCCAAACATCTTCTACGTTACATGTTTGTAAACTATTTTCCCATTGTGCAGATAGACCAAGTTTTTTTTTTCTATGCTCTTTGCATCACATTTCCCCATTGCGCTCACTGTTTTGCTTAGTTCTCTATTTTATAAAACTGGTAATTACCAGAAATGTTTTTCAGTTCCATTTTAATCCATTTTCTAGGAAAGAACACTGCAATTCTGCTTACAATGTGTCCAATTTGAACATGAACTAGTTCTTCCTTGAAAGCCTCCCATTTATTATTTTACCCGATAACCTTGGATTCCTTCCCAATAAGCCAGTGGAAATCTAAGCCCAAGAATTACTCTAAACCTAAAACAATGATGCAATCACTGTTTCCCAGAGGATCTCCCACACAAAAAAGTTCCACATTTCCACTTCATTGTCAGAATCAGATCTAGCACTGCTTCCTACCACAGTGGGTTTGAAATACAGTAATCCAGAAAGCTCTTCAATGTACACTTTAGAAGACACGCTCTTCCCTCAAATTAAAAGTAGACTGATTCCAGTGCGTTTAAGAGGCGTTCTAACTGAAGGCAAACAATCTCTCATCGCCAGTACTCAAGCGGAAGACTTCAGTATAACATCACTGAATGCTTGGCAATATGTTTCAAGCCTATAAGATTAGAGAACTTTTTTAAAATCTGCATGTGTTTCTCTGGTAAATACTTAAATAGAGTCAGAGTTGCACAACATGGAAACAGACCCTTCAGTCTAATTAGGCCATGCTGACTGTTTCCAAACCAAATTAGTCCCACTTGCCTGCATTTGGCCCTTATCCAAACACCCTTTAAATGCAGTAATTGTACCTGCACCACCACTTCCACTGGCAATTCATTCCACAAACCATCGACACTGCGTAAAAGAAGTTGCCCCTCATGTCTTTAAAACTTTCTCCTCTCTCATTAAAAATATGCCCCCTAGTTTTGAACTCTCCCACCCTTGAGAAAATACCTTTGCTATTCAGCTTATCTATGATCTTATAAATCTCCAAGGTCATCCCTCAACCTCCTACGCACCAATGAGAAAAAGTTCCAGCCTATTTTTAATAACTCTAACCCTGCAACATTCTGCTAAATCTTTTCTGAACCTTCTACAATTTAATAATAGCCTTCCTATAGCAGGGCAACCAGAACTGTACACAGTACTCCAGAGTGGGCCTCATTAACATCCTGCACAACCTCAAAATGGTACCTGTGATGTTTTCCAGTTTACATAAACCAGAAAACTCAAATCCGGAAATAACTTGGTTCCACGCGTTTTTTTTGGACTGGAGTGGTTATAGTATAATGAAAACAGATCGTTGCACAGCACCAGGTACATTCTACAAGGAAATCAACTGAGTTGAATTGTAATATGTGAAATACAGAGGTGGCATGGTGGGTCAGTGGTTAGCACTGCTGCCTCATACTGCCAGGGAGCAGAGTTCAATTCCAGCCTTGGGTGACTGCCTGTGTAGATTTAATATTGAGTTCAACAATCCCATTCTTTCAGCTTCACTCATTACATTCTCTGTCACCAGGTTCTCTCTCCCCTCCCCTGACTCCAGTGAGACTGTCTGCTCTTTCCAGTTTGGCAGTCAGACACACCACAGTTTTGCCATTCTCACATTTCGATCACCGTGGTTCAAGAAGGCAGCTCACCAGCACCTTCTCAAGGGCAACTAGGGATAGGCAAGAAATGCTGGCCAGCCAGCAATGCCCACATCCCACAACTGAATAAAAAAAGCACCATCAACACCCTTTCTTCCCCAGCACTTCACGCACCCACCACTGCATAAACCCTCCACATTTCACGTCAGCTCTGAACAGTCATCTAGACTAGAATCATTAGCTTGCTCTCTCTCTCCCCCCTGGAGGCTACGTGACCCACTGTGATTTCCAGCATTTTCTATTTTCAATAGAGCGGGATTGGCTCAAGGTTGTCACAATATCGGCTGAACAAAACAAAATATTAACATGATGTGAATGAAGGTAGTGGGTTCAGAAGGAGTTATTAGGACCAATGCCAGGTACACTGCTGAAATTTACCCAGGTCAAGGTATTTGAATCTGAATAGCGTTTTAGCCTGAAAGTTGGTCACATTAAGTAGTAGTAAATTAATTTCATTCAGTTAAAGAAGAGGCTCTTGCAATCAAGGTTTTAAGTTAGTTCAAATCACAAAGTAGGCTTTTAACCATGCAGCATTCCAGACATTCTGCCATAAACTAATTAATGCCACAAAATCATTAAGGTAATTGCATTTTTTATACCACAACTATGCCATAAACGGTGGACCATCTCTAAGGCAAGCTACTTGGCCAATATCTTTTTACACCCCACATAGATAAACACAAAAATTAAATTTTACAGGCACTGAAAATTTGGAAAAACTCAGCAAGTCATGCAGCATTTGTGGACAGCATGAGTTAATACTTCAAGTCAATGAACTTTCATACGAAATGAGTTCTGATGAAAGACATCAATCTGAAATGTGTTACGACCAGACCCTAGATGAGGTTCTTCAAATTGTTGACAGGATATTCCAAACTGCTAAGTGCTTGGGTGAGAAGTGATGAAGCAGCTCCTCTTCTTTATTCATTTATTCCTTTGGATTATTATAAGGTGGTCAACTTAAAAAGTATCCCTTCCCTTGCGGATACCATTTGCCATTGAACTTGTGCTTTGAGGAGCCAATTTAATCACACTTCCTTGAAATAACAGAGTACGAATGCAAGAATTATAGTAACACAATGGACATAAGAGGCTAGTCCAAATACAAGGAAATTGAAAAGAAGATATGTAAAGAAGTCTCTGAATTGTGTGCAAAGAGCAAGTAGTTAAATGTTGAATCTCTTGCAGTGAAGGTTACTGGGAGCATTGACGTTGATAGCTGAACAGTGTTTCAAAAGACTTACTTTTGCAAATTGGTTGAAATTCTTCAATACCGGTTTCTTTTGATCATGATTGAATTCTAGTATTTACAGTAAAAGAATCATTTTATTATCTTGTTACCTTTTAAGTAGTTTGTAGCACTCTTAATGAGAGAATTTCCTTACCTGCAACACAGGGTGCCGAGGAGATAGCTCAACTGCGACTTGAACTAAGACTGTTGCACATAAAAGCATTCAGTTTGACTAATGCCTTCCAGTAGAGTTGAAACTGGCTCTTGAAGCCCTGTCCTGTGTTTTCTTCAAAGGGAAGGCACAACTACAGTTTTGTACACAAACAGCAGGCGGGGAGCATGCCATTAAGCAGGGGGTCATCAGACTCTCATTACCTCCAAAGTAACAAGAAATCACAATCTAGCCTGTCTGAAATAATGTCTGAAGTTCCTTTGATACATTCCATTAGCGTCTTTCTTCAGCAAGCCACTTAATTTTCATTTGCTGCCATTTCTGGCTACATTAGCCCTCTTTTCAAACACATGTTTTGTGACCAGAAGCTTAAAATGTCCACTATACTTTAGTATTCTGATCGGTGGTAATGCCAAATATTAATTTTGCCTATACTGTAGTGGAAGCATACCACCAAATTCCTAACTGTGTTGGAAACTGCATTTGGATAGGGAAGTTGGAAGTCTAAAAATCAAATGCATTTTATTTTGTTGAACAAAAAGCCATGCTCTGGCAATGCAATGAAAATTCCAGGATTGTACATTTAAATTAGGGAATGGCCTAGTGGTATTATCGCTGGACTGTTGATCCAGAGACCCAGATAATGTTCTGGGGACCCAGGTTCAAATCCCACACAGGCAGTGGGATTTGAAATCAGTAAAATATCTGGAATGAAGAATCTAATGGTGTAAGAAAAACCCATCTGGTTCACTAGTGTCCTTTAGGGAAGGAAACTGCCATCACTCTGGGCAACTGGGGATGGGCAATAAATGCTGCTTAGCCAGCGATGCCCTCATTCCGTTAATGAATTTTTAAAAATTCACTTAAATTGCAGTGGTGCAGTGAAGAGATACTTCCTGGTATCAATTTCATCCTAAAATCAGTTACAGAGTCCTACTTTAAAATTGTAATTCTACAGAGAGCAACTAGTTTTCTTCGTTTTTTTTTTTGAATTAAATTAACATTTGTTGCAACTTTGATACAACTAGATCATCTTTGCTCTTTAAGGAACACTTACATACTAGATCCAGAAATGTATACTTACTGGTCTAAAATATTAAAACAAGATGTAAAGGTGTCAAGTTACAGAAAGCAATAATCCTGTATAATAAAATGGAACTCATTAATTCTGCACTCAAATCTAGATTTTCAAAGGCAAGGAATGAGGCTGATTTGATCATGACACTCTTGAGCGCACACAAACTCATTATTAATCACATACAGACTATCTATTCAGTTAACTTGCTAATCAATATTGTTAACGCAGTCAACATAATTACTTAAATGTAACTACACAAATTATAACCTCAAAACGTTGATCTGTAGTTTAAAGCTATACTTTAAAACTTAGTGCTGCAGATTTAGTGTGATACACTGAATTGCTTATGCAAACTTTGCTCACGTTTTAAGTTACATTATGACTGCTGCTCAACTTCTGGATAACTCTACTTACACTTATTAGATGCTGATTAATAATGTTTAATGCCTCCCTTGTAGTTTGGCTTCTATCTTCATGTTAAGGCAACAAGGGATTTCTTCACTTACACTGCAGATCAACAACAATCTAACTAAGAGTCAAGTAAATTTAATCCATTTCAATCCAAATCAAGTTAAATGTAATACAATTCAGGAACTACAGCAGACGCAACACATCCTTAGATCAGTGCTGAGAGATAAAAATCAGTGATAATCCTTTGTTGAATGACAGTGAATTAAAGATTCAGTTAACTTGGCATATTTTATCAAGATGTCAAAACTAATCATTCTTACAGCACCAATTACATTCCAGTTATAATAGTGCAGACCTGTTTACAATTAATCCTTCCCTCACAATTCTCTCCAATTGTCTGAACCCAGTGCAGTTGTTCCAGCAAAGCAATAACATTGAAAACTCCTGATATGGGCAAATTTGCACAAAAACCAAAATATTTTTACACAAAAAAATTTAATCTAGCCCATTCATATGCTTCCCTAAGCCTTAATCAGATCCCTCAAATATTGGTAACAAAGTTTCAATGTGATCTGAGGGGAGTGGACAGTTTGAATTTGGAACTAGAGGCGTCTGGGTTTTAGCTCATGTGTATGAGGAGGTTTAATGATTAAGTTGTCAGTATTTCAGGAGGCATGATTTTCTTTAAGTCAGTTTGGGGAGGTGGGGGAAGACTTGTGAGCAACAGAGTAAACATCAAGGTGCTTATTTTTGGTTTGCAAGGATTGGGATATTCTTTGCTAAGGTGAGAAAACCCACAGCATAAGAAGCTTTTCTGTTCACCTCACTGAAGTCCTAGTTGAAGTTACATGCATGAAACCATTTCATCTTGATTGAGGATTTGCTTCAGAAAGGTCAGGAAATGTTACCTCAGTGTGAAGGTTTTAGCTGAAAGCTCCAGACCAGAAGTTTTTGGAGGAGAAAGGACATAGAGAAAAGGTATACAGGAAGAAACTTTTCCTCTTGATGCAAGGATCAATAACAGGGGACCACAGATTTAAGGGAAGTGGCAGAAGGTTTAAAGGAGATTGAGGAAACACATTTTCACCCAGAGGGTTAACAGAGCCTGCAGCTCACTGCTATAAAAGGTGCAGAGGCAGAAACTTTCATAGAGTTTAAGTAGTACTTAGTTATGCACCTGCAATGCCAAGGCATAAGAGACTATGGGTCAATTGCTGGTAAATGAGATTAGAATAGTTAAGTGGCTGCTTTTGATTGACATGGACGCAATGGGCCTAAGGGCCTTTTCTAAGCTGTAAATCTCCATCACGCTATGGCCCAGGAGAGATCATCTGAAGCTGAGAAAGTCCAATCTTAGTTATCTGACTAGTCAAGAAGAAGGCAACCAAACAGAGGGCATTGCTGCTAAGTTTGCAGATAAGATAGATAAGTGGCGGGACTCGTAATGGTGAGGAGGCAAAAGGACCTGGGCACGGTAGGGGAGCGGCCAAAGAACTAGCAGATGCTTGGACATAGTGAACTTGTGGAAGAAGTTTTCACGAGGAGGAGAGACTAGGACCTGAGGGCACAACTTCAGAGGGAAGAGATGACCCTTTAGAACGGAGATGAAGAGGAATTTCCACAGCTGGAGTGGCAAATTTGTGGAACTCATTGCTGCAGACAGCTATAGAGGCAAAGTCACAGTGTATTTAAGACAAAGCTGGATAGGTCTCTGTATAGTAAGGGGGAATCAAAGGTTATGAGGAGAAGGCAGGACACAGTGTAGAGAAATGTATCAACCATGATTGAATGGTGGAGCAGACTCGATGGGCCAAACGACCTAATTCTCCTCTGATATCTTATGGCCTCATGGAGTTGAATTCCACATTATTAGATGTGGCGCACAGGGTGAAGAGAAAATAAAGTGGGAGACGAATAAATGAGAGGCGATTCAACCATAAAAAGGAAGATACAGACATTCTGCAACCATAGACATGACATCAGCATGGTATGTGCCTTTCTGGCACCAGAATCAAGGATGTCAGTGGTTGCAGGTTGTTTTGAAGGGGGAAATGGAACAGCAAAAGGACGTTGTCCAAGTTTGTACCTTAGACTAGGCAAAAGAGGAAGAACACAGAGGTTCCTGAAAACAGAATATGGGAGCTGGAAAATAAATTAAAAATCAGAAGCACAAAAGGTATCACTTCCATCATGACTGAACAAGAACAAGAATAGGCTAAATAGCTAAATGAACACACAGCTGGAACAAAGCTGTAATAAGGGATTTATATATGTTTTTAGACGAATGCATTGAGAAATCAACTCTGGAACAAGCTAACTACAGTTTAGCTTTGAACAACAAGATGGAGTTAATTCATAATCTTGTGGGTGATTCTTTAGGGAACTGTGATCATAACATAATTGAATTTTTCATTGGGATAAAAAAAAGTATACACCAATCCAAAACTGAGGTCATAAATTGAAACAAAGGTAACTACAATGATAAAAAGGGGTGAACTGGTTGTATTCACTATGAGGCATAACAGTGACTTGGCAACGGTTAATTATTAAAAGGAACAAATGCATGCGTTGCAGCAGATAAACATCCTTTTTAGACAAAAGAACACCACAGAAAACTGTAGTCTAACCACAGATAACGAGTGAAAATAAGGAGTCACAAAGTTGCTAGAAAGAAAGCAAGCCCGAGTATTGACAGTTTAGAATTCAGCAATACAGGATCAAAAGGTTGGTTATAAAAGGGGAAAATAGAATACAAAAACAAACTTGCAAGGAACATAAAAGCAAACTGCAAGAGGTTCTAAAAGAAAAATCCAGAGTGGATACAGGGGAATCAGATGATGTGTTGTATTTGGTCTTCCAGAAAGCATTCAACGAGGTATCTCACAAAAGGTTAAGCCATAAGAGCTCACTGCGTTGGAGTTATTATGCTGGCATGGATAAAGAACTGTCTCATGAGAAGGAAACAGAAAATACAGATAAGGGGTTCTTTTTTAAATTGGCAACCCGTGACCAGTGAGGTTTCACAGGGATCAGTGCTGAGGCTACAACTGTGTACAATATATAATACCGATTGCAAGGAAGGAAGTGAATGTATTGTAGCCAAATGTGCAGACAACACTAGGTGGAAAGGCAAGTTATGAAAGGGATACAAACAATTTACAATGATTTTGGCAGCATAAGTGGGCAAAAAATTGACAAATGGAGAGTAATGTATGAAAATGTGAAGTTTTTTCATTTTTGAAGGCAGAAGAAAAGAAGAGAATATTACTTAAATGGAGAAAAAAATCCAGAAAGTTTCAACACAAGGTAACTTGTGCATGGAAAACAAAGCTAACAGACAGGTGCAGCAGGTAATCAGAAAAGGTATTTCAAGGGGGTTATATTATAGAGTAGGCTGCAACTGTACACAGTGCTAGTGAGGCCACATCTGGAGTACTGTGGGCAATCTGATCTTATTGAAGCAAAGATATCAATTCATTGGAGGCAGTTCAGAGAAGGTTCATGAGGATGATCCCTGGTTTGGAAAGATCTTACGAACAAAAGCTAAACAGGTTGGGACTATGTTCACTAGAGTTTAGAAGAATAAAAGGTGATTTGATCAAAACACATAGGATTCTTAAAAAGCTTAACAGGGTAAATGCTAAGAGGATGTTTCCTTGTGGGACAATCTAGGGCCAGAGTGCGTAGTCTCAGAATAAAGACGTGCCAATTTAAGACTGAGAGGAGGGAGAATTGTCTCTGAGGGTTAAGGGTCTTTGGAACTCCTTGCTAGAGCGCTGTGGGAACAGACTCCTTATGGATGTTTAAGGCTGAGACAGATAGATTTCTGATCAGAAAGAGAATCAAGGCTTATGAGAAAAATGCAGGAGTGTGGATATGAGATATGGTCAGCCATGATCCGACTGAATGGTGAAGCAGGCTCAAGAGGCCAATTCCTAGTTGTTGTCTTGTTAAAATTAGAGAAGTTGAAAATGTAGGCTTGTCATTTGAAATGGGAAAATTGATAAATGAAGACTATGCAAATCGTAGAGAAATTCAATACACCATTAATTCTATTGTTACAAGAGAATAGAATAGAATAGAATCCCTACAGTGTGGAAACAGGCCATTTGGCCCATCAACTCCACACCTACCCACCAAACAGCATCCCACCTAGATCTGCCCTTACCCTACACCTGCATTTCCCATGGCTAATTCACCTAGCCTGCACACCCTGGATACTGTGGGCAATTTAGTACAGCCAGTCCACCTAATTTGCACATCTTTGGACCATGGGAGGAAACCCACACAGACATGTAGAGAATGTCTGTGTGGAGTTTGTACAGTAACCAGAGGAACTGAACCTGGGTCCTGGTGCAGTGAGGCAGCAATGCTAACCACTGAGCCACTCTGCCACCCTAAGACACAAGTAACAAAAACAAAGATGATAGGAGCAGGAGGCAGCCATTTGGCCCTTCAAGCCTGATCTGCCATTCATCACAATCATGCCTGATCGTCCAACGCAACCGATCAATCCTGTTTTCTCCCCAGAACCTTTGATTCCATTCACCTCAAGTGCTATATCTAGCCGCCTCTTGAATACATTCACTGTTTCGGCATCACTACATCCTGTGGTAATGAATTCCACAGGCTCACCACTCTGAGTGGAGAAATGTCTCGTCTCTGTCCTAAATGGTCTATCCCAAATCCTCAGACTATGGCCCCTGGTCCTGGAACTACCCACCATCGGGATCATCCTTTCTGCATCTACCCTGTCTAGTCCTGTTAGAATTTTATGAGTCTCTATAAGATCTCCCCTCATTCATCTGAACTCCAGCGAAAACAATCTTAACCTAGTCAATCTCTCCTCATACGTCAGTCCTGCCATACCTGGAATCAGCGTGGTAAATCTTCGCTGCAAGGGCATCCTTCCTCAGAAAAAAAAAAGAGACCAAAATGGTGCACAATATTCTAGGTCCTTCCTGGAGTAGTACAGTAGTATTTAAATAGTAATAGATTGGGAAAGGCTGATAGGAAACAGACCTGGTATCCTTGTACACCAGTCATTAAAAGCAAACAAGCAGGTGCTGAAAGTAGTGAGGAAGGCAAGTGGAGGCTGGCCTTCATTGCAATAGAATTTGAGTACAGTTGCAAGGAATTCTTACTGCAGCTGCATAGGACCTTGGTAAGCTCATATCTGGAAGTGTGCACACTTCCAGTCTCCTTATCTAATAAAAGGGATACTTGCCAGATAAGAAGTGTAGCAAAGATTCAGCAGGCTGTATGTTTGTTGTATGAAGAGAGATTAGGTTGACTGGGTCTATATCATGAGAGTTTAGAAAGAATGAGGGCATCTCATTTAAACATAAAATTTTGTCAGGACTGGACAGATTGGATGCAGGGATATTTCCCTCATTGGGGAGGGGAGTCCAGAATAAGGTGCGATTGTGTCATGATACATGACAATCCATTTCAGACTAAGATGAGAAATGTCTTCACTCAAAAGGGTGGTGAACCTGTGGAGTTCTCTACCACAGACAGCTATAGAAGTGAAAACACTGAATACATTCAATAAATATAGATTTATAAAAGCTAAAGAAGTTAAAAAATATCAGAAAAAAGTGGTGACATGGCGTTTAGACAGAGGATCAGCTATGATCATGCAGAATGGTAGAACAGGCTCAATGGGCTGAATACCTACTCCTCTTATTTTTTCATGCTTCTATGCTGGATTTACTTGTTTCTCACCTGGACAATGCTACCACAACACTATTCAAGATGAATGCCATCAATAAACATACAATTGGTTTGAATGGCAACTGGATGTAGCATCTTCCCAATGTACAATGCACACTAACCACAGGATCTGATTTTTGAACGTTTATATGAACAGTGTGCTTGCAACTAGGTTTTGCGAGGCCACTTCCAAGGGTATCAAGAGTCCATCATTTTTTTTGGGTCTGAACTTGTATAGGTCAAAGGTGGCAGTTACTTTATCCTGAATGACAATGAGAAATCAGAATGGGTTTTTATCAAGAGTCTGAAAGCTTTAATAGCCACCATTTTGACATCAACCAACAAAATACCGAATTTATAAATTTTAATTCCACAACTCACTAACATTTGGATTATGGAATTTAACTCTTTAGCAACCATTTTCAGCACTATGGACACGTGTTAAGTGCAAGTGCAGCTATTGAGGAGCTTAGCCACACTAAACACCACAGTGGTGAAGGTAAGAGATAGTAGGAACTGACAATGCTGGAGAATCTGAGATAACAAGGTGTAGAGCTGGATGAACACAGCAGGCCAAGCAGCATCAGGAGAGCAGGACGTTTCGGGTCTTGACCCTTCTCTTCTGAAGAAGGGTCTAGACTTGAAACGTCAGCTTGCCTGCTCTCCTGATGCTGCTTGGCCTGCTGAGTTCACCCAGCTCTACACCTTGTTATCGGTGAAGGTATTGTGCTGGCTGCAAGTGTTGACAATGAGCTAAATGGCACAGGGTCAACATGATTAAAGAAGTGAATGCGTAGATCAAATATTGGTGTGAGAGAAATGGGTTCATAGGACATTGGCACCAGTACTGAGAAAGTGGGAGCTATTCCAAAAGGGATGGGCTCCACCTGAATCATTTGGGACCAGAACCCTGCAGGCTACATAACAATGGCTGCAGATAGGAACTTAAAAACTTAAATAGTGCAGGGGTAGGTTCAGTTACATAGAAAATAATAACATCAAAGCTAAAAGATAAGATAGGATTACACACTAGAGATGAGGTTGGTTGCTACCAGAAAATAAAAGGAATGGACACAATGTGTGAATGTCATATTGCACCAAGGAACTATAAAAATATCAAGAAATGCAACAATAGAAAAAAGTGTAAAGGCTTTGTATCTCAATGCATGAAGCATTCAGAATAGGTCAGATGAATGGATGGCAGAAATCAAAGTAAATGAATATGATCTCATAGTCATTACATAAAATGGTTACAAGTAGATCACTTAACATTCAGAGATATTTGACCTCAGGGAGACTGCAGGGGTGGAAAAGATGATTGTTAATAAGCACTGTTAATAAGAAATTCAAATCAGGACAGTTAAGAGAGATGACAGGCGGCACAGTGGCTCTGCTGCCTCACAGCGCCAGGGACTTGGGTTCAATTCCACCCTTGGGTGACTGCCTGTGTGGAGTTTGCACATTCTCCCCGTGTCTGCATGGGTTTCCTCTGGGTGCTCCGGTTTCCTCCCACAGTCCAAAGATGTGCAGGTCAGGCGGATTGGCCATGCTAAATTGCCCATAGTGTCCAGGGATATTTAGGTTAGATATGGGGAAATGCAACAGTAGGGGAATGAGTCAGGGTGGGATGCTCTTCGAAGGGGCAGTGTGGACTTGTTGGGCCGAATGGCCTGCTTCCACACTGTGGGGATTCTATGATTTAGGCTCGGATGACATACAGTCCACTGGGTGGAGGTTTAAAAAAAAAAAAAAAAAAAAGGGAAAGAAGATACACGTAGTAATGTACCATCACCAACACAGCAATAACAGCCTCTTTCTCCCCTTCCAATTCACAAACTTCACGACCTGATCAGGTTGCAGCTGAGTATCTAAAATGAAAAAGGCACAAGACGACAACTGTGCTGCGGTGGGTGAAGCAGTAAGTGCATGCTCAGACCATCCACAGCTTATAATAAAAATTGAGGTAAGCGGAAAGCAAGATGGAAGGATTAAGTATGAGAATACCGTTATCAATTGTTTTAGATCCACAGCTGACTAAGGACTCAGCTATGGCTGCACCAATACCATCACAAATGTCCTCCACCGAGACAAGGATATGCAGTCATGCCTGTCATTTGCAAGCAAAGCGCTTCTGCCTCCAGTTGTACTCTTACTTGATCTACAGAAGAGAGCAGAATCTATTAGATAGTGTGGAGCGAAGTGCTTGGCTCTCATGACTGAATGACTAGGAATCTGTACAAGCTGCAAGATGTGGGTGAGGCTTGTAATGCTGAAAAGTAGTGTAACTGTCTCTTAACGGCCTTATAAAATGGCAAATGAAGCTACTCAATTTAAGGGCAATTAGGGATGGACATTAATGCTGGCTTAGCCAGCAACAGCTACATTCCATGAAGGAATATAGGAAGAAGTGACAGCATCGGATGAGGTATACGATGCTATTTACAATGGTAGAAATTTTGGTAAGTGTAGGAACTGTGATGCACTGGGCCACTGGAACTGATGACGACATATGGCATTCACATTCACCATTTTTGAGGTCACTGAACATACTGTAATACTGCATCCAGGTCCTTGGAGCTAGAGTCTCAGCATCAAATATCAAAGCTATCTGCTCCCACTGCCATTAGAGTTTATCTGCGGCCCTAATGGATAAAGGGCCTTTACTCTTCTGTCCACCTCTTTCAAAGTGTACAGCATGCCACCCAAGAAACATCTAGCACACTGTGCCTTATTAGATCATAATTTGGTGCTCTTCATGCTCACACTTCTGTAACCAGTTTTTCATAAACCTGAGCTTCCTGCGGAGGTTGCAGCCACTTAGAAGCGTGTTTAGGTGCTGTCTGCATCGAAAGCAACAAGCACAGATTTATTACACATTTCAATACCTGTACCCACATTCAAACCTTGTCTACTTTCACAGTATAAAACGCTCAACATACGGATTGGTAGTCCAGTACTAGAATCAGTTAGCTACTATACTTCAAGCGCAACCTCAGCCCAGATAATCATGCAAGATGTTCCTCTTATATGTGCGCTAGGTGCCTCAACTTGGGAAACTGTGCCATTACAGCCATTTGCCTAAATGTAGACATTGGCGTCAACATCTGGGGTCATATGACCTCAGACCACAAGAACATATCAAATGAGGCTTTGGGAAAATTCTGATCATCACTGGTCATACCCCTTCAACAATGAGTCAATTTTCCTCTTTTTAAATATCACTATGAAGAAGCCAAGGGAAGCACCTGAATATAATAAATTCTGAAAAAGGACTTCAGTTTCCATAGCATAGTGACTTGGTTTGCAATCACAAGCCAATCTCAAGGCCAAAATTTCCAGACTAGACCCTTTAACAGGTCATGAAAGGACCAAGCTCAAAATACAAAGGCGGGCAGATCCACCCTCAAAGACCCTAACACACCTGTAAAAATTTGCTCCCGGAAGCAACCAATCAGCAGAATCGTCCCTCCCAAATAAAGCTATTAGCAGGATAGTTCTCTCCACGTTTGCTGTGACTAGAGGAACAACAGTTGTTAAGAAAGTCAGAGCTCATATCTGGAGATTACCCAGAGCCACTTTTGGTCAGTACTGGGGGTAGGGGCCTCTTTTTGCCAGGAGCCATGGAAGTCTGGGATTACATTGAGGGGCCAGGAGAAATATCTAGAGCCACCACTTTCTCGTAAGCAGAACATTATGCCAGGACAACCCTTTGTTTGGGAGTTCCGGAATTCAAGAGTTCCAACAGGGTCTGGGTGAAGGTGTTAGTCAAAGGAAAGCAGTTGCATGTGAGGCAATGGGGTGGAGGAAGTTGAGATCAGAGATGACGCAGCTTTGCAACTGCATCTTAAAATGTTCCAGCATTGCACACGTGCATTGGAAACACATCAGCTGTCACTTCTCTACCCTATGGAAAGTCTGTTAAGGATGATGACATTGCAAGGATGTAGGGGTAGGGTGTGTTATTTTGGAAAAAAGTTAACTTATTTAGTTACGTCCTACCATTTGAAATACTGCAATATTCAGAACATTATTGCTTTCATTGCGTGTTTAATTTAATGGAGACAATTGAATATATGAATAAGTTATTCTAATAAAACATGAGACCAAAACCCTAGTTATCAATACAACTACAGGAGACACTTTCACTATGTGAAAAGCATCACCTTCATGAAAATGAAAACAGAGCCCAGAAAATCTCAAGTGGAGCCGCGAAAAAAGAAAAACGTCCCTGGAGAGAACCATCACAATGAGATAATCTAACTAACCTCATCCCTAACTATCCCATGCAGACACATCCAACTACAACTGCGCTGACAAGTGACCACTGCACAGGCCTTGCAAAATGCAAATCTCCTTTTCACTGTGAGGACTTTTTCACTAACCCAGGCAACAGTCTGAAAGCAATCCATGAAAATCAAACTAGGTAGTTATATCCATGAATTCATACTATCACAACCCGATATATCCCTCACACCATTAAACAAAATTACCAACGGTCATTTATAGAACAATACAAATAGCAAAGCAAGAGCAGAGTTTAATTTAGATAAACGTGAGGTGCTGCATTTTGGTAAGGCAAATCAGGGCAGGACTTATACACTTAAAAAAAGGTCCTGAGGAAGTGTTGCCAAACAAACAGACTATGGAATGCAGGTTCACAGTAACCTGAAAGCACAGTTGCAGGCACACAGGGTAGTGAAGGCAGCATTTGGTATGCTTGCCTTTATTGGTCAGTGCACTGACTATAGGAGTTGGGAGGTCATGTTGTGACTGTACAGGACATTGGTTAGGCCACTTTTGGAATGCTGTGTTCAATTCTGGTCTCCCTGCTATAGGGAACATGCTGTGAAACTTGAAAGGGTTCAGAAAAGATTTACAAGAATCTTGCCAGGGTTGGAGGATTTGAGCTACAAGGAGGGGCTGAATAGGTTGGGGCTATTTTCCTTGGGAGCGTCGGAGACTGTGGTGAGACCTTATAAAGATTTACAAAATCATGAGGGGCATAGATTGAGTGAATAGTCAAGGTCTTTTCCCCAGGTGAGGGGAGTCCAAAACTACAGGGTACAGGTTCAAAGGGGAGAGAGAGAGGAAAGATTTAAAAGGGACCCAAAGAGCAACTTTTTCACAAAGCGTGTGGTGCACATATGGAATGAGCTGCCAGAGGTGGTGTTGGAGGCTCGTACAATTACAACATTTAAAAGGCATCTGGATAGGCAGGGGTTAAGAGGGATATGGGCCAAATGCTGGCAAATGAGACGAGACTAATTTTGGATGTCTGGGCGAAGTGTACGAATTGGACCGAAGGGTTTGTTTCCGTGCTGTACATCTCTATAACACTAAAGCAGTAGTGAGCACAGCTGTAAGCGATATGCTACTAGTGAAATTAGGGTACATGCATTCAAAAATCTCAAAGCTAGAAAGGGTATGGACGTCATTAGAATCCAACCATCCAGAAACCAAAAGATCAACACCTATTTTGCCAGGGACCTCCTTGAAAACACCATCCTCAACAATCATGAAGTTCAGCACATGACTACAAAGACAAAAGTGAAAGGTTTAAAAGTTCCTTGAGCTTAAAGTGGCAAACAGACGATCCAGTTGGCCTCCACTCAAGTTCCCCACTTTCATTGTTCAGATAATTCAATTAATTCAAATGATAGCTAAGATGTCAAAACATACAGGACTACAGACCAAGAACTAGAAGATTGGTTTAAGACTGACTAACTCCTTCAGCCAGCACAGGCACAATGGGTTGGATGGCCTCTTGTGATGTAAATCTGTTTCAATGATATTAAGCACAGCTGATATCCTGACACAAGAAAGATTATGCATCTGTGACAGCTCTCTGGATGTAATAATAAAAACCACCTAATACTTAAGTCACATTCATATCTGTTCAAATACAAAGAAACTGCCATTCACCCAGCAATGTAAAAGACCATACAGATGTGCTCTGGCTACAAAAACCCCAGCAATTTCCTCTCAATCAATAATGACAATCAATAAAGCATCAATAATGCCAACACAAGACCCTTAGTCACAATCTTGACACGCACGGTCACTATAACCGAATGCCAGAGGAGAGAGTGAGCATCTATCCTAGATGATAAAATAGCACTTAGCAGAAGTACCATCCCAGTAAAAAATAAAAACCATGGAGATCCAACAACGCCAGAGTAGTGCCCGTCACAGAAAATGGAAGTAACATTGGTCCAACTATCTAACTGCATAGCAGCGACAGGGTAGGAAGTGTTCGGGTTCCTGGTCCGTCTGCTTCTATCATCAGGCCTGCCACAGCCTTTTGCTGAAGTTTGTTTGCTGATATCAAGTTCATCTCACCATCTTTTGGCAGCTTTGGATAAGAAAGAAGAGAGGCTGCTGCTGCAGCAGAGAATGTATATGGATCTAGCAATTCCTCATGGCTGCATCCACTAAGCTGCTTCGACAGCGACTTTGAAGAAAGACGGATTTGGGCTCAGGATTCTAATGACCAGCCTGGGATTCCTTTTGGCTGCTTCAGTGGTGGCCTGGGATTCCTTTCTGCGGCGTCAGTCTGGGTCTACTACTGGTGGCTTCAGCATCAGTCTGTGACTCCATGCAACTTCTCTTCAGCATCATGGTGGGTGGGGTGTTTGGGTCCTTGAGCCCAGAGCCAGGAAACAGACTAAATTCTCTCTTTTTTAAAAATATTATCGTGGAAGGATTATTCTTCTGAACTTTTTATTGCTTTTTTTTTTCTAATTTATTATTGTGATTTTATACTTTTGAAAGTCTGTAATGCTGGACTTATTTGTCTGTTTACTTTTCCTAAGAATTTGTACTCAAGAATCTGTTTCTAGGTACCTCTGTACCTAAGATGGTGCCGTAAGTAGTAACTTTTCACTGTACTCATTTGAGTACATCTGACAATAAAGCTAATTCAATTCAATAATTCATTGATCTCTGACTCCTCAAAGTCAATAGCGCAGCTTTTTTTCACTAATGATCCTTGATTCCAGCTTCATTCGCAACTCCAATACAGAAGCTGTTATCAGCCTGTAATAGAACACCTGGATAACATCCAGATTTGAGCTGACAAGCAGATATTACTTTAACTATATTTGCCGGGTATCGCCCATCCTGTATGAGGAAATCATATGACCATCATTGTATGAGGATCTCGCCTTGTTGCCCAGTTGGCAATAAAGTCTATGGATTGAAATGTCACTTTTTTGCAGGTCAGCCTTCACAATATCGCAAAACGTAGCAAGAGCTCCTTTGTGAAACAGTGGTGGTAAACAGCTCTAAGATTCCTATTTGAAAACGGACACTACAAAAATTTAAGGGAAACAATATCCCCTCCTCTCTCAGAAATCCACTCCCAACATTTAGAAGATCAATTGTGCAACAAATTTCTCCACATAACTTTGGTATTATTTTTACATAGGAAACAAATAAATGCTGCTTCAAAAAAACGTATTTGTAATTGGTTGATTACCTTTTCAACTGTATCTAGAGGTGAAGGAGGAGTCTGCTGTGCATCACATTCCCTCTGCACAAACACAGTTCCTGGGTTAATCATTTCAGGGTACGGGGTGTTTACATACGTCCCTGCAGTAGGCTAATTATGAGGGGGAAATTACAAATAAACTTTTATTCTTTGAATTGAAACTTTAAGTACAGTTACAGAAACAATATAAGGAACTATTATACAGTAAATTAAGTTCAACTAAATGATCTAAATTTAGGCTATTCACAGCCAATTTAACAAAGAACTCCATACTTCCAAGTTAAACAATTAGGACTACCATCTTTGTCAAATTCAACACTAGACATGGAAAAGAAAAAAAAATTGCAACTGTAATTCAGATGCTTATTTTTCATTTCCGCTAATGTAAGTTAGAAACTTCATGAGACTGTTTCAACTACAAAGTAATGTCCAACCAGGTCAAAGGGAAAGATTATCTGATCTAAATTTGTCAAAAAGCAACAATGTAAGTTTGAACGCAACTGGTTTTCTTAGCCAAATAACTAGAAACACAGGTTTTGGATAGAATGCTCAATTCTTAAATGCATATCTATTAAGCTACCATCTCTTTTCCATTACAACCATGCAGATTTCTCAGCAACAATATTTGCGCCTGAATATTAATCCAATGGTTAGCAAGCAATGGAAAAATACTTCCCATCAGTAATGGTGCTGCACAAATGTAATTACAGGTGTAGTAACACAATTTTACTTAAATACAACAACGTAGAGTTATGAAACACTTCCACCTGGAATTGAAAATATTACAATTGCAATCAGTTTATTTGTATTTGCCATTTTCTATACAAACTCCTGTACAAGCAATAAATGTACTTATAAACAGGCTTCCATAACTTCGGACACCCCGTTGCGCCAAAATGTAGCTAAGCTGGAAATGTAAGGAGCAACTAACACCATTGCCCTTGACTAATTTTTTTTAACTAACCCAAAAAGTGTAATACACAATTTGTAATAAACCTATATGCATTAGATAAGCCCTGTACGTAACTAGCTTCCAATCTTGGACAACTAGGCAAACTGATCTAACCAATTATTTTCTACCATAAGCTAGTCAGAAATCAACAGCAGAATGAGGATACCTTTCATAGTGAACAAATATTTCTTATTTAGAAATTTAATCAGTTACCATCACCTGAGGCATCATCCATCTCCACTGACCTCCTGGTGGCCACTGTGTTGCTGCCTGTAATTAGTACCAAAAAAAATTGTTTACTTTTCTGAAAAATAACTGAATGCCTTCCTTCTATATTATGTTAGGTGCGATGCCTTGCAATTTTCCTAAATACTGATGAATAACCAAAGTGTATCAATAAGGAACAAAAATAAAAGTGTCAGAGAAATGCAACAGATCTGGCAGCTTCTACAGAGAGAGAAACAATTAACATTTTAAGTCCAACATGATTTTTTGGAACTGAAACGGGGTTAGAAAATGATACTTTTTTTATCCTGCTGACAAAAATGAGAACCAAGCGGAACAGATGGCAAGGGTGCCCATAGCTAAAGGCAAGGGGAGTACCAATGGTAGTAATGGTAAGTTATATAGAAGAAGAATTAACAGCAAAACAAATCCAGTCAGCTCTGCTAAGAGCAATCTATGTAAATAAGAGCAGGACAGGTCAGTAAATTGACATCTGGATGATGACAGGTGCTAATATGAGCTTGAACTTTAATTATACCTGACTGTTATGCTCACATGCTTTTACCTTCCTGTCAAAATCATGGAGCACTATTTGAATGCCAAAAAGAAACTAACACCCTGTATATTCTTCTGAAGGCAAACATGTTGTAGAAGGGAAACTAGAAAGTACTGTGAAACAAAACTAAATAAAGAAATGTAATGTGCAAGAGATTAAACCAGCTGAGAAAAAAAGCAATCCATGCAACAATTCCTGCAATTTTCAACAATTAACCTCCAGATTGACTTAAGCACATTCTTAGGTATTATCAACCCTCACTTAAACAACATAATTAGGCAATTGAGAGAGGTGGTGGCGGCTTCAAGTGGACATAGTCCATACCACGTGAACAGAAATTTCACATATGCCAAATTCCCATCAACTTTGGGGAAAAATCAAATGAGCTTCTTTGTTTGCAGAGAAGGCTGGCAACAAGATATCAGTTTTCACATAGGAATCTTACTGTTGATGCATTTAGGCACAAGAAAAAAGGCAAAGGGATACATGATGAAAAGCAGGATCCTGAGAAGCACGGAGGATCAGAGGGACCTTGGTGTGCATGTACACCAGTCCCTTAAGGTATCAGGACAGGTGAGTAAAGTGGTGAAGGCATATGGTGTACTTGCGTTTATTTGTCAAAGCATCGAGTTCATGAGCACAGTGGTTATGCTGGAACCGTACAAAACAATGGTTAGGCCACAGTTACAGTTGATGAGCAGTTCTGGAACCCAACATTTTGAGAGATGCAATAGCACTGGAGACGTCACAGAGGAGATTTACCAACATATTGCTTGGCTAGAGTGTGTTTCGGTTAAGAACAGAGACTGGATTGACTACTGTTGGTTGCCTTACAGCACAAGAGATCAAAGAGGACATGATTGAGATGCATAAAATCATGACAGTTGACAAAAACATTCCCCTTGGAGGGATCAATAATCAGGGGTAAAGAATTAAGGTAAGAAGGTTGAGAGATGTGAGGAAATTTTTTTTCACCCGGAGGATTATGAGAATCTGGAACCCATTGCCTACAAGGGTGGTAAGAGCAGAAACCCTCAATATTTAAGAATACGATGTGCATGTTCGACATTAAGTCATAAAAGGCTATTAGAATAGTTAGGTGGTTATTTTTGACTGGTGCAGATGCAATGGGCCGAAAGGCCTTTTCTGGGCTGTAGATCTCTGACTCTAACAAGATGATGTTCCACATAACCAGAGACAGGAACAGGCAGGACGCATGTGAGTATTCATCGCCACACAATTGACTTGGAGAAAGTGATAAGTCAAAGGAAAAGCTGTTCAAAGTGAGATCAAACTCAACCTGGCAGGGATGGTGATAGTTAGAGATTGCTCAGGCTTCCTTTCAAAGGAGGAGCAGAAAACCTTCAGACTATTCTAATTGGGGATGTAGAATTGTAAATGGATTGCAATGAAGTGGGAACGGGGGCAAGGAAACTGGAAATACAGAACAGTAAAGGCATCATCAACAACAATCAAACATTTATGGGAAGAGACTGGATGAGAAGAGGGAAAAAAATTCAAGATAGGAAGAAATAAGTTCAGTGGGGCTGAAATGATGAAATAATCTTCCAGGGTAGTCCTGTTTGTGGATTTGGGAAGAAGATAGAAACAGTCTGTACAAATTTGGAAACTACTAGGTGGGAAGGTCTCTGGATAAGAAGTGATCAGTGACAGTCCTGAAAGCAGCTCAATTTTCAGCAGTGGGGACATGTTGAACAGGAGATAGAAGCAAGTGTCAGAGCTAGTGCTCAGACTCAACCGGGTAATTGTCAGCACATCAGGCAACAGAATCACCATTGATATTTCATCATTTTCCAGCCCTCTTTAGTTTCAAAAAGACGACTTATTGGGCTTAAAATATCAAAGTCTTTCTCCCCACACATGCAGCCAGATTTGCCAAGTTTCTCCAGTATTTAGTTCATTTCAGGTCTCCAGCATACGCAGTACTTGGCTTTTTATCTAAGTACATAAGTAAGCAATTGTTTTACAAATCTGATCTGAATTTATCAAGAGTACTTATTTATGGTAGAATCTTACTCCTCAAATGATAGCTGCTATACTAATCTGCAGCTTGCCAAAATTATTGGTGAGGGGAGGGAACAGAATAAAAAATTGAAAATAGCAAGCTTTAACTCTATTATACATACTTTTACAAAGCAAGGAGGGAGAAGTGGGGCTTAGGAATGGGTGACAAAAAAGGTCCTCAGCACTTTCAACAATCAAGCTGTAAAGTAAGGGAAGTGCATCTGTGCTGAAGAGTAGATTGAATATTTCCAGCCAGTGAGGTAGAATGCTTCCATAGAGTTATCCCAACCACCTGTCCAGCTGCAAAATCTTAAATGAAACCTTGGATAAACGTGGCATTTTATAACACTCAAATGTTTGACTGTCTATACAGCTTCCGGATCATAGACCCAAGCAAGGGCCACACGCAAAAAGCACAACTCTGAAGAACAGGAATACGTAGAGGAAGAGTGCCAAGGTATTCCACCCAATCCTTCACCAGCACAGAGCCAAAGATATTCACCTCAGTGGAAAGGTAGATACAGTAGTCTGGGGTCACATTCTTGTGCGCACAGCATTAACACATGCTTACAGGTGGAGAAGAAAGAAATGGTTGAGGCCTCTCTCACAGAAGACAGCTGAAGAACAAGTCCCTACTGAATTCAGTACAGATGATAAACCTTGGGACTCTGTCATTAAAGAGCTGGTGGAGATGTACAGACAAGCAGTGGAACTACGGGCAGAGGCAATGATCACACAGAGACTGGAACAAAAACAGAAGATCTGCCCAAGCTCTGTCTGATGTTGTGCCTCCAGCATGCAAGTTGAAAGCTGTCTGTGGACTGGGCGGCTGCCACTGTGGACATCCAAAAAAAAAAAAATCAGAACAGTCAGCAGCTGTCAGAAATATCCTTAGACCTTCACTACATCACACGAGCCACAAACGTATTCGTGCATTCATTCACTCACTGACTGACTTAGGGAGCAGGTGCAGAAGGACCCTGAACTCCCTCAGGGGTGATAAGTACCACTGTTCAGTGACAGGGAAACAGAGACAGTCCTTTTGGGTAAATCCAGAGGAGTCCTGCCACACCAGTTTCTGTTTGGCAGGGACACAAATTCCTCCACTTGTGCAGGAGAGCTTCAGACAACTGGGCAACCTGTGAAAGCCTGCCATAGTCATCGGAGGCTCAGGTGCAGCTGCCAACATGCACAACAGCATTGCGTTAGGAAGATTAGCAAAAATTGAAGTCAATTTGGGTAAATGGGTGTCCATCTCCGTACAGAACTTCACTGGGAACCAGCACAGCATTTTTACCTGCAGTCCTCATGCAAGCCTGCAAAACTCCATACTGATAAGTTGAAGGGTCAGTAAAAAGGGGGTATAATTTTAAGGTGAAAGGCAGAAAGTTTAGAGGGGGAAAAAAATTTTCACCCAGAGGCTGGTGGGAATCTGGAATGCACTGCCTGGGAAGATAGTTGAGGTGGAAACCTCAACCTTTAAAAGTACTCGGATGAATACTTGAAATTTCATAATATTCAAGGATATGGGTCAAGTGATAGAAGTGCAGAGCATAGCGTACTGGTGTAGATTTAGGGCAGTTTTTTTCCCCCCGATGCAAACTTGAGGGGCCTAATATCATCTTCTTTACTGTTTGATTCTGTAATGTTTGCTGGCCAGCGGCCAACTTTAAGGGCATTTAAATGGTCACTGGATAAACATATGGATGATACTGGAATAGTGTAGGTTAGATGGGTTTCAGATTGGTTTCACAGGTCGGCACAACATCGAGGGCCGAAGGGCCTGTACTGCGCTGTAATGTTCTATGAACAGAACAGGAATTTATTAGTATCAAGGGACAAAAACCAGAATATATGTAGCAGCATATGTGAAAGCTTCACACTTGGAAAACAAGCATTTGCTGCAAAGCAGGAACACCTCTGAATTCCAACAGGCTATTACTGCTGAATGCCCAGAAAAGTTCATGCAAAATCATTGGTTCGCAATCTAGCCACAAATCAGGTTATTGTAGGCCTGTCTAATTTGTCTCACTTTTCCTTTGGCTTCTTCAAAGCCAGCATTTGCCCCTTCAGTAACTCCATAACATTCCTTTTTTAACTCATCCAAGGAATCAAGTGCTTGGTACACCTCCACCTCAAAGTCTCACTCAGTCTGTGAGACAAGGTGCACTGTGCTCAGTGGAAATTATACAAGAAACTTGTCCAGCAAATGCTGCAGCGCACCTCCTGAAGTGAGCCAGGAAACAAAATAACATCTTGAAAAGACATCGCTGTTCTGTGATTACTTTGGTGGATGCAGGCAACAGCACTATTGCCCATCAGTCCAAGGTTTTTTCTAACTGTCATTAGCCGTGCCATCTTGAGCATGCCTCTTTACTCAGGCCAGCCCTAGAGATACCGCCATTGGACAAACATTAACGGAACCTCCGAGTACTGTGGAATGTAAAAGTTGCTACAGATCCCCAGAAAGTGGGTGCAAACCTACAAGAATTGTTGCCTGCGACCTCAAACAAGCTGAAAAGTGAGGGTGTACAACATCTGCCACTTCAGAAATCTGGCAGATTGCTGTCATCATACTCAACATCAAATGCATACAGTCAATTGCTCCTCGAACCCATAGGAACTCAGCAATGACTGTAAATCTGACAGTTATGGCAGTGTGGCTTTGTTCCATGGGGATCCAGAAAAAACTGATTTCCTGTAGTGAACTCCCAAATGTACTTGTGGCCAGCTGGTAGGGAGGTCATGCAAGTCTCCAGTTGAGTTTTGAAATAAGAGGGTGATGGTAATTTTTACATCTTATTTGTCTTTAAACGTATAGAGAATGATTCCATTACATTAGAGGGAAGCAATGAGTGTGCTCTATTCAGTTTCAGTTGATACCTTCTTTGGGGTGTCTGCTGTGCCTAAACTTGTGCAAACAGCTGACTGCACACTCAGTACATCTCAACAGGGAAACTACACAGATGAATTTATTTTGTTTTGAATTATTTCAGCCTTGTACCCTTCCCCTTTTCAGTAATTTCTCTTCCCTGTCTGCAACACGCAACCCCAAAAAAGAAAGTGGCTGATGAACTTCTAACTTCCCCTCTATCCTCCTGTTGGTATTGGTGCTCTTCCTAATTCCTCGGAGATCCCTGCTGTGCTCCAGTCGCATTCCTTTTGAGATTCCCATTACAGGCCTCACCTTTACACCCTCTCCTACTCAAATCTATTTCTACTGCTCTTTCTCCCTAAAACAGCAAATTGCCTCCATCATCTGCCCCACTCTGAGCTGTCCCTGTTGCCCAGACTCTGACATTCTCTCTTCAACCCAGTCTGCCTTCATCCTCCAGGACTCCTCCAGTGTCACTAGCAACTTTTAAGATGCAATCCCTTCCCCTCCTTTGCATCCAGCCCACTTTTCCGCAAATCATTTTTGTTGACTCACTTTTTAGATTGCACGCTCTTTTTAAATTAAGGAACACTTGTCTGTTTCAGTCAGGGTTGCTTCAGTGAGACAGTCTGGCTGTCTCAAATGGGTAGATTATTAGGAGCAGTCATCATTCATTTCAACTGGGTAAGTATTTCAATGTAGAGGCTTAACTACCTATGAATGCATCTTATCAGGAGCTGAACATGGAAAACCTCCCCTCAACACCGGAAGCGTTTGCGTAAACCAAACTTGTTTCTGAAGAAGCCAAGTAAGGGATTAATGTTATACTAACCACAGCTTAACCCACAAGTACACATCTTATGTTTTCACTGATCTGCACACGTGCACACACAGACACACCCCTTTCTCATTTTTAAGTTAAAAAAATTGCATCTGTGAATACCATACCCTACTGGAATTATGCTGATAAGCATTCATGACATACTAATGAATGCAAAACAGATCATACAAAAGGTTTGGAAGCCCAACACACCTGAAATCTTTGAGAACTCAAAACCAGAAGTTTAACCCACTGTCATGAAACAAAAATTTTGGGTTCCATTCAATTACGTTCCCCACCGACTAAGTGGATCATGAAAATTCCACCCATGAAATTTTATCTGAATAAATTGAGAGCAATGACCTGTTGAAGGCAACATTTTGTAAGCTTCCTGATAAACAAAACTATGGGGGTAAACACTAGATTCTACGAAAATTTAAATATTTGAAGCATGTAAAGATACAAAGCCATGGAGAAGCAATATTCAGGGAGATTTATTCTACCAAAGAATAAAATAGGTAGAAAAAGACCAGACTTTCTGTGGAATAAATATCTACCATTCTACAACCTAAACACTGTAAAGCCAGATTTTTAAAAAGTCTGTTCATTATCAATGCAGTTTTTAAGAAAAATTCTAGATCAGTTTTACCCATTCTCTCTTTACGCTCCTGCTTAGAATATGTTGTTCAGATTATCAGTGATCAGCAACAAAGCCTAAACAAATTCCATTTCTAGAGAACTAATCAATTCGGTATTTAAAATTTGGCTCAGATAACAAACATCTCGCAAAGCTGGAGAAACTCAGGTCTGACAGCTCCTGTCTGGAGACAGGAGTTTCAAGTCATTGAAATAGAAACTTTAAAATTCATTTCTCTAGCCACAGATGTTGTCAGACTTGCCAAAAATCTCCAACACTTGGTATTTATTTCAGATCTCCAAACAATGCACAATATTCTGCTATTATATTGCAATTCTGCTCACACTTCTAATGGAAAGCAAAACACTGCAGATGCTGGAAATCTGATGTAAACAGAATACCAGAGAAACTATACAGGCCCAGCTGCACCTATGGAGAAAAGAAAGAGCCCGAAGAGTTATACTGGACATGAAATATTAACCCAGATAGTAGGAACTGCAGATGCTGGAGAATCTGAGATAACAAGGTGCAGAGCTGGATGAACACAGCAGACCAAGCAGCATCAGAGGAGCAGGAAAGCTGACATTTCAGGCCTAAACCCTTCAGAAATGGGGGAGGGGAAGGGGATTCTGAAATAAATAGGGAGAGGGGGAGGCAGATAGAAGATGGATAGAGGAGAAGATAGGTGGAGAGGAGACAGACCGGTCAAAGAGGTGGGGATGGAGCCAGTAAAGGTGAGTGTAGGTGGGGAGGTAGGGAGGAGATAGGTCAGTCCAGGGAGGATAGACAGGTCAAAGGGGTGGGATGAGGTTAGTAGGTAGGAAATGGGGGTGGGGGATAGGTGGGAGGAAGGACAGGTTAGGGAGGTGGGTACGAGCTGGGATGCGGTAGGGGGAGGGGTGATTTTGAAGCTTGTGAAGTCCACATTGATACCATTGGGCTGCAGGGTTCCCAAGCGGAATAGGAGTTGCTGTTCCTGCAACCTTCAGGTAGCATCGTGGTGGCACTGCAGGAGGCCCAGGATGGACATGTTGTCTGAGGAACGGGAGGGGGATTGAAATGGTTCGTGACTGGGAGGTGCAGTTGTTTAGTGCGAACCGAGCGTAGGTGTTCTGCAAAGTGGTCCCCAAGCCTCCGCTTGGTTTCCCCGACGTAGAGGAGGCCACAATGGGAACAGCGGATGCAGTATACCACATTTGCAGATGTGCAGGTGAACATCTGCTTGATGTGGAAAGTCTTCTTGGGGCCTGGGATGGGGGTGAGGGAGGAGGTGTGGGGGCAGG
>JAHRHZ010000013.1:56369741-56388614 GCA_024137785.1 Ginglymostoma cirratum
GGTGGGGCTGGAGGGGAGTGTGGAGCAGACAAGGGAGTCATGGAGAGCACAGTCCCTCTGGAAAGCAGACAAGGGTGGGGAGGGAAAAATGTCTTTGGTGGTGGGGTCGGATTGCAGATGGCGGCAAGTGTCGGAGGATCCGGAGGTTTGTGGGGTGGTACGTGAGGACGAGGGGGGTTCTGTTTTGGTTTTTGTTGCAGGGAGGGGGTGTGAGGGATGAGTTGTGGGAAATGCGGGAGACACGGTCAAGGGTGTTCTCCCCCATTTGGGGGGGGGGGGGGGGGGGAGAAGTGGGGAGGAGATGTTGCGGTCCTTGAAAAACGAGGACATCTGCAGACGTACGGCAGTGGAATGCCTCATCCTGGGAGCAGATGCGGAGGCGGCGAAGAAATTGGGAATAGGGGATGGCATTTTTTGCTCCTATGATGCTGCTTGGCCTGCTGTGTTCATCCAGCTCTACACCTTGTTATCTCATGAAATATTAATTCTATTTCTCCAGAGATGCCGCCAGATCTGCTGAGTTTCTCCAGCATTCTCAGTGTTTGTTCCATACTTTTAATAGCTTTGGTTGAATCACTAAAAGAAAGTCATTATACCCAGCCTCTCCTCAATGTCCGCACCCCAACCCTGACCCCTTCCCATACTCCAATCAAGCACACTATTGGTCTCTCAATTGGAGAAAAAAAATCCACTAAATTAATTTTGCAAAGAGACTCTGCTTCCTTGGTTGACATCTATATTGCTAAATGTCCATACACTAAATATCATTTATATTTAAGCTAGACAAAGGTGAGGTTAAAAATAGTACAACATTAAATTTCACCTGATAATTATATGCAGGATGTGGATATCCCATTTGTACCTGTGGTAATGCCACAGCAGGAGGACTCGGATATGAATAAGTCTGCAGGATAGAAAAAAAAACACTCATACATGTGGACCATTAATTTTGTTGTACTTTAAATTTAGAGTACAAAACATCTTGCATTTATACAGGATATAAACGGAAAATGGCAGCATCTGTGGAGGGAGAAACCACTAACATTGATTCTTCAGAACTGGAAGATGCTACAAAATGCTGGTGGGCGAGTACAGTTTAATCAAAATTGAGGGCAGAGTTCGCTCTGTGAAGTTATTGTACCCAAATACGAAGTCCAGGAGGAGGCTGTAAAGCAACCAAGTAGAAAATGAGGTGCTATTCCTCTAGCTTACAACGAGCTTCACTGGAATACTGTAATAAGCGCACAACAGAACTGTTAGCATGAGAGCATGATGGTTGATTAGAATAGCAAAGAAATAGAAAGTTAGGGTCATTCTTACAGAGTGGTGCTCTGCAAATTAGTCAGCCCAACTTCACTTGGTCTCACTAATGTAAAGGAAACCACATTGTAAACAGCAAATACAGTTGACGAGATTGAAAGTGCAAGTAAAATGCTGCTTCACTTGGAAGGTGTGTTTGGGACCCAAAAAGTTAGGAAGGTGAAAGGCTGAATTTTGCACTTTCTGTACTAGCCTGGGAAGGTGAGGATGCATTAGGAGTGGCATGAAGGAGAGTGTCACAATGGCAACAGTCCCTATGGAATGCTGAAAGTGGAAGGAAGGGGAACTGTGTTTGGTGGCGGAATCCTGGTAAAGGTGGCAGATATGGTGAAAGAGGATCCTTTGAATCTAGAGACAACTAGGGCAACTATGGAAGGGTGATTAATGGGATATCCATAACCCACAGTGAATAAAAATTGGTGGGCTAGAAAGTGACAAGGGGAGTCCTATCTTGCTCTGGGAGAGAGAAAAGAAATGAGGGCAGATATGTTGGGAGTGAGTCCAAAATGGCTGACGATCCTGTCAACCACAATTGGTGATGGCGGTGGTGGTGGGGTGACCTTGGTCGAAGATTGATATTTGTTTGGCCAAGGGGAAACAGACAGCAGCAATAAATGGGTATTTTTCAAAGTGGAAGATGCTATGCAGCAGAGATCAATGCTTGGGGTTCAGCTATTCAAGATGGAAAGAAAGCATTGTGTTTCCAAGATCCCTGACAGCACAAAACTAGGTAGATTTGCATGTGACGAGTAGAATGCAAAGAGGGGATGACACAAGCAATAGGACTACCAAAAATCAAATGTCAGCCTGAAGAAGAGACAACATAGAACTACAGGCATGCCAATCAGCAGCAAGTGATAGACAGGGCCAAGCTAGTCCAGAACCAACAGATCAGATCCAAGTTCTGCAATCCTGCCACATGGAGTCGGGAATGGTGGTGGACAATTGAACAACTCATTGCAGGAGGCAGCTCCAAATATCCCCATCCTGGATAATGAGGGAGCAAACTCAAAGAAAAAGCAAGGCTGAAACATTTGCAACAACCTTCAGCTAGAAGTGTCAAATGGATGATCACCCCCTGCCTCCTCCAGAGAACCCCAGCACTACAGAAGTCAATCTTTAGCCAATATGATTCACATTGCATGATACCAAGAAGCAGCTGAAACCAAAAGGCTATGGGCTCTAACAACAGTCCAGCAACAGCAGTGAAAAAGTGTGCTCCAGAACTTCAGGGTTCCCTAGCCAAGCTATTCCAGCAAGCTACGACCTTGGCACCTACCAGATAGTGTGACAAATTGCCCTGAACTCAAAGCAATCCTCTCTAGCCAATTGCCATCCTATTAGCCTAACTAACAAAACTAGAGTCAATGGGGATTAGGATAAAACCCTCCACTGGTTTTGAGCCATGTCTGCCTCATAAGGTGAAACAGTTGCCTTTGCTGGAGGTCAATCTAAGCTACAAGATCTCTTTGCAGGAGTTCCTTTGGACCCAATCATTTCAGTGGCTTCATTATAGATGTCAGAAATGTGGAGGTTCACTGATGATTGCACAATGTTCACAACTATTTGTGACTCCTCAGATTCAGGTTTGGGCTGACAAGTGGCAACTAACATTAATACCAAGCTACAAATCTTCTCAAAAACTTTAAACACTTTTAGCTGCTTTATCAATGACTTCATCATTTGGTAAGATATAGCTGTTTGTGGATAATTGCACCATCCACAGTAAAAGCAGCTGCTTGATTGGCGCCACATTCACCAATTTCCACTCCTCCACCTACGCTTAGCAACAGCATTGTGTTCTAACTACAAGAGTCTTCAGCCAAACTCGTCCATGCCAACCAGTTTCCTAAAGTCAACTAGCCCCATTTGCCTGTGCTTGGCCCATATCGCTCTAAACCTTTCCTATCCATGTACCTGTCCAAATACCTTTTAAAAGGTGTAACTGTAACAGCCTCCACCACTTCCTCTGACAGCTCATTCCACACATGCATGACCCTCTGCAAGAATTGCCCCTTCAAGTCCCTTTTAAATCTCTCTCCCCCTCACTTAAACCTACGCCCTCTAGTTTTGGACTCCCCTACCTGTGGAAAAGGCCTTGCCTATTTCATCTTATCAATGCCCTTGATTTTATAAACCTCTATAAAAGGTCAGCCCTCAGCTTCCTACATTCAAGGGATAAAAAAAAAAGAAGAGTCCCAGCCTATACAGCCTCTCCTAATAACTCAAACCTTCCAGTCTTGGTAACATATTTATACATCTTTTTTGCACCCTTTCCAGTTTGATAACATCCTTCCTACAGCAGGACAACCATAATTGTATGTTGTACTCCATACGTGTCCTTACTGATGTTTTATACAGCCACGTCATGACGTCTCAACTCCTGTACTCAGTGCTGACTGATGAAGGCAAGTGTGTGAAATGCTTTCATCATCATCCAGTGGAGTCACAGGTAGACAATCAGGGAACTATGTACCTGCACCCCTAAGTCATGCAGTTGGGCAACACGCCCCAGGGCCCAAACATTAACCGTGTAAGTTCTGCCCTGGTTTATCTTACTGAAATGCAACACCTCACATTTATCTAAATTAAAGTTCATCCACCAATCCTCAGCTCACTGACCCAGTTGATCAACAGACTGTTATACAATTAAATAACCTTCTTCACTGTCCACTATACTACCAATTTTGGGGTCATCTGCAAATCTACTACCCATGCTTTCCATATTCTCATCCAAGTAGTTTGTACAAATGACAAAGTGGACCCAGCATCAATCCTTGCGGCACAATGTTGGTCACAGGCCTCCAGTCTCAATATAATCTTAAAACCTGCTGCTTATGTTAGTCAAATGCAAATGTCAGATAAGCAACACATCACAAAATCATACAGTCCAGCAATAATCTCCAAAATGTTTATTTCTGTAACACTTCACTAATTGCAGTTTGCCATGCAGAAAATAACCCATTTATCCTTACTCTCCTCTTCGTAGCTAACCAAGTTTCTAACCACGCTATTTATGCTACTCATTACAGCATATTCTTACTTTGTGCAGACAGTGAAGGGCATATTGTAAACAGTCCAGATGTGAAAAATGCACCTTTACCATCCCGGTATGTTGATGACCATTTTCCCTCAATGAGGCAGACTACACTGCATTTGCAGTTATGTGCAAAATAGTAGGCTGCCGTATCTTAAAGGCTTAACTCTTGTCACTCAGTAGCCTGCCACAGACCCAAGTACAGGTAGAACAGAATATCAGAGACACCCGCGACTGCCTCAAGACACATGCGTTGTGGACACTACTTGGTAAACCTGCATGTGTGCAAGGAAAGACAGCATGTCAAAGACCACCACAAGAGATGGCATGGAAAGTCTTTTAGTAGGTGCATCTCAGGCTATAGAGTTGATTGAGAGGTACATGCCAAAATGACGCCTTGCACGAGAGGAAATCTGGTATTAGCTATAAAGTACGTGCCCTCTTTGCTTGCAATACCACCTATTAGTAAGCTGATGAATTCAAGGTCCACGCAAATAGGGTGCACCCTGGGCTGTCACTTCTGTGATTCCACAAAGATCAGTTCAGCATACTGACGAAATGTTTCAGCCGCACAAAAAATTTGAAGTCATTATCACCATCACTATTACAAGCAGAGAATGACAGTTGGCTGTTCGAACCCCCAAAGCTTCCTGTACCCATGTTGCATATGTCAATTACATTTGTCTTGACAGCCTGAACCTTTTCTTTCATTATCATTCTAACACGTCCAGGTAGTTTCAGCAATTCCAGTACCTGAAGGCATCAGCTCGTCCTCATTCCTGCTGGTCTTGGTTACTCTGTCTCCTACTGCCCAGGTATCCAGGCTCTGGCAACTCGCTGTGCTACCTTACCTCCATGTCTAGATTTAGGAAGGTACAGCACCCCATTTTTAAAAAAGTAAAACAAATACCCTTCACAGAATGATAACCTTCTAATGAGCTTGACAGTAGTCCCTGGTGCAAACTTGATGCCAGATGCTGTGAATGATCCAGAGAGACATTTCCTTCTCTCCCAACCTCTTCACCTACCTGAAGTGCTGGCAGAGGCAAAATGTTAAATTAAACAAACTTAAATGCAAAGACAAGTTTCTCACAGGTGAACACCGCTTAAATTCACTTTCAAAACTTTCATTCTTCCAGCCTCAAGGCATTGTTCAGTAGAGCCTCCACAGCAATGAAAATTAGGTCTGACTTAAGCATTCATCAATTTTAAATGGCCTCCAGAATTTGCTTCTCAACTTTCCCATGCTGGCAGAAGTTAAGTCCACCAGTAACAGTGTAAAATTATTCAACATAATTGAATTTCTGAAAATTATTATACTAATGAAATGAGTAAGAATGGAAGACAGCAATCAGTAAGAGTGAAAGTAATGTCAATAGACTAGCAATCCAGAATCCAAGACTAAGGTTCTTGGGTCATCGGTTCAAATCTCAGCATGACAGATGGTGGAGTCCGAATTCGACTAAATCAGATTAAAAACAATTAAACAAAAAGATAGCCTAATGACAACCATGTAACCACTAACCATTATATTTTTAAAAAAAACATCTGGTTCACCGATGTCCTTTAGGGAAGGAGAATTACTATTCTTACCTGGTCTGCTCTACATATAACAGCAGGGGTTCAGCCCTTTGGGCCTAATCCACCTGACTCCCATATGACTCCAGACCAATAGCAATGTGGTTGACTCTAAACTGTTCTCTGAAATGGCCTAACAAGTTAGTAGTTCCAGGGCTATCAGGAGAGGGTGATAAATGCTGGCCTAGCAAGCATCACCCACATCCTATAAACAAATAAATAAAGTATTGTCATTGCATAAACGGCCTTCACAACTTAAATATGAGCAAAACAATGCCACATTGACATGGATGAAATACATTAGTTTTCATTCTTGTGACTATGTAAAACCAAGTTATTCAGGTCTTTAATTAGATGCTGACATTTATTCTGGACTTTAAATCATAAATCACTGTTAAGAAAACACTCAAACTGATTTGAAGTTAGGATCAGCTAAATATGAAGGTTAACCATGGGTTAAAAACTTTCCCATTAATAATGCTTGTGAATCATACGGACAATAGAATCATAAAAAGACATTCATTTCACACATTTGCAGAACATTTTATACTGGATTTTTCAATTCCTCCCAATCACTAGCAGATAACAAAAATTTTTCAAAAACTACAGTACTTAGAAAAAATTTATATCTAAAGCAGTAGGTGCTTCAAATGGAGATAAAATTTGTACACAAAAATGGTTCTTAATTTTAACTTACTTGCACATACTGAAGAGCTGACCCAGGAAATCCAGGCGATTGAAAATATGTGTCTGTATTTTGGCACACACAAGGAGTTGGAGATGTTATTAGAGGAGCTGGTCTTGCCTGAACCAAATGAATTGGATCTTGATAAGAAAACATGAAGAACATTAAAATTCTAGGAACATAATCCACACAAGGATGGCAAAATATTACAATGAGTCTCCACAAGCAATGTTGAAGCATAGCGTACCCTCAAAGAAGAATATTTTGCCAAATTCATCAAATATTTGCTTTACATGCTTGCTAATTTGCTTTAAATTACATACATGAAAATCTGGTTTTACCTTTTCAGTTTATTTACCAGTTTAAGGGATATACTTGTAATATGTACTACTTTCTGCTTCCTCGGGATATACAAATATCCATCACAGCTGAAGTCATATTTTTGAAATGCTGTTATTTCTGTAACTTAGGCAAGCACACACCAACCAATTCACACACAGCAAGATGCAAGAGCAGAATTGAGTTATCCGGTCTCCTTAAACTGGTTTAAGTGAAGGTGATCTGTTGGCAGGAGGCAGGATGACTCTAGTCCTCTCTGACTAGTGTTATGGGATCTTTCACCTCAACAGAATGGACTGCAGCTTTATATCCAAGACATGTTTCATGGTACAAGTATATTATTTTTCAACGAGTAAAGTCCACCTTGTTTTTGGTAGACTGGTTCCTGGCAGTTTGGATGAACATCCTGAAAGTATTGATCCCTTGAGATAATGCCAGATTTTAAAAAAAACACTTTCCAGCAACTTACTTTCATTTGCTATTTTGAAAGTTTTTTGTCTCTAAGTAAGACTAAGTAATCTTAGTTTGTACATACTGCTCTAATGGCATTTTATTTTATACCTTTGAGAAAGATGCCAACACATGGTATATTCTGAGCATTCTCTGTGAAACCAGATGAAGCACCTAGCATGAATGAAGAGCCAGAAATGACAAATGGTAACGCAGACCTGTCAACTCCGCAGTCCTGACATCTGGGAGTTTGTGCCAAATTTTAGTCAAGCAAATACCTAACACTATTTGTAAGGTTAGGAGTCCATGAGTATGATCCTACCTCAGACACTACCATCACAATGGCACAGATAGGAGGAAGATGGACTGGGACCCCACAACATTGACTCCAGACGTCTCGTGGCATCAGGTCATGGGCAAATGCTGATGATTTCTACCTACCACTACACCGTTCCCTCTGCTGTTGAATCACGGGGAAAAAAAGCACGGTGGCAAAGGGCACAGATGTACTCTGGGTGGTGGAATTCCATGTCCATGTCCATCACTGAGAGTGGGTGCGTAGCACCAGTACTGACTAGGCTTAAAGGACATGGTTACTATACTGGATCAGCAGCAGGTGGTGACAGAACAAAGAGGGGAAAACTCACTGGACTTCACTGTCAAGTCTACCTGTCATGGTTGATTTGTTTCCTTCAGATTCTTCCTGACTCTTTGCTGATGACATAAGGTATAGTATAGGATTTTCATGTATGTTAATATTATTCGTTGTAATTTGGTGTTTCTAGGCTTTTGGTTAATAACACAGATTTACTGTGTCTCTGAATTTAACAAATTTTGTTTTTATTATTTCTGTAGCCTTGATGATTTGTTTTAAAGTAATTTTGAAACCTGGCATTAGATTGATTTGGAGATAAAAGGTACTGCAGATGCTGGAGAATCCGAGATAACAAGCGTGGGGCTGGATGAACACAGCAGGTCAAGCAGCATCATAGATTGATTTGGTTTTGTGAACGAGTTATGGACTTTTGTTCACTTTAGGTTACTCTGTAATCCAGAAAGTGTAAATAGTGGGATGTCAAGGTTTGTTAAGTGTGTTCTGGTACAGTTTAAGAAAATAAGCTTAAGGGAAACACCCATAATCTAGAGATGGAGATTTTGATATTGAGTTTTAACTTTGAGTGGAGCTGTGTAGACTGGTACACCTGAGATGGGATAAAACTTTGAAGAGGTTACTTGAAACTGAGTATATTAGCTCAGGTGTATGATAGTTCTTGCTGAAGCTATCTGCAGTTTCAGTCTAAAAATATTAAATGGCTAGCTGCTAGGAATTTTACTTTATTTCTCCAGAGAAGAAAAGGGAGACAGCATGAGAAATGGAAAGATCTCTTTGCAAGGTAGATATCTGTACCAAGAACTACAGATGCTTGAAGTCAGAGTCAATACAGTGTGGAGCTGGAGGAACGCAGCACGTCAAGCAGCATCAGAGGAATAGGAAAATCAACATTTTGAGTCAGGTCCTGATGAAGATCCCAATAATTCTACAATTAGGGGGATAGATTATATCCTTTGTAAGCAGGATCGAGAGTCCCGCACGGTGGGTTGCGTGCCCGGTGCCAGGGTAACGGATATCTCCGAGACAGTAGGAACTACAGATGCTGGAGAATCTGAGATAACAAGGTGTAGAGCTGGATGAACACAGCAGGCCAAGCTGCATCAGAGGTGCAGGAAAGCTGACGTTTCGGGCCTAGACCCTTCAGCCTTTTCTGGAGGAGGGTCTAGGCCCGAAACGTCAGCTTTCCTGCTCCTCCGATGTTGCTTGACCTGCTGTGTTCATTCAGCTCTACACCTTGTTATACAAGGGATATCTCTGACTGGCTTGAAAGGATACTGGAGCGGGAGGGGGAGGATCCAGTTGATCTGGGCCATACCAGAACAAACAACATAGGCAAGACTAGGAAAGAGGACCTGTTCAGAGATTACCAGGAGCTAGGAACCAAATTAAAGAACAGGTCCTCAAGGGTTATAATCTCCGGATTACTGCCTGAGCCATGTGCTAATTGGCATAGGGACATGAGAATAAGGGAAGTAAACACGTGGCTAAAACAGTGGTGCTGGGAAAGAGGGGCTCATTTTCATGGGGCACTGGCATCGGTGTTGGAACAGGAGGGATCTATACTGATGAGACACAGTCTCCACCTGAATTGAGCTGGGACCAATGTTCTAGCGAAAAGGCTAAATAGGCTGGTCAACAGGATTTTAAACTAGAAACTTGGGGGGGCCCCCCCCCCGGGAGGGGGAAGAACGAGGGGGAGAGAGCAAGAGAGAGCGAGAGAGGGAATGGTGAAACTTGCCCCAGTGGGAAAGAAAGCAGCAGGTTAACATCTGTAGTGGTGGATTCAACTAAGTGGAAAAATATGAAAGAAATGACACGGAAGGAGAATTCAGGAGAGGAGAGATTACTAAAGTCTCCAGCACAGACACAAATAGGATAGTGTGTTTGGAAAAGGTTAGCAATCAAACACTGGAAAAACACATGAAAATGAGAAGAGGGAGAGTTAATACAGGACTGAAGGTGTTATATCTGAATGCATGCAGTATAAGGAATAAGGTAAATGAGCTCGTGGCGCAGATCGAAACCAGTATGTAGGACGCGGTAGGCATCACGGAGATGTGGCTGCAAGGAGATCAGGATTGGGAGCTGAATATCCAAGGATATACATCCTATCGAAAAGATACGCAGGTGGGCGTAGGGGGTGGGGTTGCCTTATGAGTGAGAAATGAAATTAAAATCAATAGGAAGAAACAAAGTAGGGTCAGTGTAGAACCTGTGTGGTTAGAATTGAGGAACCACAAAAGGTAAAAAAACAAGCCATAGTTGGGGTTGTGTACAGGCCACCAAACAGTAGTCAGGAACTTGGGCACAAGTTATACCAGGAGATAGAAACACTGTGAGAAAGGTAAAGTCACAGTGATCATGGGGGATTTCAATATGCAGGTAGACTAGGAAAGTCATGTTAGTAGTGGATTCTGGAATGTCTACAAGATGGCTTTTTGGAGCAGCTCGTGGTGGAGCCCACAAGGGAACAGGCAATACTGGATATAGTTTTCGGATGAAGGGTCTCGGCCCGAAACGTCAAGCTTTCCTGCTCCTATGGTGCAGCTTGGCCTGCTGCGTTCATCCAGCTCCACACCTTGTTATCTCGGATTCTCCAGCATCTGCAGTACCTTTTATCTCTAATACTGGATATAGTGTTATGCAATGAGGCAGACTTGATAAGGGAGCTTAAGGTAAAGGAGCCCTTTGCAGGCAGTGGTCATAAGATGATAGAGTTCACTCTGTAATTTGACAGGGAGAAGACAATAGACAATAGGTGCAGGAGTAGGCCATTCGGCCCTTCGAGTCAGCACCACCATTCATTATGATCATGGCTGATCATCCACAATCAGTATCCTGTTCCTGCCTTATCCCCATAACCCTTGATTCCATTATCTATAAGAGCTCTATCCATCTCTTTCTTGAAAGTATCCAGAGACTTGGCCTCCACTGCCTTCTGGGGCAGAGCATTCCATACATCAACCACTCTTTGGGTGAAGTAGTTTTTCCTCAACTCTGTTCTAAATGGCCTACCCCTTATTTTTAAACTGTGTCCTCTGGACTCACCCATCAGCGGAAACATGCTCCCTGCCTCCGGAGTGTCCAATCCCTTAATAATCTTATACGTCTCAATCAGATCCACTCTCATCCTTCTAAACTCAAGTGTATACAATCCCAGTTGCTCCAGTCTTTCAACATATGATAGTCCCGCCATTCCGGGAATTAACCTCGTGAACCTATGCTACACTCCCTCAATAGCAAGAATGTCCTTCCTCAAATTTGGAGACCAAAACTGCATACAATACTCCAGGTGCGGTCTCACCAGTGCCCTGTACAGCTACAGAAGGACCTCTTTGCTCCTATACTCAATTCCTCTTATGAAGGCCAGCATGCCATTAGCTTTCTTCACTGCCTGACAGAATCACAGGTAACGGTATTACAGCTGAATAAAGGCGACTACAGAGATAGGAGCTGAGCAGAATTGACTGGAAGAGGAGACTAGCAGGAATGACATTGGAACAGCAATGGCAGGTGTTTCTGGAAGTAAGTCAGGAGAAGCAGCAAAAATTCATCCCTAGGAAAAAGCAGCATGGTACAGGGAGGATGAGGCAACCATGGCTGAAGTCAGGAATAGCAATAAAAGCAAAGGAGAAAGCATATAATGTGGGGAAGGGCAGTGGGAAACAAGGAGGACTGGGAAGCTTACAAAGACCAACAGAGGGCAAGAAGAAGAAATAAGGAGGGAGAAGATTAAATATGAGGGTAAGCTAGCCAGTAATATAAAGGAAGACAGAGTTTCTTTAAATATATAAAGGGCAGAAGGGAGGCAAAAGTGGTCATTGAACCACTGGGAAATGACGGTAGAGAAACAGTAGTGGGCAACAAGGAAATAGCTGAGGAACTGAATAATTACTTTGCATCAGTCTTCGCGGGGCAAGACACGAGTAATATCCCAAAAATTCGAGAGAGTCTGGAGACAGAGCTGAGTATGGTGGCCATCACCAAGAAAAAAAAGTGCTAGTAAAACTGATTGGCCTGAAGGTGCACAAATTACCTGGACCAGATGGACTACACCCCAGAGCTCTAAAAGGAGATAGCTGAGGAGATAGTGGAAGTGTTAGTGGTGATCTTTTAGGAATCACTAGAGTCAGGCAGTGTCCCAGAGAACTGGAAAATTGCTACCGTGACACCCCTGTTCAAAAAGGGAGTAAGGCAAAAGATGGAAAATTACAGGCCGATTAGCCTAACCTTGGTCATGGGTAAGATTTGAGAGTCCATTGTAAAAGGATGAGATTTCTGAATACTTGGAAGCGTATAGTAAAATAGGGCAAAGTCAGCATGACTTCATCAAGGGGAGGTCACGCCTGACAAATCTGCTAGACTTCTCTGAGGAAGTAACGAGCACCATAGACCAAGGAGAGCCAAAGGGTGTTATCTACCTGGACTTCAAGAAGGCCTTTGATAAGGTGCTGCACAGGAGGCTGCCGAGCAAGATAAGGACCCAAGTTGTTACAGGCAAGGGGCTAGCGTGGATAGAAGACTGGCTGTCTGGCAGAAAGCAGAGAGTGGGGATAAAAGGGACTTTCTCAGGATGGCAGCCAGTGACAAGTGGTGTTCCACTAAGGTCAGTGTTGGGACCACAACTCTTCACTTCATACATTAATGATCTAGACGAAGGAACTGTGGGCATTCTGGCTAAGTTTACAGACGATACAAAAAGATAGGTGGAGGGACAGGTAGTCTTGAGGAGGTGGCGAGGCTGCAGAAGGATTTGGACAGGTTAGGAGAGTGGGCAAAGCAGATGGAGTACAATGTGGGGAAGTGTGAGGTCATGCACTTTGGTAGGAGAATAAAAGCATGGACTATTTTCTAAATGGGGAGAAAATTCAGAAGTCTGAAGTGCAGAGAGACTTGGGAGTTTTAGTCCAGGATTCTCTCAAGGTGAACTTGCAGGTTGAGTCAGTAGTCAGGAAGGCAAATGCAATGTTGGCATTTATTTTGACAGGACTTGAATATAAAAGCAGGGATGTACTACTGAAGCTTTATAAGACTCTGGTCAGGCCACATTTGGAGTATTATGTGCAGTTTTGGGCCCCATATCTCAGGAAGGATGTACTGGTCCTGGAGTGGGTTCAGAGGAGGTTCATGAGAATGGTCCCAGGAATGAAACATACGAGGAAAGTTTGAGGACGCTGGGGCTATACTCATTGGAGTTTAGAAGGATGAAAGGGGATCTAATTGAAACTTACAGAATACTGAATGGCTTGGACAGAGTGGATGTTGGGAAGATGCATCCATTGGTAGGAGAGACTAGGACCAGAGGGCACATCCTTAGAGTGAAGGGAAGATCTTTTAGAACGGAGATAAGGAGGAATTTCTTCAGCCAGAGAATGGCAAATCTATGGAATTCACTGCCACTGCGGAGGCCAGGTCATTGAGTACATTTAAGACTGACGTAGATAGGTTCCTGATTATCAGGAGGATCAAGGGTTACAGGGAGAAAGCAGGAGAATGGGGTTGAGGAATTTATCAGCCACGATCGAATGGCAGAGCAGACTCAATGGGCCGAATATCCTAATTTCTGCTATGTCTTATGATCTTATGGAAGGGTCCCGACCCGAAATGTCGGCTTTCCTGTTCTCCTGATGCGTTCCTCCAGCTCCACACTAGGCTAGGTATCTGTGCTGTTTTATCCACAGACAAGGCTGTAGCCCCCAGGCCAGGTGCCAATTAATAGCGTGTTATGATGCTGAGCTTTTGAGCCCACAACAGCCGGTGCCAATTAAAATGTCAAAGACTGCCTCTGGGCAGAATTGCCCTGAACACACAAAGACAGAGCAGATTTGTCTAGAATTCTCCCTCAGTGCTCCATTAAGTCAACATTATGTATATGCACTTTGTTTTTAAAAAGTACTAGCAGTTTCTCGTACAGCTTCCTTGGTTTAAAGCAGTATATTTAACTTTTAGACTGCAGAAGTAAAAAATGGGAGAAGCAATACTGAATGTCCATTTAGGCAACATGATTCTGACATCATTGAGGCTCAGGCTAATAAGTGGCAAGTGAAATCCAAGCCGTATGAGTGCCAGGCAATGTCCATCTCCAATTAGAAAATCTAACACTAGTCCCATAACATTCAATGGCATTATCACCACTGAATACCTTGCTACCAAGATTTTAGATATTACCACAGACTAGCCACATAAACAATGTAGTTGCAAACAGCAGGTCAGAGGCTGGAAAATCTTCAAGCAATTCACCCTCTGCTCCCCCAGTGCCTGTCCACCATCTAGCAAACAGGTCAGGAACATGACAGAATACAATACTCTACCCACTCCCTTGGATGAGTGCAGCTCCAACAACACAAACAGCTCAACACAATAAAGCAGCCTGCTTACTGTCATTTTATCCAACAGCTTCAACATTCACTCCCTCCATGACCAGATTACAAGATGCAATGCAGCAACTAAAACTTCTTCAATAATACCTTCCAAACACACCATCTCTATTTATTGGAAGGACAAGGGCAGGTGCATGGATACACCAATATCTGCAAGTTCACCTCCAAGCCACACTGTTCTGACTTGGAACTATATCGTTTTCCTTCAGAGTTGTTTAGTTAGAATCCAGGCCACTCCCTTCCTAAAAGCACTCAGAGACTAACTACATGACATGGAGTGCAGTGGCTCAAAAATAAATGAGGGCTTGGCAGTGGGGCACACATTTCATGAAATAAAGCAGCTCTATTGGAAGCTGATAGCTCAAACTCAGTCTGATGTTATTTTATACCATTCATAGGTTATATTTTTCTGTCCGCAAAAGACCAATCTGATACTTACATACATGAAAATCAAATACTGAAAGTGCACACAATCACCCAAGAATTTAGAACAGAGTTTTAATAAAAGGTTGCTTACTCAGGCACTTACACAGCCCTTTTCACGACCACTAAATGACAAAGCACAGCCAAAGTCATCATTCCAATGTAGGAAATATGGGGAGTTATTTTACACTCATCCAGTTCCACAAATAATGTGACAATGACCAGACAGACAATCTGTTTTGCGATGTTGATCAAAGGATGAACACCGGCCATGGAAAGTGTGTCAGAGATAAAGGGTCTAGGCCCGAAACGTCAAGTTTTCCTGCTCCTATGATGCTGCTTGGCCTGCTGTGTTCATCCAGCCCCAAACCTTGTTACCATGGAAAGTGTGTCATGGGTTATCTTAAATTCATCTAGACGTGGCCCTGGTTAAATGGCTCATCCATGAAACAATCCCTCCGTCAGCACTGCACTGGAGTGTCAGCTTTGATTTTTGTGCTAGAGTCCTAGAGCAGAGACAATATCTTAAGGTACTTTTATTATACTCTGTGAGTGACCACTGGCATTCACAGTTTTAGTCTGAGCTATGAAACAGCAACAAGGTTGAAGTGGGTTGCAGTGATCACAAGACGTCGTTCCTGACCAAGATAAACAAAGCTTTGGCTGGCAGCAGGGTCAATGTTTAGAAGTTCTGGTCCCAGATTAGATTCACTATCAGGTGGACAGTGGAGAAAGGTTCAAGAATCACTCAAGAAAACAAGTTGAAGAAACCAACAGATAAGAACTAATCAGTGTAAAAAAAACAGTAACTAAGTTTTGGAATTCATAATCTAAAGCCAAAGACTTCGCAGAGCAACCATGTCTTTGAAAATAGCTGAATATAATAGCTAAAATAGCTGAAAATAATCCCAGTCCTGCAGCCAGGTTCATTCTCAATGAGAGATCATTTCAAATTAATTTAAACAGCAAAATATTTCAAATGGTGAATTTCATTTGAATCTAATTTTTTTTAAAGCCCTACTCTGTCATAATAAAAATATATCTGATGGATACTTCACTTGATCTCCGCACTTGCACACGTGTATCTGACGCCACTTGGAGGCAATGTGTGAAGATCATTGCCCTTAACATAACTCTTGCTCACCCATGTACTAAAATCGATTGCTTAACAGAACACTTGTAACAAGCTTGAGGTACTGTTAAAGAGCAAATAAAAAACTTCTGTTGCAGCTGAAAACAACAGAAAATCAGCTTTTGCCAGTGACACAATAGAAACTTGAACATTATTCCACCATTACTCAAAGAGGATTGAAAAGCAGTTACCACCATAAATAAGCACTTTCTAAAAAGGTCTAAATATTTTACTTAAACCAAGTGTAAAATACCGTAACATGCAGCCTGATGTTCTAGATGCAAACCCACTATTACACTTAGTTTGAATTTTATTACATGATGCTTGGTTGGGATCAGCACACTCCATTGCAATGTGGTGCTGGTGCTGGACTCAGGCGGACAAGGTCAAAAACTTTCCTGACGAAGGGAAAATGCTCCAAAAAGCTTGTAATTGCAAAACCTGTTGGACTATAACCTGGTAGCATCTGATTTCTTACAAACAGCTGACATTAAGAGTAGCAAACCCTTCAAGACAGAGGCAGGGATTGTCGGGATCAAGACAGCACACTGACCGAAACACTTCATCCTAATCAAGGATTCAAGTGATAGCCTTCACCACTTAAATAGAACAATTTATACACATCAGCCACCTTGATAAGCTAAAACTCCACTTACATGAATCTTGCTGCTTCCTGATTGCAGGTCCTATCTTCAATTTCTTCCCTTTGAAGCTGATCTGTGACTAAAAAAAAAGCCAATCAACCAATAATTCCAAAGCACCATGAAGTATGGCATTGAGGAATGAATGATCTATTCTGTTGATCAGTCTTGATTTGCATTCAATAAAAGATCACACTAATCAAATTTTAGTCCATATAGTCAAATTTTAAGTTTTGCCTTGTTAAACATCATGATTCTACAGATAAAAGAAAACCAAACAGTCCAAGATTTTAAACTAGTGCAAGTAGCTGTCACAATGCTTGCAAGCATCTGCATAAAATACCATTTCTAGAAAGTCCAATGAGCTTCAAGCTTGGTGTCTTGTAAGTTACTACAAAAACATTTTTTCTTTCATATTAACTTTGTTAATATAACCCAAGGTGCATTCAAATGAGGCCCAACATATTTGCATCAGACAAAAATGACAGGAAAATCATTCTTCAGTAGGCACACTTAACTAAACAGGACTTATCTAAATTATTTTTCATTTATGCGACGTGACGTGCTTCACTGGCTAGACCGGCACATGTCACCCTTCTCTGGTGATCCTTGGGAAGTAGTGGTAAGCTGCCTTCTTGAAGCACTTCAGTCCATGTGGTTTAGGTATTCTCAAAATGCTGTTTGGGAGGAAATGCCAGGATATTCCGAAAGCACAACTTTTACAAGAATGATACACCTGGATTTCAGTGGTTAACAGGATTTTAAGTTACCAGAAGAGATTATACAATATAAGCCTGTTTTCTCTAGAATTTAGAGCTTTAAGGAGTGACCTGATGAAAGCCTTCAAGTTATTAACAGAATAGAAGATAAACTATTTCCGCTGGTTGGGGATTCTAGAACTAAGGGGCTAGAACTAAGATTCTAGAACAGTTGAAAATTAAGGCCAGACTGTTCAAGACAAAAGTTAGGAAGCACTTATACACACAAGTGGTGGCATGCGTTTGGAACTCCCTTCCACAAACAGCAGTGGATGCATAATAAAAAACGAAAGAACTGCGGATGCTGTAAACCAGGAACAAAAACAAAGTTGTCGGAAAAGCTCAGCAGGTCTGGCAGCATTTGTGAAGAAAAACAAAGAGTTAACATTTCAGGTGCGGTGACCCTTCCTCAGTACAGTTCTGAGGAAGGGTCACCGGATCTGAAACATTAACTCTGTTTTTCTCTTCACAGATGCTGCCAGACCGGCTGAGCTTTCCCAGCAACTTTGTTTTTGTTCCCGATTCACTGCATCTGCAGTTCTTTCAGTTTTTATTTACCCCAAATAGTCAGAGGGAAATTGAGGAACAAATACATAGAGATCTCAGTTATATATAAAAATGATTAAACTGAAATAGTAGGTGATTTTAACTTCTCAAACACTGTCTGGGACTACCATAGCATTAAAGGCTTAGAAGAAGAAGAATTTGTTAAATACGTTCAGGAAAATTTTCTTCATCAATATGCAAATGTCCCTACCAGAAAAGGAGCAAACCTTAATGTCCTCCTGTGTAACAAGACAGGGCGAGTGACTGAAGTGGTAATAGGGAACACTTTGGGTCTAGTGCTCATAATTTTATTTGTTTTAAAATAGTTATGGAAAGGTATAAGCCTTCCATAAAATATAAAATTAGAGTAAGGTAAATTCTAATGGTATGAGACAAGAACTTTCAAAAGTTGATGGGAATAGACTGTTCACAGATTAAGGGACGTCCAATAAATGGAAAGTTTAAAAATAACCAGGGTTCAGTCATTACGTTCCTGTTAGATTGAAAGGTAAGGCTGGTAGGATTAGTGAACAATGGACAAATAGGATATTGAAGTTCTAATCAAGAATAAAACAAAAATCATATATAGACAACTGGAATCAAGTGAATCTCTTAAACAGTATAAAGAGTGTAGGGGCATTCTTAAGAGGACGATGAAGAAGTCAAAGAGGGGATATGAGATAGCTTTGGCCAATAAGGTTAAGGATAATCCAAAGATATTCTATAAGTACATTAAGAGCAAGAGAGCAACCAGAGAGAGCAGGGCCCCATAAAGATCAAAGAGGTTGTCTTTCTGTTGAACCTCAGGAGATGGGAGAGAGATAGTAAATGAATATTTTGAGATAACAAGCATGGGGCTGGATGAACGCAGCAGATCAAGCAGCATCATAGGAGCAGGAAAACTTGATGTTTCGGGCCTAAACTCTTCTGATGAAGGGTTCTCTCTCCTTCCTGGACCTCTCTGTCTCCAT
>JAHRHZ010000013.1:56389014-56450695 GCA_024137785.1 Ginglymostoma cirratum
GTTCATCCAGCCCCATGCTTGTAATCTCGGATTCTCCAGCATCTGCAGTACCTTTTATCTCTGAAATGAATATTTTGCACCAGTTTTACTGTGAAGAAAGAAATGGAGGCTATGGACTCAGGGAAATAAATACTAATGCTTTGAAAACAGTTCATATTACAGACGAGGAAGTGCTGGAGATTTTAGAAAATATAAAAAGGTGGATAAATCTCCAGGATCTGATCTAGTGTATTGTAGAATGCTATGTGAAGTTACGGAAGAAATTGCAAGGCCCCTTGCAGAAACATTTGTATCTATAACTACAGGTGAGGTGCCAGATGACTGGAGAGTGGCTAATTTTGTGCCTTTACTTAAGAAAGGATGTAAGGAGAAGCCTAGCAACTATAGACCTCTGAGTCCGACTTCAGCGATGGGTAAGTTGTTGGGGGTGATTCTGAAAGATCAGATTTATAAGCATTTGGAGAGGCAAGGAATGATGAGGGATGATCAGCATGGTTGTGTGTGAGGGAAGTACTGCCCCACAAACTTGACTGAGTTTTTTCAGGAAGTAACCAAAAAGATTGATGAGGGCAGAGCAGTAGACATTGTTTACTTGGACTTTAGTAAAACCTTTCACAAGGTTCCCCATGGTAGATTAATTAGTAAAATTTCATCACATGGGATTCAGGACGAGCTTGCCAGTTGGTTACAAAATTGGCTTAATGGCAGGAGAAAGTGATGGTGGTGGGTAGTTTTTTGGACTGAAGTTCTATGACCAGTGGTGTTCCACAGTGATCAGTGCTGGGTCCATGTTTACCTGTCATTTATGTAAATGACTTAGATTTATAGAAGGCATGGTTACTATGTTGGCAGATGACACCATAATTGGTGGTATAGTGGACAGTGAAGAAGATTATCTAAGATTACAAAGAGATCTTGATCAATTGGGTCATTGGGCTGAAAAGTGGCAGATGGAGTTTAATCTGGATAAATGCAAGATATTGCATTTTGGCAAAACAAGGGTAGGACTTATACAATTAAAAGTATGGCTTTGGGCAGTGTTGTACAACAGAGAGACCTGGGGATTCAATTACATAATTCTTTGAAGTTTGCATCACAAAACAGATAAGGTGGTTAAGGCGGCATTTAGCATGCTTGTCTTCATTGCTCAGACCTTTGAGTATAGGAGTTGGGACATTAAGTTGAGGATGTAAAAGAACGTTGGTGAGACTTCTCTGGGAGTACTTTGTCCAGTTCTGGTCATCCTGTTATAGGAAGAATACTATCAAGCGGGAGGTTTCAGAAAATATTAACCAGGATGCTCCCACGAGTGAAAGATTTGAGTTATAAGGGACAGGCTGGTACATTTTCCACTGGAGCACTGGAGGTTGAGGGGTGACCTTACAGAGGTTCATACCATCATGAGAGGTATAGATAAGGTGAATGGCAGATGTCTTTTTCCCTAGGGTAAAGGATTTCAAGACTAGGGGGCACAATTTTTGAGAAGAGAAAGATTTTAAAAAGACGAGGAGCTTTTTTTTTTTTTTAAAATACACAGTGGTTCTTGTGTGAAATGATCTTCCAGAGGAAGTGGTGGATGTGGGTACGGTTACAACGTTTAAAGACATTTGGACGAGTACATGAATAGGAAAAGTTTGGAGGGATAGAGACCAAACGCAGGCAAATGGGACTAGTTTGGTTTGGGAACATGGTTGGCGTGGACTAAGTGGACCGAAGTGGGTGTTTCTATGCTGTATAACTATATGACCTTATATAAACTGGTTGCAGAGTTCCTAGCCTCTGACAAGTAATTTGCCTCCTGATTTCCAAAGTCTGTCCACCACGTCATAATTGTGACTAAAAACTCCCCACTTACCTGAATGACTGTAGCTCCAATAAACAAGAGCAGCAACATCCTCCAGGACAAAGCAGCCCGATGATTGACACTACATTTTTAAACATAATCCCTAACTATGACATATTTAATTATCCCCATCTCATTACACAAGACCAGATCTAGGATAGCTTCCTCCCTCATTGGTTCCATTACATACTGGTTAAGAAAGCTATCACGGATACATTCAATGAACTTCTCCTCAAGGCTGCACTGACTGACCTGGATCGACAATCAACAAGTGACCAAAATTCCCTACAATAATCGCCGTATCAATTTTACAGGCATTAGCTATTTCTTTGTTTATTGCCTGTCCCAATGTAATGTTACTATTTGGTGGCCTACAGACTATACCTATCAGTGACTTTTTCTTAGAATTTCTAAACTTCCACCCAAATGGATTCAACCTTATTCTCTGTGGAACTGACATCATCTCTCACTACAACCCTGATGTCATCCTTAAATATCAGAGCAACACCACCTCCCTTACCTTCCTGTCTATGGATGTCAAAGGAAATAAGGAAGGTTATCAAACTGAAAGAGAAGGCATACAAAGTGGCAAAGGCCAGTGGGAAACTATAAGATTGGGCAAACTTTAAAGGTCAACTGAAACCACAAGAAAAGTCTATAAAGATAGATTAGGAGACTAAACTAGCTCAGAATATAAAAATAGATAGCAAAGTTCTATAAATACATAAAACAAAAAAAAAAAAAAGAGGCTAAGTTAAACTTTGGTCCTTCAGAAGATGAGAAGGGGAATTTAATAATGGGAAATGAGGAAATAGCTGAGGCATTGAACAGGTATTTTGTTGGTCTTCATGGCGGACGCAAATAACTTGCCAGTAAATGATGACAAAGAGGCTACGGTAGGTGAGGACCTAGACATGATCAAAGAGGCAACATTGGGCAAGCTAATGGAGCTAAAGATAGACAAGTCTCCTGACCCTGACGGAATGCATCTCAGGGTACTAAAAAAAAATGGCTGGAGCAATAGCAAATGCACTCAACTTTCCAAAATTTGCTGGACTCTGAGGCAGTTCCAGCATATTGGAAAACAGCCTATGTGATGCCACTGTTCAAAAAAGGAGATAAGCAAAAGATGGGGAATTATAGGCCAGTTAGCTTAACTTCTGTAGTGGGGAAAATGCTTGAATCCATCAAGGAAGAAAATAGCAAGACATCTAGTCAGAAATTGTCCCATTGGGTAGAAGCAGCATGGATTCATGAAAGGCAGGTCATGCTTGACTAATTTGCTGGAGTTCTATGAAGATGTTATAAGCATAGTGGCAAAGGGACCCAGTAGATGTGGTGTATCTGGATTAACAAAAGACATTTGACAAGGTGCCACACAGAAGGCTGCTGAATAAGTTAAAGGTGCATGGCATTACAGGCAATGTATTAGCATGGATCTAGGATTGGTTAACTAACAGGAAGTAAGGAGTGGGAATAAATGAATGCTTTTCTGGTTGGCAAACAGTGACTAGTGGTGTGCCTCAGGGATCAGTGTTGGGACTGCAACTGTTTACAATTTACAGTTGATTTGGAGTTGGACACCATGTGTAATGTGTCAAAGTATGCAGATGACACGCAGATGAACAGCAGAGCAAAATGTGCAGAGGACTCAAAGTTTGCAGAGGGAAATAGATAGTTTAAAGTGAGTGGAAAAAGGTCTGGCAGATGGAATTCAACGTTGATAAATGTGAAGCCATCCATTTTGGTAGGAATAACAGTAAAAAGGACCATTATTTCAGTGGTAAAAAATTGCAGCTTGCTGCTATGCAGAGGGACCTGGGTTCCCTTGTGCATGAATCACAGAAGGTTGGTTTGCAGGTGTAACAGGTAATTAAGACGACAAATGAAATTTTGTCCTTCATTGCAAGAGAGATTGAGTTTAAAAGCAGGGAGGTTATGTTGCAGCAATACAGGGTGCTGGTAAGGCCATATCTGGAGTAGTGTGTGCAGTTTTGGTCTCCTTACTTGAAAAAGGACGTCCTGGCACTGGAGGGGGTGCAGAGGAGTATTGCTCGGTTGATTCCAGAGTTGGGAGGGTTAGCTTATGAGGACAGGCTAAATAGACTGGGATTATAGTCATTGGAATTTAGAAGCATAAAGGGGGTATCGTATAGAAATATAAAGGAATAGACGGACGGGCAGGCAGGCAGGTTGTCTCCACTGGCGGGTGAACCTCGGACAAGACGACACAACCTCAAAATTAGGGGGAACCAGATTTAGGACTGAATTGAGGAGGAACTTCTTCACCCAAAGGGTTGTGAATCTGTGGAATTCCCTGCCCAATGAAGTAGTTGAGGCTTCCTCATTGAATGTATCCAAAGTAAAGGAATTAAGGGTTATGGTGAAAGGGTGGGTAAGTGGAACTGAGGCAATGAAAAGATCAGCTATGGTCTTATTGAATGGTGGAGCAGGCTCAAAAGGGCCAGATGGCCTACTCCTGCGCCTGGTTCTCATGTAATTCCCACAGCCAGCAGCAACATGATAGCAGCACTGGTACCAGCCTCAAGGTACACTGCAGAAATTCACAAAGGCTCCTTAGACACCACTTTCCAAAGCAGAATCACTACCAGCAAGGACTAGAAGAGGAGATACTTCGGAACATTTTAACTTGGAAGTTCTTCTGCAAGCCACTCACCACCCTCATCTGAAAATATATCTGTTCCTTTAACGTCATTGGGTCAAAAGCCTGGAATTCCCTCCCTAATGGTACTATCCACTACCACAGACCCTGCAGCAGTTTACCCCCACCTTCTGAAGGGCAGCAAGGGACAAGCGCTAAATTGCTGGCCAGCCAGTGACACTTGTGTCCCATGAGTGAATAAATGAAAAAGAAATGCTGCGCTACACAGCGAAGCTCACATCCCCTGAATGAATAAGAAATATTTAAAGTCCATCATGCACTTACTAATGCATATTGGGCTGCAATACGTAGCATTTCTGCCACTGAGCAAGAACCTCCAAGTTCCACTCCAACTGCAAGATTGCAGGCCACATAAGAGGTGTTCATAACCTAGTTCGTCACTTTGCAAAAGTTTGTAATAGGTGTATGGCAAACGCGAAGAACAGGAGTGTCTTCTGGTCAGACATGTTTGATGTAGAGTGGTGTGCCACAATCCATAGCTTTTAATGAACAGATAGCAAATTCCATACCTGCCACAACCTTCTGCACTACCCATTATACGTAATGGAAAGTAGCTAAGTATTAAGAATCAGCGATGAAGATGAACAAATATGTCAACAGACAGTTAAAGATTTTATTTTCAACTCTCACCAACAAGGGCAGTTGTTTTACACATTTTTAAGCAGTTGGCTATTTAAGTAATGTCACAGTTTAAAATATTAAACAACAGACATCGTGTCCATCAGAAGCATTTACATTTACTCTTAAATTGTATCACTCCGACAATACAAGTTAAAGACTTTAACATGAAAATATCCATTTGACCTCAGCAGTTGAAATGACCTGAAGTTTGGGTTTTGTTCATGTAAATGACCCTATCCCCTATCAGTGTCCTCCCCACATTTTTCAATGCTTGCCAAGTCTCCTTGCATCCACAGGAAGGCAGACCCAAGAATGTGTAAACACCTAGAAGCCACCCATAGAAACAGAAGTATGGGTACACATTTTGAATGACTTTACTTTAAATCAAATGTCAACAGATAATCAACTAAAACAAAATACTGCAGATGCTGAGAATCCAAACTAAAAACAGAAAATGCATCTGTAGGAAATAGGTGTAATAGGCTGGATTTTCATGGTTGAGGCGTGGCTGGGAAAACACATTGAGTGGGTGGCCAGAGACAACACCCTCTATTTCCACTTTAGGCCACTGTCACATCAGGGGAATGGAGACAGAAATCTGACTAAGAAGAAACGGATAGCATTTGGGTTCAATGTCAGGGTTAAGTTTGTTAATTTTCATGGAGATAGACAAACATAGCAACATGAGGGTGGGTGGGAGGGGGGAATGGTTTGGAGCCAGGATGAATTTAAGCAGTAATGTGAAGTGGTTCTGACTCCTTCACTTTTTGTTAAATAATACAAGTTGCATATGTTCATTAAAGTGAGAATGACAGTGCTGTTGCATCTTTTCTCATTGCTTTTGCATCTCAGTTGTCTGCTGAGATGGCAGTTATTACATTTTCTTCCTATTGACATGCCCTAGAATATCAACATACCTTTCCCAAGACTCATCATCCTTTCTTCTCCTTTGTGAATACTGATGCAAAGTACTTGTTAAGGATCTCACCCACTTTCTCCAGCTCAATGCATAAATTCCCTCCCTTGTCCTTGAATGGACCTACGCTTTCCCCAGGTCTCCTCTTGCTCCTTTATATGTATAAAGCACCTTGGGATTTTCCTTTGCAAAAGGCATTTCATGGCCCTTTTTAGCCCTAATTCCATGTTAAGGGCTTTTTTCTGCTCTCTTTGTCTTCAGTTTCCTAAACCTTATGTATGCCTCTATCTTTCTGACAACTTATCATCCAAGGTTCTTGCCATCCTTATCCTTCACTTTCTCAGGAACATGCTGGTCCACTGGCCTTTTAAATATTCCCACATGACGGATGTGGATTTACCCTCAAAACAGCCAATCCATATTTCCTATTTCCTGCCCGATATTGTGGTAGTCAGCCTTGCCCCAATTTAATACTTGCACCCCAAGACTCTTCTTGTCCTTATCCAAAAGTAACTTAAAACTTGCAGAATTATGGTGACTGTTCCTAAAACACTTCCACACTGAAACTTTCTTCACCTGGCCGGGCTCATTCCCCAGTATCTGGTCGTCTTGTATGGCCCCCCTCCCCATTTTGACTATACATATTGTTTACAAAAACCGTCCCGGACACAGCTAACAAATTCCTTCCCATCCAAGCCCCTGGTGTTAATCGAGTCCCAGTCAATAAATAGGAAGTTAAAATCACCGATCACAACAACCAGTTTTTAGCTTCTTCCACAATCTGTCCACATATCCGTTCTTCTATCACTTGTTGGGAGGTCTGTAGTACAATCCTATCGAAGTGATTGCAACCTTCCTATTCCTGAGCTCTGCCCCACATGGCCTCTCTGCATGAGCCCTCCAAAGTGTCCTCCCGCAGCTGTGATATTCTCCTTTAACAGTAACGCAAACCACTCCCCCACCACACCATTTACAATCCCCTCTGTTACCAGAAGTATCGAAATACCAGAACATTAAACCACCAATCTTGTCCCTCTCTCAACCAAAGTGATTCCCCTTAGATTAGCCACTTAAAAAGTGGCAGGTCTGACTTCAAGCCTATTAAAAACTGGGTCCCTGGAAGATCCCATCTCCTAGCAGCTTCAAAACAAAGATATGATCACAACAGGGGAACCTTACATCTCCTAACCTGGTCTTCTGACGTAAAAACCTGGCCCAACGTTTCAGGTCACAACCTTCCATCATGATGTATGAAATCAGCATTAATTCTGCAGCTCAGAATGAAAATTCAGCTTACTCTCAGGAAAAAAATGTAAAACCAGAATGATCCACACTCAAAAGCCAAGTTCTCATATTTTGCAGTTAAATACCAACAAGCAGTATTAATGCTAAAATACAGACATCTTCACTCCGCTATGTTAATGACCTGATTTGAAGATGACAAAACCTTAAACGTAACGAATAATTTAGGGCGATACAGACTTCAAGAGGAGATTAAAAAATTGTTGAAATAGACACATAACAAGTCTACCTAAACAGAGGCAGAAATAATCAGTTGAGACAGTCAAACTAAATGGTACATTTTGAACAAGATACAGCACCAGAAGTCTACATATAGCAGTCTTTAAAAAAGGTAGCATAGCAACTTTGTAACTGCAAAGCATATTCAGAGCAGGGAGAGGTCCAATATCACATGAAAAACCTGGAAATAAATTCAGCACGACTGTCAATAGCATGTTAATGCAGGCAGCTCATTTCTCATTTTACTTGACACTCAACATGCTGCAGTGTGGATGTTGCAAAAGCACACAACACAATCCAAATCCCAGTACTTCTCAAGGTGAATCCAAGGTTGGACACTTCAGAAAGTATAAGCAAGAGTGAAAGACCTTTTTGAAAGAATTCAAGACACTCGAAAGCTGCATCGATAAATTGCTGGGAACTGCAAGGCGTCACAAAGAGGTACACCACTTCTTCAACAAGCGAAGAGAACAAACCCCCTACTGATACAAAATGAAATAGCAGTAGCATTGTGTCATGCTCCAGTCTTCCATGCAATTTTGCATTAATAATTCAGCCAGGACCGGAAAAGCAAGTATTTCTATCTGCACACCCATCTAAATCATGCTTTGTGTGTAGCCCTCCATCGATTCCTCATTCTACCCTATCAAACTAACTTTATCACATTACTTTTCACAACTACTGCCTTCAAGACTCTGGTCAATCTGCTTCAAAAGAAAAATCAGGCAGTGTGCCTTAATGACTAATAACCATTCTGAAGCAGGGTCACTGGACCAAAAATGTTAACTCTGATTTCTGTCCACAGATGATGCAAGATCTGAGTTTTTCCAGCAATTTCTATTTTTGTTGCCTTAATGAGTACCGCCAGATGGCTCTGACATCCATCATTACAAAGTACTTTGAGAGGTTGGTAATGGCAACTCCAAGCTCCCACCTCCCAGACTGCCTTGATCCTCTAATTTGCCTACCTTCACAACAGGCCAATGAGGCCAAGATAATAAGGATACCTATGTCAGATTCCTACTTACTGACTACTGTTCTGCCTTCAACACCATGATTCCAACCTAACTCGTTTCCAAACTCAGATACCTAGGACTTGGCAACCCCCTCCATCAACTGGACCCACTGATTGCAGTTAGCAAGGGTAGGCGACAATACCACCTCCACAATAATTATCTACACTAGTGTCCTGCAAAGCTGCAGACTCAGCCCCTTACTATTCGCTCACAACTGCGTGGCCAAATTCACCTCTAACTCCATTTAGAAGTTTGCTGATGACACCGTTGTATTGGGCTGGATCGTAAACAACGATGAAACAAATTACAAGAAACACACAGAGACCTGAGTGCATTGTGTAAAGACAACAGTCTCTCCCTCAAGCAACAACAAAAAAAAAAGTCATCGACTTCAGGAAAAGACATGGAGGGCACGCCCCTATCTGTATCAATGGTGTTGAGGTGGGGATGGTCAAGAACTTCAAGTTCCTGGGAGTAAAGGTCACCAACGATCTGTCTTGATCCATCCACATTCATGCTACTGTCAAGAAAGCACACCAACACTTCTACTTCCTAAGATGGTTAAGGAAACTAGGCACATCTACAAAGACTCTCACCAATTTTTATATACACACCACAAAACATTATAGCAACTGCTCTGCCCAAGACTGCAAGATATTACAAAGAGTTGTGAACACAGCCAAGGCAAACCTTTTCTGGGCTCCCCTCTCCCTCCCTCCCTCCCTCTCCCCAGTCCTGACGAAGGGTTGGCTTTCATGGTCTTCAGATGCTGTCTGACCAACTGTGCTTTTCCAGCTCCACATTTACTGAGTAACTTCTAGTATCCGCACTCCTTACTGTTTCCATACAATAATTCCATCTATACTTCCTGGTGCCTCAAGAAAGCAGCCAATATAATCAAAGATCCCTTCCGGGCCAGTCAGTCATTCTCTCTTCTACCGGGCAGAAGACACAACAATTTCAAAACACATAGCAATAGATTCAAGAACAGCTTTTTCCCTGTTATCAGACTTTTGAACAGACCTCTCATTAGAGTTGATCTTTTGCTGCAATACTGTATTCCGCATTCTGTTCTATTACCCTGATGCAATTATGTATGGTAATGATTTGCCTGGATAGCACATAAAACAATACTTTTCGTTATCTCTGCATATGCGACAAAACAAGATCAAATCACTTCAGGTTACAAATGTACTATCCCTCCTTCAAATATACACCTCCTCACACCCCATCTAGCACTGTCACCTCTCCCTCCTCCAAGATCACCCCCCTTCCCAAATGCACGTTATGCATTTAGCGAACACGCCAATAGCTTCATTTAAAGGCCTGTTTTCTCCCATCACAACGAGAGAAATACCAAATCTCAAATCATAACCAGCAAGCACTATTGATTAGTTACATCAGATTAGCCCTCACCAAAAGATGAGAACCTGAGTGACAAGACTGAATATAACAACATAAAAGTCATGGTGATTTAATTTCAACAGCAAGTAAAATACCACCACCTTCAAGTTCCAGCATTGTTGTTTTGCCAGAATTAACATCTTATCACTCTGCTTAGGCCAACAACAGCAGATAAAGTTGCAGATGACAAATGCTCAAAGTTGGGTTTTTTTCTGGGAGCACAGTATGACAGTCTCAAGCATATAACGGCTTAGATTCTCTTATTGTAGTGGGATCAGATAGATTGTTGGGTTTCCGCCTGGTGATTTACAGCTCACAAGTCAGTAAAAGATATAATGATAGAGACAGATCTGTAAAGTCTTCAGCAGGTACAGCCCTTTCCAAGCATTTTCAGCTGGATACACATGCTAAGCTATGTTCCAGTGACAAAGAATAACTGTTGAATGGCAGCAGAAAACTACAACCTGCCAGACCTTGAAAGCACACAGCCAACGAAGTATGCAGAGAATGGAGGAGTCTATCTCATTCTCAAATGGGTTGATGCTGCACAGCTGCGTGACAATACGTGCATACACAGAACGACCAAGTCAGTGAAAGTCAATTGTAGCGATTAAATGAACGTCATGCACACCTGACCACACCATTTACTCTCTGCATCTTAACCAGAATGGTATTGGCAAAACTCCAGAGGTGTGTATCCTGTCACCAAGTCTCCCTTTCATTTACATGCAAACAGTCCTTGACATGGTACTGCCTCAGAGTCAGGTACCAGAGCATTAGTATCTCTGACGTGCACCCTTGTCTGTCAGCCAGGGTTCCCCGATTGGACCAGATTAACAGCCCCAATCAGGGAACTCATTCTCTGCAGTCCAGCTGGCTGACCTGTTACAATCACTACATCTCTCGCCCAGAGTCCACGGACACAGACCATCCTTTTTACTGGACAGCCTCCTGAGGAGTTTTAGCACCGTGTCAGGTTCCTCCGACTCTGCGTCAGATATGGGCTGCGTGTAATAAACAGGAGCTTGCCTCTTGCGCCAGGAGCACCTCGGTAGAATTTCACTCTTCTTTTCAGGCAGCGACTTCCACTATGTCCATTTTGAATTCAGAGCACTCAGCAGCACTTGAAGGAGCAGGTGGACCCACGAGTTCCAGCTGCCCTTCCGAATGTTCCAAGGGACAGGGCTCATTTTACTCCCACACGTTTTGCAAATTCGTGGCTTTCATATGGTTCACGTGCTTGTTCAGGATCAGTCATGTTTATCCAAACTTAATACATCACCAGTCCTGACCTCACATTGACCATGCCTCTTACCAATGCGGGGTCATTTCCATAATTCTTACACTAAACTTCATCCTTTGTATTAAACTGTCTCTCTCGCTTGGCGGAGTCTTGGGTCCAGTATTAGGGTTCCTGATGACATTTCACCCTGCCCCCAGATTCAGGAAGATCAGAGTTAATCTGGTATGAGTCTTCTACTCATTAGCAACTCTGCCGGTGCTATCCCTGTAGATGCAAGTGTGTGCGTAAAGCGTTTTTTTTTTTTTTTTGGGGGGGGGGGGGGGGGGGGGGTTGGTGTTAGAGGATGTTCTATAATCTAAGGACCACAAAGCTAGTCTTCTAGCAAAGGTGTAGGCTGTTTCTTGAAGGCAGCCTTTAAAGTTTGGACTGCTCTCTCTGCCAGTGCATTGAACAATGAGCAGTATGGAGCAGTCCTTACATGCCACATCCCATTTGACTTTAAGAACTGACCAAACTCCCTGCTGGTGAATGATGGTCTATTATCTGTGACCAACACTTCTGGGACTCAGTGTTAAAAAAGACGCATGCAATTTTTCAGTGGTCATCCTAGTGTTTGCACGTCCAACTACTTTCAGCAGGCATCTGCAATACCCAAGAACAAACCCATGAGAGGGCCTGCACAGTCATGTGCAACCGAGTCCAATGTTTACCCAGCCATTTCTACGGATGTAGGGGAGTTGCTGACGGTAATTTGCATCCTTGTTAACAATGTGGGCACTGCTCACCAATGCTGCTATGACCGTATCCAAGTATGACCACGAGGCATAGCTTCTCACCAACATCTTCATTTTGGAAACCTCTAGATAGTCCTGGGGGAGTTCAGCCAGTATTTGATTAAAACCTTTGCTCGGGACGATCACTCTTGCTCCCCATAACAACGTGATGTTCTCTACCATTAGCACATCTTTCCAGTTCCAAAATTTTATACTGGTTGTGATGGCCCTTTGGTTTACCCCATTAATACCAGTTGTTTCAATTCTGAAAGGACTGGATCTGTGTCCAAAGACTGATATTGTCAGCTGTGACTGGGAACATGTCCAGAAAATTTAATATCATTACAGACTCTTCAACTGGTACCACCGGTCATGTAACTCTCAATAGGAGGTGGCTCAATGCATCTGTATTCATTACGCAGCATCCCAGGGGATGTTTTAACTTGTAATTAGAAGCAACTTGTAATTGTAAGTCGAACCCATCACTGAACGTGGCACAAAGCCATGGCCAGCACTGCCTGGTCTTCTTTAAGCAGACCCAGTAGGAGTCTGCTGTCTGTGCCAATCAAATTTTCATCTATTAAGGGGTTGGTGGGGCTTCTGGACTCCAAATAAGTCTGCCAATCCTCCTTTTTCTAAGCATATTTAGACCCTGCATTGGCCAAAGTCTCAGCTGTGTAAGTATTGGGTATTCCTCTCCATTGGGCCACCTATGAGTTAATACCACCCCAGTGCCATACAGGGAAGCATCACATGTAAATACCAGATTCTTCTTGCGATCATACAGAGCAAACACCATGGAGGATGCTAACTGTTTCTTTACTTTAGGGAAGGCTAGGGCTTGTCGACACAACCATTTCCAAGACTGACCATTTTTAGGAGTTCATGTAAAGGTGCCAGGCTGGATTCCAGGTTACGTATGAACTTTCCATAACAATTTACCAGCCCAAGAAACGACCTAAGCTCCTGGACAGATGTGGGAGCCAGGGCACCTTTGCTCGCCCTCGCTTTATCTTCCACTGGGTGTAACCCCATCTTACTGACTCTGTGGTCCAAGTAGGTCACTTGTAGGGTCTGAGAACACATTATTCCATTCTCAGGCATACGCCTACCTTGGAAAAACGCCTCAGGACAACATCCAAGTGTTTCTTATTAGTTTTGCCTGTTATTAGGACAACATCCAGGCAAAATGGCAATCCAAGGTAGACTTAGTAAAATGTTTCCATCATCAACTGAAAACTTGAACGTACTGACAATACCCCAAAATGGCAGTCTCGTATATTGGTACGAGCCCTTATAGATATTAACTGCAGCATACTTCTGGGAAGCATCATCCATTTCAAGTAAACGCAGCTCATGTCCAGCATCATGAAGGACAGTGATGCTGTCAGCTTTGCTTATAAATCCTCTATGCACGGGATTGGTTATTTAACTAGCTGTGATAGGCAGTTTAGCTTTTGTTTAAAATCCACAAAGAGGAACTGGATCCATCAGGCTTCAAAATCATTATGACCAGTGCCACCCATTCTGCAAAGTGGATTTCTGTGATTATTCCTTCACTTTCCAGCCCTCTGATTTCTGCCTCTTCTTTTGCCCATAAGGCAAACGGCGCTTGGGGGGGGGGGGGGGGGGGGCGGGAAAGAGACCTTAGAGAATCGCAGACATCTTCCTGGTCAACATGCCTTGGCTGCTCTGACAGTCCTTTGACATCTTACAGGAAGGTCTGAGTATTTAATTAGGACTTCAGTCAACTTTATGGGCAAAAGTAGAGGCAGAATTCAGAAGGCTAGAAAGTGAAAGAATAATTAAGCCATTCCAATTCACAGAATGAGTAGCACCAGTCATATTAATTTCGAAGCCCAATGGGTCAGTTCAAGAATTCATCCCTCCCTGATGCCCTCAATGCATTTTACACTCAGTTCAAACAGGAGGTCAGCAAAACTGTCACCAGCCCCTGACAGCTAGATGCACCCGTTCCCACAGGCACAGTTGCAGATGTCAGATCGGTCTTCTTGAGAGTGAACTCAAGGAAAGCAAGCGGCCCAAATGGAGTTCCTGGCTGTGCATTCAGATCCTGTGCAGACCAGCTGACATCTTTAACCTCTCCTCGCTACAATGTGAAGTCTCCACCTACTTCAATTAGACCACTATCATCCTGGTACCAAAGAAAACATATGCAATGTGCCTCAATAACAAACAATGGCTCTGACCTCCACAAATGTGAAGTGCTTCGAGAGGTCAGACATAGCTCATATCAACTGTAGTCTTCCAGTCTGCCTTGATTCCTTGCAATCTGCCTACTGGCACAACAGGTCCACAGCAGATGCCATCTCCCTACCCCTACACTCAGCAGAACGTGTACACAATAAACGATACTTACATGAGGTTTCTACTTATTGACCACAGCTCCGCCTTCAACCCTATAATCCCAAAGAAACTAATCTCCAAACTGCGAGATTTAGGTCTCTGCTCCACCCTCTGCAACTGAATCCTCAACTTCCAGACCCACAGACCGCAGTGAGAATAGGCAACACAACTTCTTCCATGACAATCCTCAACACCAGCACCCTGCAAGGCTGCATACTCAGCCCCTTACAATACTCCTGCACACTCATGACTGAGACCAAATTTTGTCTGAACTCCATCTACAAGTTCGCTCATGACACTACCTTTGTAGGCCGGATCTCAAACAATGAGACAACATGTAGGATAGAGATAAAGTGCTTGGTGGCATGGTGCGAGGATAATCTCTCCCCCAATGTCAGCAAAACTAGAGAGGTGATCATCAACTTTAGGAAGCAAGGAAAGAGCACACCCCTATCTACATCAATGGAACGGAGGTGGAGATGGTTGACAGCATCAAGTTGCTAGGAGTGACAATCACCAACAATCTGTCCTGGGCCACCCACATCAATGTTACAGTCAAGACAACAACGCCTCTTCTTTCTCAGGAGTTTAAGGAAATTTGACACATTCATACGGATTCTCACCAACTTCTACACGTGCACCACATAAAAACATTCTATCTGGATGCTTCAAGGCTTGGAACGGCAAGTGCTCTGCCCAGGACCGCAAGAAATTAGTGAGTTGTGAACAGAGCCCAATCCATCACACAAGCCAACATTCTATCCATTGACTGCATCCTCACTTCTCACTGCCTCAGAAAGGCAGCCAACAAAGACTCCTCCCACCCCAGTTATAATCTCTTCTAACCTCTTCCATCAGGCAGATGATACAAAAGCTTAAATACACGTACCAACAGGTTCAACAACAGTTTCTTCCCTGTTATGTGACTTGTGAACGGATCTCTCAAATCTAATGTTGATCTTGCTTTTTCTGTAATTTTGTATTCCTCGATCTGTTCTATCATCCTATGATATGATGTGCCTATACTGCACACAGTACTTTTCACTATATCTAGATACACGTGACATTAATAAACCAGATCCAATCTGCCATTTTCTAATCGAAAAACGTTCAGCCAATTGAGTTGAATCACTCACAACCAATTTCATCCATCAAGCTTGGGACTAAACCTTTTAGTACAATCATTGATAACTGAACAAGTTGCTTTTCATAAGAGATTGGAACCAAAGTTCTACCCATAATCTGTAAAGCCTCCCCGGTATAGGTCAGCCTAGCCTGGGTCTTGCGCAAAGTTAAATGCTGGGTGCCAGAGCAAGTGTTATTAAAACTGGTTCTGCAATTACTGATACAGCTGGTGTCGACCTCCATTAGAACTGGATGATCATTTAACCAGACATTTATCTTGACTGGTTCTGATTTTGATGTTGCTAAACAATTTAACTGTTCCAAGTCAGATGCAAGTGAACTTTCCAGGGTATGAACTCTCTTGGATACCAGTCTACGAGTTATTTTACTCAATTTAGGTGTAGCAGGACTTCTTTGCTGTTGAGTCTGCAAACTGCCAATATAACAATGGCTGACCGGCCCGGATCCTGCAGAAAATTTTAGCTGTTTGGCCAAGGCTTGAGTTTGTTTTGGGGTTTCGCTTTGGGTTGACCTACAGTCCCTCTGATCAGGATATGTCCCGAGTGAGGCTATGCAATTGCCTGCACTCAAGTGGTGCTCTCCAATCTGGTGTCCACTTCCTTCGGAATACCCTGCAACTCAAATGCTCCAATCGCTACATTTTCCAAAGCTAAAGCTAGATGAAGCGCATGTTTGAAGTCCAGTTGGGCATCAGCTAGGTGTTTTTTTGCCTAGTTATATCATTAATCTCACACTGTTTCGTCTTAAGTATCTTATTGAGGGTTAAACCAAAGTCTCAGGCTTCTAACAATCATCTGAACCAAGTCTAAATTCCTGATACAGATTCCCCAGTATCTCGAATTACCAAGTAAAAGCGACAGCATCTCACAATTAGAGGTGGCTTAGGGTCATAATATTCCCTAACTATGTCCGTTAATTCTTGAAAGGAATTAAAACAAAGGCATGATGTAAGAAATGCCTGCCCAAACTCAGATGACTGCTATAAGAGAGTTTCTTCAGAATTGTGCTTTACTCCTGTCGCCACTGAAATAACTCCAGAGGCCAGTATCTTGTCACCAAGTCTCGCTTTTATTTAAACATGAACAGTCGATGACTTTAGTACTACCTCATTTCAGATGTCAGGAACCACAGAGTCAGTACCTGTGACACATACCCTTTTTGTGTGTCAGCCAGGGCTCCCTGATTTGATGTGATTAACAGCCCCATTTAGGGAACTCATTCTACGATGTCCAGCTGGCTGACTTCATTAACAATCATTACAGACATATCGCAGACTTAGAGCGCATTGCTAATCAGCACCAAACTGACACTGTTCTACAGGACAACAATAAGCTGAAGCTGGCCCACAAGCTAGATCATGAAGAATGGAAACACACTGCCTCCTCTGCAAATGGCAGAATTTACCCTTACACAATTTCAAATCCAGCAGTCTTTCACAAGACCTTCAGAATCTAACCTAAAACGGTATCAAAGAGGAGCATTCCAGCTTACCTCAGCTGAAGCAGCAGAGTTGCACTATATATGGTGTTACAGGAAAAGAGTAAAGCATCATAGTTACACAAGGTTAATGAACATGGGTATAAAAGTATTATGTTATGAACTTTCACCTCTTTATGGGTAGAAGTATCAATATTTATTCCTTTACATCAGTTTCCCTTGTTATTCGTCCTTAGGATACTTGAATTCCAAAAGGCATTTAAATAAACTGTCACAGAAAAATATTATTGGCAAGGTAAGGGCTCATGAAACTATGAGAATGAAATTAGATGGATACAAGTTTGGTTAATGGACAGGAAACAAAGGTCAGCCATGATTCAGGTATTCTGAAGTTGGCAGGTTGTGCGCTGAGGTCCAGGTATACAATCACTAAAAGATCTATACATTTGCGTGCAAACTTGTTTATTCTTGTACTCCAATTGCCATGCAAAGGGAGGTCTAGTAAGAATCAGTGTTGGGGCCTCAATTGTGCATAATGTTTGTGAATGACTTTGGGACTTTGACAATGCAAAGCTATGCAGAAATGTAAACCAGACAAAATGACAGCCAGGTACAAAAGAGATATACAGACAGGTTAAGTGAGCAGGGAAAATAAAAAAGGCATATAAACAATAAACGTAACAAAAAAGAACGAGTTTATCCACTTTGATAGTAAGAATAGAAAAGCAGATCGGTTTTCAAAAAGGTATGGCATTTTATGCACAGATGGTCAGAGAAACTTGGATGTGGGCGTATAAGGTTTGCAAAATGTTAGCAGGCAGGTGCAGCAAGCAATCGGGAACAATGTCACGATCACTTTGCTGTATGGGGACTGGAATACAGAAACAAACGTACTACTACAAATATATAGCCCTTTGTTAAAGCCACACATGGACCATTGTGCAGTTATGATCACCACTTTTAAGAAACAATATACTTGCTTTTGATGAAGTATAGTGATGGCTCATCACAGTACAAATTCTTCAGGGTCATACCCTAGGCCCAACCATCTTCAGTTACATCAATGATTTTTCCTTCATTATAAAGTAAGAAGTGGTGCTGTTTGCTGATGATTGCATTGTTTAGCACCATTCATGACTGTTTGGGAACTAAAGTAGCTCATGTTTATTTCAACATTCAGGTTATAGCTAAGTGACAAATAACTTTGACTGCCACAGAAGTGCTAGGGAAAGACCAGCTCCAACAACTAACACCCTTCAGCGTTCAACAGCATTACCAGTGCTAAAGCCCCTACTATCAATATCCTTGGTGCTACCACTGACTAGAAACTGAACTGGACTACCCATGAAAACGTAATATCTACAAGAGCAGGACAGAAGCTAGGAATTCTGCAGAGAGAGACTCACCTTCTGTATCTCCAAAGCCTCTCACCTTATATAACAAGGTATCAGTCAGGACTGTGATGGAACACTCGACTTTCCAGGATGAGTCCAGCTCTAATAATATAGAAAACCGACAGCAACCAAGACAAAACAGCCTGCTTGATTGGCAACCCATCCACCATCTTTAAACATGCATACCCTTCAATGGTAGGGTGTATCATCTAAACAATGCACTATAGCAACTCAGGGTACATCATTCCAAATCCATGATCTCTCCCAGTTAGACAAACAATGCAACAGATATACGGGAACACCATGAAGCTATGCAAGATATTAGTTAGGTCACACAGGTGGAGAACTGTGCACTTCTGATGACCACAGTACAGAAAGAACTGGGAAGAGTGTGAGATGGAGATTCACCAGGATGTTGCCTGGACTGACATTAACAGTAATGAATGCAGATTTGATAGGCGAGGGTTAGTTTTCCTTGCAACAAGGATGGTGGTGGTGGCGGTGGTTGGAGGAATGGGAGGGGATTGGAAATGCTGCTTCTAAATTATGAAAAGCATAGCTTTGGTAGATTGCAAGAAACTCTGCCCCCTCAGTGGAGGGATCAATAACCAGGGACCGTAGATTTATGACAAAGGGCAGAAGATTGAAGGAAGAGATTTTTCACTCAGAGGGCAACAGGTATCTGGAAACTCTCTGCCTGATGATAGGTTGGTAGAAATGGGACCCATCACAACATGCAAGTAGTACGCTACTGACCACATGTCAGCAAATGGAGCTTGAGTAGATAGGTGCTTAATGACTGGGGTGGACTCAATGGGCCTATGCTGTAAAATGCTGACTCTAGTCCCCATGCAAACCATAAGCCATCCTGACTTGAAACTGCTGTGCTGTGCTTTAGTTGGTCAAAATCTTGGAACGCCCTTCCAAATAACACTGTAGGCTTCAAAACAGCAACTGGAGCTATTACCCTATTTAAGTAACTAAACCATCCTGAGGGAGTTACCTGCAACTAACCCAACTCAGAGTTAAGTAAAAGGTCAGTGCAACGAAGCCAGTTTCCCTGTGCATCTTGGCTTAAATCCCCATATTCTGCTCCCATTTGAAAATTTTGAAGTTATGCTAAATTTTTATAAAACACTGGTTAGGTTCCAGCTAGAGTACTGTGTCCTATTCTGGGCACCATACTTTAAAGATGGATGTCAAAGCTTTGGCAAAGGTGCAGAGGAAATTTATTAAAAACAGAAACCATGTAATTAGGGATAACAGTGTGGGGGCTGGAGGAACACAGCAGGTCAGACTGCATCAGAGGGCTGGCCTGCTGTGTTTCTCCAGCTCCACATTGTTATCTCTGACTCCAGCATCGGCAGTTCTTACTATCTCTGAGCAAGTTATAACCATGTAAATAGGGTTATTTTTGCTATAGTAGTAATACGTGAAAACAGATTTGATTGGCATGTTCAGAATTATGAAGGGTCTTCAAAAAGCATTTCTAGAACAGAAGGATCAGTAATCAGAGGATCCAAGCTTGAGATAATTAGTAAAAAAGAACTAGAGTATGAAAAAATTTAGATTATGATATAGAACATTAGCTTTGAGTGTGATGAAAACAGACAAACAGCTTTTACAAACGAGAATGTGAAAAATATTTGGAGAAAAGTTTGCAGTTATACAGGAAAAACCAGGAAATGGGATAAAATGGACAGCAATTTTCAGGGGGCCAACAGGGTCACGGTGAGTTGAACAGTCCTTAAGATTTCAAAATCCTTTCTAAAGGGGAAGAAATCAGAGTCATCCTGGTTTTAGATTATATGTAAAGCTGAATTCCTATTCTTAACTTTCCATCAGACTGAAATTAAGCCCAGTTCCTTCCACAAAAAATTAGGATGAGCTTTCAACAACATACATTCCCTCAAATAAATCTAAGGGCATTGTTGGAAACTCCCACAAGTATTTTAATTTTTTTTTCCCTTTTAAATGAAATGATGATAAATTGGTCCATTTAAATTTTCTTGCTACCATTTTTGGACTCTAAATCTCAAAAGTCTGAATCTAGAGAGGAAGTGAGTTCAAAGTTAAACAATTATCTTCAAATAATTTAAAAGCGTATCTTGATGAGCATAGCAGTGGAAAATATTAAAGAAACAGCAAGCATTACAATGTTATTATAATTCGCTGAAAAATCAACAGATTTGTAGGCTTTTAAAACCAGTTAATTGTTAATATTCGTGTTGTTTTTATGGGATCAAAATTCACTTACTTCAGATATAATCTTCTGTATATCCACATCATTGTGAAATGAGACAAAGCCATATCTGAACATAAAAAATAGATACTACATGAGAAGGAAAAGACTGGCATTTTTTATTGCACCTTTCACAACTTCAGGACATTCCAAAACAGTAATACAGCCAATTAAGTACTTTGAAATGAAAACAGAAAATGCTGGAAATACTTGGTAGACCAGACAGCATCTGTGGAGACTGATAATATTTTAGATCACTAATAGTTTTGTCAGAGCTGGAAAAAAAAAATACATAAACAGGTTTTAATAACGCAAGTAAAAGGAAGGGGGAGGAAATAAGAGAGGATGAGACAAGCAAAGGAACAAAAAGATGTGCAGAGAGGAAGCATAGATGGAAATTGCATGATCATTACCAACAGCTGTCATCCGAGAAACATGAGGGGGACAGCTATGACCTGAAACTGTTTAAACAAACAGAGCCATTAGTGGATATAAAATGCCCAAATGAAAGAGAAGATGAAACTATATTGATCTTCATTAGAAGTCTAAGAGACAAAAGGGGCCAGAGTGGAAGTGAAGCGAAAAATCAAAATGACAAATTGGCTGGAAGGTCAGGGTCACACTTGTACACTGCACGATGGTGTTCCAAAAGGCAGCAACCCAATTTGTTTGGCCTGTTCACATTGTAAGCAACACGTAAAAGACCTGCAGTTATGAAGTTTGCTTCGTAACCAGCAAAGCAATTTCTAGCCAATGCAGTGGTTCTGAATTGTAGTCAGTGTGCTAATTGAGTAAAGAACTAGAATATCACAGAGGGTTTGGTCCTTTCACAATGGCCAAGGAAAAGGCCATGTTAAATAGTGTTGGTGCTATCATGCTGAATGTGTCAGAAAATAATGAAATGAACAAAGGAGCTCATAGTATGGAGGACAAGGACATGGGAAAGTCATTTATGGTTCTTGGAGAGTGGAACGGTTGTGAGAAGTGTCAAATGGAACAGACAGCAGTTGCCAACGCCCTAACCTCTCTTAACAATAAGAGGAACACATCTGAATCACAATTAGTAAATTGACATTGTCAGAATAGACCTGGCAGAGAAATCAGGCAAACAAAATACACAGTGTAATCAAGATAGCTGCAGAAGTCAGCAAGTTTAAGGCAAGCGATGATCAAAAGGCTCAGCCTTCCATTTGCAGGCCGAGAAGTCAAGTAAGCAGGGTATCAAAGATGGATTGTGTGAAGGTGAGGTAATAAGTTACAAGTGGATCAAATAATTAATCCTTTTTGAGTTTGGGCAAGAACAAATTAGGACACACAGACAATTAATATAGTGCAAAAGTGGGAAGACAAGTGGAACAAAATTGCTCCATATATTCCAAGCAAAGCTAGGAACAAAAAGTCCTGCAGCACTTAATTTGGAGGAAAGATTGTCCGCAGTGAGAAAACTTCAGCCAGTGGAATGTAGAGGTGGATAAGACTTATTGAGGCCTCCAATCAACGAAGTAGTGGAGAGGTTTCAAGGATGTCACGGTGGGTAGGCTATCCTTTGTGCAAAGGTGATTTGTCTCCTAGATGAATACTATAAAGTGGCAGAGATTGTCAGCAGAATCTTGTTTGTCGAATGACAGTCAAAATTGTTGAGATAGGGATAAATCAGTTGTTTTCTTGAATAAGAACAGGCTGGAAAAATCAGTGCACTAGGGTCCCATTCTTGGACCCTGAGGAGCAGCAGCAAGCAGGCTGGGCTGGGGAACTCTTGATGCTGGGGTGCATGGAGTGTCTCCAGAACAGGAGATTAATAACGAGTTCAAAAAAGGAGTCTAAGAAATGATGGCCTGGTATTCAGTGGTGGGGTCATGGTCAAAAATGCTGTAAGAGTGGAATTAAGGTTCTACTAGAAGAGGGTGTGTTGGTAAACAATGGTGCTGCTCTTGGCAGCAGGTCAAATGAAAGCAGGGATGGACCTGATAATAGTGTTATAATTTCAGAGAAACGTAGGTTATTCAGGGGACCAGTGAAATGGAACTAGCTGATAAGAATTACTGGTATCATAATAAAAATATCCAGAGGTTAAGAGGCCAAACAAGGGGGTCTAAATAGCATGGGAATTCTGAAGACAAGAGAGAAAGACAATACTAGGGTCACTGCATGACTCACCTCTGCACTCAACAGATCACTGCCAACACCAAACAAACCAGCTTTCTGTGGAGGAGAAAACTGAGTTAACGTTTCGGGTCCGGTCCCGAAACGTTAACTCAGTTTTCTCCTCCACAGATGCTGCCAGACCTGCTGAGCATTTCCAGCAACTTTGTTTTTGTTCCTGATTTACAGCATCTGCAGTTCTTCTGGTTTTTAAACCAGCTTTGCGCTTTTCAGGCCTCTGAAAAGACAGTTTTCTCCACAAGACCACAGTTCACTCCTCCATCAACACCTTCCCATGCAAGTTCCAGAGGCAGAGCACTTGTCCTTTTAATCACCTGTCTTATCCAGGTCCCCAAACACTTGAGGTTCAAGAAGTAAATATTTCAATTTAGTACACTATATTAATTTGTCCAAAATACACACAGTCTCCCCTGTAATTAAGAGACTAAACACTATACAATACTGGGTAAACATTCTGCTTTCTGGATTAATCTGAACTTCCAATACTGTCATTTAAACTTCAGCCTACCCAGTTCCCCGACACCTGTCCTTGGCTTTCAATATTGCCTCCAGTGTTTTCTGACATCACTGCATTCAATATTTTCAGATTGTTACCATAACTACTTTTTGGAAAGTAACTGTTGATGACGATCCTGATTTTTCTAACTGCTTCTCAAAACGCATTTGTTTTATTATGTCTTTTACTGTGCACTACATCTTAATCAATCCGGATTTCCACCCATTCACAGGGCGGCACAGTAGTTAGCCTCACAGCGCCAGGAACCCAGGTTCGATCCCACCTTCGGGCGACTGTCTGTGTGGAGTTTGCACGTTCTCCCCATGTCTGCGTGGGTTTCTTCTGGTTTCCTCCCACAGTCCAAAGATGTGCAGGCTAGGTGGACTAGCCATGCTAAATTGTCTATACTGTCCAGGGATGTGTAGATTAGGTGGGTTGTGGGGGATCAGTCTGGGTGGGATTCTCAGAGGGTCAGTGTGGACTTGTTGGGCCGAAGGGCCTGTTTACACACTGTAGGGATTCCATTATTCTTTCATTACAACTTACACATATTGCCACCCCAACCACCCACTGTTTTCCTTGCCTCTATAATTATTAGACATTAGAAATCTAACTATCTAGTTCTGATAGAAAGTCAGATACTCTCAGATCACACCCAGAATGCATGTTTCATTCACTTGTCTTCAATGGAATTGGGCACAAAAACTGGACACATTGAACATCAGCATAAAATGCAGGGACAGCCCTGGTAAATCACTGTTGCGATCATGGATGCCAGAATCAAAGTTGGATTAAAATTTACCAGGTGGTTAAATAAGTTAAAAAGTTAAATTGGCAGTCCTATTGTCCAACAAGCACTTGAGATTATAAGAATGGCTGAAACCAAACTGAGAACCTCAAGAAAAACTTCAAACATAAACGAATGGACCCAAAAATGAAAGCACCGCAAACCAGCCGAGAGGCAGAAAACCTTCTACTAGATAGAAACGATTTGGATAGAATTTAGGAGAAATTGGTGGTATTGGGGCCAGTGAAGGTGGTTATCTAAGATTACAAAGAGATCTTGACCAATTGAGTCAATGGGCTGGGGAGGGGTAGATGGAGTTTAATTTGAATAAATGCGAAGTATTGCATTTTGGTAAAACAAACAACGCCAGGACTTGCAGAATTAATGATAAGGAACTGGGTAGGGTTGTTAGAGACACCTGGCATTCAGGTACGTGAATTTTTTGAAATTTGCGTAACATGTATTGCGTAACAGGTGATTAGGAAGGCATTAAAACACGCTTGCCTTCATTATTCAGGCTTTTGGAGTACAGGAGTTGGGACATCACGGTGAGGTTGTACAGGACATTGGTGAGGCTTCTTCTGGAGCACTGTGTACAGTTCTGGTCACCTTGATAAAAGGAAGGACATTATTAAATTGGAAGTGTTTGGAACAGACAGACCAGGATGTTGCTGTGATGTAAGGTTTGAGTTGTAAAGATGGGCTGCGTAGGCTGGGACCTTTTTCAGCCAGAGCATAGGAGGTTGAGAAGTGACCTTATAGAGGTTTAGAAAATCATGAAAGACATGGAAATGGTGAATAGCAAGGGTCTTTTCCCTAGGTTGGGGAGTTCAAAACTAGGGAGCACATTTTTAAGGAGAGAGGAGGAAAAAAATTTAAAAAAGGACACAAGGGGCAACTTTTTCTTTAAATATAGAGTGGCTTGTAGGTTGAATGAACTGCCAGAGAAAGTGGTGGTTGCAGGTATAGTTACAACATTTAGAAGCTATTTGGATAAGTATATGACTAGGAAAGGTTTGGAAGGACATGAGCCAAACACAGACAAGTGGGACTAGATGGTTTCGGAACGTGGTCAGCGTGTGTTAGTTGGACCAAAGGGTTTGTTTCTATAATTCTAAGCTTTTTAAATGATCCTTTAGACAGTGATAGTCTAAATCAAGTATCTGCTTTGTAATAGCTCAGCAGTCGCATGCACCAATGGCACAGCTGCAACACTTGGCTCCTCTAAGTCCCAAAAGCACCAGAAATTTGAACAAGCCGGCAGTGTAACTCATTTGAGAAATGAATGATGGGTGTGGTGCAGAAATCATGCATTCTTGAAGGGGACTTGACAGTGTAGCTACAGAGAGGTTGTTTCTCCTATGGGAGTTTTGGACCAGAGGGCATAATCTCAGACTAAGGGTCATCCACTTAAAAATAGAGATGAGCAAGAATTTCTTCTCTCAGGAGGGGAGCAAATCTGTGAAAGTCTTTTCTGCAGAAAGCTGTCTAGGCTGTGTAGTTAAGATTATTCCACGCTGAGGTGGATATATCTTCAAATCAATAAGGGTATCGATGGGTTTGTGGAAAAAGCAGGGAAGTGGAATTAAGGCAAGACATGGATTCAAGATGGCAGCCTCGTGAAGCTGCAGTAAAGTGGGAATTCATCGAGTGAGGCTGGTGAGAAGGAAGGGAAGGGAGTATGATCAGCAAACACTGATTGACATGAAAGAGGGCAAAGATGGATCAACTGGATATCTTAATGATATTAAGTAGGAACAAGAAACATTTCCTGGAGATATGGTGAAAATGCTTAGCAAGCTGGGATTGGAATCAGTAGGATAAATCCAGACAGACAGATATGGAAAAGTGCTAGAAAGCATTTGGCTGGACAGCGATAACAAACATGTCTCAGAAAAGTGAGAAGCTTTAGGATAAAAGGGCCCAAATGAGCACCAGCAAACCATCTGTCCTCTGCAATCAGGAAAATGGCATCTGGTGAGGTATTGTGGTATCTTTGTGCTGTTGAGAATAAGAACTAGCAAAAAGGCTTCTTATCACTTTGAGACCACAGCATACAGGCTTGTTTGAAAGAAATCAGCAGCAGCAATAGTTTGGAGCGATTTGATGGCATGAAAAATGGAGAGAAGTTGTAACTTTCATAAACACTGACAAAGTTGACTTTGTTTGTTCATGCATGAAGGCATGAAACAAAGAGATGACATCACCTCAAGGACTGCTTCGTTTGGAAAACATAGGTAGATTACATTTCACACACCCAGGTAGCTCTAACTGAGTCAACAGGCCCAGCATCTGATGGAATGACCAGGAAAATTCAGTGTCTTTTCGTCCTCTATGAGTGCAAGGAAAATTCTAACTTTAGATTTTGTTGCTGCAAATTTAAACCGCAGCTAGCAAGAAAGAAAGTTGAAAACAAAAGTAAGATGCTACTAGTAATACCAAAACAAGAAAGCAAAGGGAATCTAGAAAGCATTATTACTCAAATCTAAATGAAGGAAATAAAAGTTAATTTCTTAAATGAGTTGAATTAACAGCCAGAATACACTTTACTTTCAGCAAACATGTTACATGAAAATTAAGAGTCAACCATACAGCTCATTGAGCTGATTTTCAGGCTTAACTTGTTTCCCATCTGCTCCCCATGTCCACCATCTCTCGAAACCTCTCCATTCCCACAGTATTCTGAGCAACTCGTATCTGTTTGATCTTATGTTAATTGGTATGGAGTTAGAGGTCACCACATTTGAGGTTCCAGATCCAAAACAGAGAAGCAGAGTCCTTGAATATTTTTAAAGGCAAATTAATACATTCTTAAACATGTAGTTGAAAGATTATCAGGGGTAAGCAAGGACTCTTGCATGCAGTAGTCCCCACCTCTGAGCTGGAAAGCACAACTTCAAGTTTCACCTGCTCCAGAAATCAATACTAGTGAACAGGTTGATTAAAAATATCTATCAGGGGTAAATGAGACTGTGGATTTGAGCTCACAGTCAGATCAGCCACAATCTTACCGAGTGGCAGAGAATGCTCAAGAGGCTGAATTGCCCATTTCTGCGCCTGATTCATATATTCGTATGTGCTTTTTTTTTTGAAATAAATTCAAACCCTAACTCCCCAATGTCCCATGGTAGAACATTATTAAATAATGGTTCCTACATGGGTCATGACAAACAAAATCTCCCCACCCTCCCCACTAGCCATAAGCAGACGACTTTAATTCTGGCCCTATATCTTCAGAACTTCCAGTCATGGCTACAGATATAGACATACAAGGCATTGTTTTATTTTATTCATTGATGGGATGAGGGCATCACTAGCAAGGCCAGCATTTATTGCTTGTCCCTAACTGCCCAGGAAGTAGTTAAGAGTGAACGACATTGCTGTGGATCTGGAGTCACAGACCAGGTAAGGATGGCAGTTTCTTTCCCTAACAGACATTTGTGAACCATGGGGTTTTCTGACAATTGACAATGAATTCATAGTCATCGTTGGACAATTAATTCCAAATTCAAATTCTACCATGGCGGCATTTGAACCAGGGTTCCCAGGACATTACCTGGGTCTCTGGATTAACAGTCCAATGATAATAGTATTAGGCCATCACTACATACCCCACAAACAATGGGAAACTATTACAATTACATTAATACTCTAAATAAAAAGTGATGATAGCAGGTTCTATAAACAATATGCCCACCTATTTTTTCTTCACCAGCATCTTAATCAGGTGAAGTCCAAAACCTAGCAAATGACTACTCTTGCCAAACTAGTTACAAAATTAAATTTCAAAACAAGGACTAAAAAAATTTGAGCATGAGCAAGAGTATATTTGATTTGTTAATAAATATCTTACCCTCTGGAAACACCACCTCCATCGCTGATTATTTTAACTTGCTTCACAGCACCATACCTTGTGAAGAAACCTCGCATCTCATCCTCACCCATCTGAAACGGATAAAATACAGCAGTTTATTCTATTTGAAGGCTCTACAAATACTTGGAAAAATAGAGCAGCATAAGTATCTGGGTGTTATTAAAAGTTAAATAACGTTAAATTTTACTTGGGATCTGCAACATTTAAGGCCAAGAAAAGAAAAAACTCAGCAATACAGGTTGATGTCTTTAGGTCCTAAACACTACTTCACCCAACCAGGCAGTCAAGTAGACAGTTTGTAGTTGTAAAAACTGCATAGGCCAATGTCCCTTAGGTTTCCAAAGTTTCAGAATATCATGCTTTAGTGCAGTGTGATTTCTTCTCTGCTTCCCCATCCAAAAGGAGACTTCCAATTTTTGGGGTAACAGAATTTCTATCTAGTAATTTGAATATTACTACAGTCACAGATTTAATGGTCCAAATTGGAATCCTCATGAAACATGTTAGGAAACGGAATGATACCTTTCATGGAACAATCTATGGAGTGGCAGGAAAGCTTGACTTTTATTCAAACAAGACAGTTTTTTGCATCCTGTTTTACAAAAGCAATTCTACGTATACCGTCCTATAATTTTTCAAGCCAAAAGATGACCTGTTCTCCTGACTGATTTTCAAACTGGCCCAATCTTTAATTATCTCCAAGAAAAGCATTAGTAGGATCCTCAATGCAAAGAAAACCCGAGAACTTGGCAATTAATCTAGTAACTATTTTCCATGCAGGAGGAAGGGAGTCAAGATATTTTTTAAAAATCTACACAAACAACAAAGATCATACAAATAAAAACAAAGTAACCAAGATGGACAATTTCAAAATTAGGACACAAGTGAGGAGGAGAGGAGGTCCTCGTTTTTCTTGAAAAACAGAGCAGGGCAGCAGCTTCATAAAGAGAACAGCGGACCTATGGAGTAGGTAGATATAGAATACTGTTAATATCTCTGTTGCGAATGCAATAAGTGATTCAATTATTGGAATAAGCACTTTGGGCAATGAACCCTTGTCCCGGTATGGATGATTGTGTTGACCTTGTCTCCTCTCCTTCCAAGCCTCCTGCTGTCTTTGTTTGGCCAATTTCCCAAAATTGATGGGAACAGGACTCGCATGTATGAAAGTATCTACTCCACTACCGCAACTGAAAAAGCAAACAGCTCATTTTGAAAGAAATATCCCAGCAGCATTGATCTGAACTGAATACAATGACATTTTGCCTTAAGGTGCGTTCATCTGAAGCGTCATATTAGCTAATATAAGAGAACAAGAAGTTCACGTGGCCATTTGAGACTACACCATCATTCAATAAAATCACAGTTGAATTTCAAAATCATCTCCACCCTGATGCCACTTAAATCCCCTCAAGTACCCCAAATCCATCAACTTATTTTTTTCCCTTGAATACGCTCAGGAACTCGACATCTACAGCCTCTAGTGTAAAGAATTCCTAAGATTCACACTAAAGTGAAGAAATTTCGCGTCTCAGTCCTTTACAGCTGCTACTTTCCTCCAAGGCCATGATCTGCACTCAAAACTTCCCAACTATAGAACAGCTCTATTTCAAGCTTTCTATATGTTAAGCATTCATAGAGACATACAGCTCTAGATCCTTCTAACTCATCTATGCCAACCAGATATCGTAGATTAATCTAGTCCCATTTGACAGAATTTAACCCACATCCCTCTAAACCCTTCCTGTTCACATACCCATCCAAATGTCTTTTAAATGTTGTAACTGGACCAGTCTCCACCACTTCCTCTGGCAGCTCATTCCATATACACACCATCCTCTGCGTGAAACAGTTGCCCCTTGGGTCTCTTTTATATTGCAAATAGAGCTAGAGCTGAAATAGGCCACAGTTGTAGGTGTTTAAGGACTATAGTAAGGGACTGAGTACACAGCCTTGCTAGGCACTGGTGCTGAGGATTATCGTGGGGGAGCTAATGTCACCTACCCTTACTGATTGTGGTCCGTGGGTCAGGAATCGAAGATCCAGTTGCTGAGCGGGGAACAAAGTCCTGGGTCTCAGAGTTTGGTTGGAATTATGGTGTTGAAAGTGGAGCTAAGGTCACTAAGTAGGAATCTGACATAGATGTCCTTGATGTTCCAGGTAGTGTAAGGCCAAGATGGCATCTGCCATGGGCGTGTTGCAACGTTGGGTGAATTGTGATGGACCAAGGCAAACGGGGAGGTTGGAGTTGACATGTGCTATTACTAACTTCTCGAAGCACTTCATAATGCTGGATGTCACAGCCACCAGGTGGTAGTAATTAAGGCTTGCTACATTTTTCTTGGGCACTGGGCTGGTAACCGTCTTCTTGAAATAGATGAGAACCTCACATTGAAAAAAGGAGAAGTTAAGGATGTCCAAGAGTACTCCTGACAGCTGGTCCACACAGGATCTGAATGCATGGCCAAGGACTCCATCCTGGCCAGTCACTTTGTGGGTTCACACTCAAGGCAGCCAATCTGAAGTCTTCAGCCACGATTTTAGGTACAAGTGAACCAAAGCTGTCAGGGCAGGTGACATCATTTCACTGACCTTCTGTTCAAAACAAGTATAGAGAATGTACGGAGCTCAATGCAGAGGGATACACTGTTGTCAGCAATTCTATTCGACTTTGGTTTGTAGCCAGTTATACTGTATAAGCCTTGCCACAGTCAACGCGAGTTCGCATAGTTAGTCTGGAACTCTAGTTTCGTCTAGTAGTCTCTTGGCATCCCTGATGGCTTTGTGAAGATCATACCTAAATTTCCTGTATAGGTCGGGTCACCCGACTTTATTGCCTCAGATATGGACTTGAGTAGGGAGTGTATCTTTTAGTTCATTAATGGTTTCTGGTTGGGGAACTCATGGATTATCTTCTTTGGCACACAGTCCTCTACACACTTACCGATGCAGTCTGTAACAATACTGGCATACTTGTTTAGGTTGGCTGCTGAGTTCTTGAATATGGACCAGGCCACCAACTCCAAACAGTCACGTAGGAGCTCCTCCATTACCTCAGACCAGCACTGCATGAACTTCTATAAAAGGTCCTCGCTCTTCAGTTTCTGCTTGTAAGCCAAGAGGAGCACAGCCTAATGGTCCGATTTATCAAAATGCAAGTGGGGGATGGAACAGTAGCTGTTTGGTCCTCTGATGGCAGAGATGTGCCAATGGCGTACGCACATGAAACCACATTGTTTCGATCTCCTCTGAAAGCCAACGCATCTCCCATGTTTCCTGGGTAAGTAGCTGCTTCTGGCTAGTGATGTTCCTTAAGAACAGAGAAAGATTTGGGTGAGGTGGGGAGGACAGAAAGGGGAGGAAGGTCGGACAGAAAAGGTAAACAGGAAGAAACCTTTGAGGGGGGTGGGGGGGTGGCACAACTTTAAAGGCAAGGTGCAGAAGGTTCAGAGTGGAGGACGAACATGGTTTTCACCCAAAGGGCTGTAGCTATCTGGAACTCACTGCCTGGAAAAGGATAGTAGAAGCAGGAACTCTCGACATTTAAGCAATATTTAGATGAGCACTTGAAACACCATAACATACAAAGCTATGGGGCAAGTGCTGGCAAACAGGATTACAATAGCTGGAGATCTGCTGACAAGGGTGGAAATAAGAGTCATACAGCACAGAAACAGACCCTTTGGTCCAACTCGTCTGCGCTGACCAGACATCCCAATCTTACCAAATCCCATTTGGCAAAATTTGGCCCATACCCATCTAAACCCTTCCTGTTCATGTACCCACCCAGATGCCTTTTAAAATGTTGTAATTGTGCCCACCTCCACCAGTTCTTCTGGCACTCATTCCATACATGGCACCACCCTCTGCATGAAAGTTATCCCTCAGATCCTTTTTAAGTCTTTCCCCTCTCACCTTAAACCTATGCCCTCTAGTCTTGAACTCCCCTGCCCTAGGAAAAGGGCTTTGACCATTCATTTTATCCATGCCCTTCATGATTTTATAAACCTCTAAGATCACCCCTCAGCCTTCAAGATAAAGCCCCAGCCTATTCAGTCTCTGTATAACACAAACAAACACACTCGTCCCGACCACATTCTTATAACTCTTTTCTGCACCCTCTCAAGTTTAACAGCACCCTTCCTGTAGGATTTTATGCAGTATTCTAAAAGTGGCCTTACTAATGTCCTGTACAGCTGCAAGGTGAAGTCCCAACTCCGATACTCAGTGTTCTGACCAACAAAGACAGTCATGCCAAATACCTTCTTCACCACCCTGATGAACTGTGACTCCAGTTTCAAGGAACTATGCACCTCGGTCTCTTTGTTGACAACACTTCCACATGATGGGCCAAAGGGCCTCTTTCTGTGCTATAAAATCGGACTCTAGTATTCCAGGTATAGAGTTGCCAAAGCCCTATCCAATTGCTACACAAAATATTCTGGACGCTCTAATTGCGAAATAAGAACAGAAAATACAAGAAAAGTTCAGCAGGCCAGACAGCAATGCATGAGAAAAACATTCCAAATAAAAAAAAGTTTCACAAACCTACTCCTCTTCTCCACTACCTGATCCAGAGTATTTCCAAAATGTCCTGCTTTATTCTCTATACAACAACAGAATGACTTCATTACTCTTATAATGCATTCCCCAATCAAGGAGGGCTACTACGGCATTTTCTTCTAAATTGCTTACTGCGTCAATTAACTTCGTGATTGCATTCAAAGGAGTCCCAAATCTGAGTATTAACCTTTTTGTCAGTTTTCCATTTTTGAAAAACATTATATTTTTTCCTCAAAGTGGATAACTTCTACATTATTAATCCCTACATTATTTGCCTGCATCACTTTATTGCCCAATTACTTAACCTGTACATATCCTTCAACTGCTGTCTTACAGCCTCCTTATAGTTTACTTTCAAACTGGGTGTTCCATCATTAGAAAATAGCAGAGATCCTTCAGTGGTAAACTACTATTTATAGTTTCCAAATGTAAAATGATTTGTTTATTCATTCTTTTCACACCTCAATTGACCATGCTACCTCTGATCCAATGTGCATTAAATGTGTAATAACCTTGTATGGCACTTTATAAAATTCCTTCCAAAATGTCAAATACTACAGGTACTAGGCCTTGCTTTTCCTCCCTATTAGATACAACCTTAGACAAAAACACTTTTGCAAGCACCTTTACTTTTACAACAGGATGATCTTTGCCTAAATAATGCTCTTTGAAGTGCCTTGTCACCATTTTCAATTGGCTGTATTGGCAATTTTCTTCAATGACACCAAATGTACTTCACATCCCCAGCTGTTCTTGTCACATTAAAGTGTCAATTGTTTATTTATTCGCAGGACAACTGGGGTTTTGCCAATGTTAAAAACGACTTCGGCATGCCCTCATCCCTTCGCCACCTTCTCATGCAATTAGAAAAGGTGTAATATGTGCCCTTTCACCTCATTCCTCTTCACTGTTTTAGGCCCCAAGCACACCTTCCAAGTGAAGCAGCTCATTACTTGTACTTCTTGCAATCTTGTCCATTGTATGTGTTAGTCACAACGCGGTCTTTCTTTATGTTGTTGAGACAAAATGCAACTGCATAATTATTTTGCAGAACACCTTCACTGTCCGCAAGAACAAACCTGATCCAGTGGCTTGCCATTTCAATAAATCATCTTGCTTCCATGCAAACATTTCCACGTTACAGTTCTAATAAAGCTCAAAACAAGGTGAATGAACACCACCTCATTTTCCACTTAGGCACTTTGGTGTCTAGTATTCAACATTAAGTTCAACAACTTCAGAACATAATTTGTTGTCCATTTTGATTACAATGCCCTGACCAAGTGTCTTGTTAGGTTTGCTCTTTGTACTAACTATTTTCTCCTTTTCACACATATTATCAGCATGTATGTTACATCTCTATCTCTCCCTTAACATCATTAGCACTCCATTTATCCTTTGCTCTGGGCACCCTCACCATCTGTTCCACTTGGGGTAGAGAGAGAGAAAAATAACCTGGGCTGGTTCAACTGCACAGATACTACTGGCTACCAGTGTATAGCCAGGTACTAGTTTAGTTAACAATTGCAAAGACTAAACATTGCAATTGGAGAATGATTAATGCAAGAATCTTGGATTTTTTACATCGTAAAACAGCATGCTTTTACATAATATTCTGCCACATGGCCCTCTGTCTCTATACAATACGAAGAGCACAAAATTGCTTTCAACTGCAATGTGACTCTGACCTTTTTGCTCGTCTCAAGTACAGTACCTGAATAAAACTGGTCAGAGTGTTTAAAGCACGGACAACATTTAGATCCAATCACAGGCCAGTAATGTGTGTTAAAAGCTGACAAAAATCGGAAATCCTAATTGCTTCGCAAGGAAATGAAGTCACAGGATTTCCTAGTTTTAAACAAGAAACTTTGCTGCACAAAATAAAGTAACTGTCAATATATCACATTTTTCATTCCACCATATTGAATTACAATAAATTCAGCCCTAGCTAGTACCAGAAAAATATTCCAAACGCTTGGAGACTAAGTTCTTGGGATGCTAGTTTTGTCAATGTAGCTTCAGTTTGTATAAATATACAGTTCACCCTGAAAATTGTATTATATTTGTTATATGCTCCTCTAATTTTCTGAATGCATGGGAAAAGGTGTTAAAAAGGAGGCAGTATAAACTTTTCAATTTCAAATCTGGCATTCTTCTATCTGTCCTGATGCACGAAAAATGAAACGCATTTGTCTTCAGCAATTCTAGCTCCAAATTAAACTCACAAAATAAGGCCTTTGACGTTCAATGATGTTCCCATAAACTGCTGCATCCCTACCCAATATGTACCCGTGCAGCTACAACACTGACATCTGTCAGATAATGTGAAATATTACCCAGGTACGTCCCTTAGATGAAAGCAGGGAAAATCCAACCCGGCCAATTACTGCTCCCGTCTAGTCTCAATCATCAGTAAATAACTGCAAGTGTCATTAATATTGTTATCAAGCAGCACTTGTTCAGCAGTAACCTACTTGTTGACACTCAGTTTGGGTTCTGCCAGTGACACTCCGTTCCAGACATCATTACAGCCTTAGTTCAAACAAACAAAAACTGAATTCCAGCGATTGAGAGAGAGTGACTGCCTTTGTATTCAAAGCTACATTTGACCAAGTGTGCAACAAGGAACCCCAGCAAAAAAAGTGTCAGAGGGAATCAGCAGGGCAACTCCCTACTGGTTGGAGTCATGCCCACCTGCACCGAAAATGGCACTGGTTGTGGGAGGTCAATCATCTCAGCTCCAGGACATCTCTGCAGGGGTTCTTCAGGATAATGCTACCCTAGGTTCAACTATCTTCAGCTGTTTCTTTAATGACCTTCCATCCTTCATAAGGCCAGAAGTGGGAACGTTCACTGATTGCACAAATGTTCAATACCATTTAAAAATCAGACACTAAAGCAGTTCATGTTCAAACGCAGCAAAACTTGGACATTACCCAGGTTTGGCTGATAAGAGACAAGTAACATTTGGACCACACATATGGCAGACAGTCACCATCTCCAGTTGATATTCAATGGCGTCCCATGATCAATACCTGGGAAGTTACCATTAGTCAGAAATTGAACAGGCTTAGCCATATAAACTGTTACAAGGACAACAGGTCAGAGGCTAGGAATACAGTGAGTAACTCACTTTCTGACTTCCTAAAGCCTGTAAGAGTCAGAGTCATACAGTACAAAAACAACTTCAGCCCAACTCATCCAAGCTGACCACGTTTCCTAAACTGAACTAGTCTTATTTTCCCACATTTAGTTCATAGCCCCCTAAACCTTTCCCATCCATGTGCCTGTCCAAATGCCTTTAAATGTTTAATTGTACCCACATCAACCACTTCCTCTGGCAACTCATTCCATAAACACACACTATCCTTTGTCTGAAAAGGTTGCCCTTCTGGTCCCTTTTAAATCTTTCCCTTCTCACCTTAAACCTATGCCACCTCGTTTTGGGCTCCCCTACACAGTGGAAAAGACCTGGGCTATTCAACCTTATCAATGCCTCTCATGATTTTATAAGCCTCTATAAACCTCCTACACTCGATGAAAAAAAAAAACAAAAGAGTCTTAGCCTATCCAGCCTCTCCGTATAACACAAACCTTCCGGTCTCAGTAACATTCTTGTAAATCTTTCATGCATCCTTTCTAGTTTAATAGTCAGAAGTGTGATGGAATACTTGCCACTGCTGGATGTCTGCAGCTTCAACAACACTTAAGAAGTTTGACACTGTCCAGGATAAAACAGCCCCCTTGATTTACAAATACATCCACATAGTCTGATAAGACTAAGGTGACATGACTTGTCCATTTAAAATATAAGAAGCAAAGTAGCAGAGACACTGGGAATCTACAATACTCATAAGGGACTTACTTAGCTAAGCTGGTAGTAACTATGGTGAGAGAAACTTCGATCATTTTCCCCAAGTCAGTGAGAACGCAGATCTAAAACATTAACTCCATTTCTTCCTCCACAGAGTGCCACATCTGCTCAGTAGTTCCAACATTTTATATGGGTATTTTTGTTATGACAGTTTTACATCTCTAGCTCTTATGCAACATATTTCCACAAATTATTGCACATTACTAAAGTAATACTACTCAATTTTTGTAAATATGTTGCTTAGTTAAAGCACTTTTCAACATTCTATTACTTCAGTTGTTGGATTAAAGTAGCACTTCTGCTAGCCTACTATTTTAGGTGAGTGGACTGAGCACACAAATGTTTTACAGTGTACACCTGTGTCGGAGTGTATGTTATCATAGTCAGCAATGCAAACATGTTTACAACTTGCACAAATTAAAATTCCAATATAGTAACTAACAAAATAAAACAAACATTAGATCACAGCATACCTCAAAGTCAATTCCACCAACAAAAATTGTGTTCGGCATGATTCTTCCACTTGGCAATACATATCTGCGATTCACTGTGGGTGCTGCAGACGACTGACCCTCCAGTTCCTGACTGACATCACTATCTTGTGCTTCAATGATTCTTCCAGACTGCAAATAGGGGAAAGCTGTTTAGATACTCATAAGAATCAACTCATGATTGGTTTTAATTTTCACCTTGGTGACCTTTTAGAATCTACTGGGAAACAGGCTGCTGCCAAAGGAAACATTTTCACTACCACTGGCACAATTAAAGGGAGTAAAAGAAAGTAAAATTCTGCTTACCAATGTTCTGCTGGGAATAAAAGAAGCTTTAACAGCCTTAACCATTTACTTATATGCCCATAATGCAAACTTACAATAATTCAACACCAAATAGCACGAAATTCAGTCATTAAGTGAACATCAAAGTGTCAGAGAGACAATGGTCCTCTGTGCAAGGTCAGGAGCTTCACAGATATGTGCAAAGTTAGTCAGGACAATACCCCAAAAGAGGAGCCCTATCATCCCACAAGAGGGCAAGATAAACAGAGAACAATGGGAAAAATGAAGATATGGAGCTCCAAATAGTAGACAAAGAAAATTGTCAGTTGAACCAAGTCAAAAGCTTGGACCAGTGACCCTTAACTTGCCAACAAAGAATTACGACATTTCATGGCCAAATACATCCAAGATTGTGCAGAGATAGTAGGAACTGCAGATGCTAGAGAATCTGAGACAACAAGGTGCAGAGGTGGATGAACACAGCAGGCCAAGCAGCATTAGAGGAGCTGGAAAGCTGACGTTTCGGGCCTAGACCCGTATGCAGTCATTTTTATAGGTCTTTGATATCTTCCTGGTGAATACCATCTTGAAGCAGATGAGAGCGTGAGAGACCAATGTAGCATTTGCTAAAAACAGTTCCAGCTACAACCAAGTCTGAAGAGCTAGGGAAGAAAAGGAATAATCATGGAAGTGACATCCCCTACAAACTAAATCAGCTGCATAATTGCAATAAAAAAAAAAACTGGAAAACAGTGCACAGATTGAAAGGAACTCAATAAAGCTATGAAGACTCTCACTACATGCAAATCAATGAGAACAGTTTACCACAACTTTTCAAGGCAAAGGTCTTTACTACTACTGATGGGAATAATGGTTATTAGCAAGCGAAGTTGATGATAGCTTTGGTTTTTAAAATCAAATTATACTCTGGATGCCATTCAGGAGTTACAGGTAGCTGCACATGATGTTTTGCATTTCCACTGCCGCAGACGACTATCAATGCAGACAGTGTAAGACATACTTAATGATCACATTAGAATGAAAGCTATTTTGAATGATCTATGGATGTGGAGACACAATGGAAGAAGCTACTATAAGCCATGATCAGAATCTAGTGTAATTGCCGAGTACTCACCAGAAAAACCTGAGGAGATGGTAAGTGGTGGTAATGTGATCTGGACTAGTGATCCAGCACCTCAGGCTAAACGCCTGGGGGAGTTGGATTCAATTCTAGCACGACAAATGCTGCAATGTGAATTTAATAAAAATTCTGCAATTAAAAGCTAAAAGTTAACAGCCAAGATTAAAAGGCTGTGACCAAATAACCATTGTCAATTGGCATAAATAAAAACTACCTACCAGGCACAAGTCAGAAGTGAGCGCGAATACTCTCCTCTTGTCTGGGTGACTGCAGCTCCAACAATACTCGAGAAGCCTGACACCATCCAGGATAAGGCAGCTGGCTTGATTAGTGCCATATCAACCCACCAACCCTTTGTTGCAGCGGTGTACTAACTACAAGATCCACTGCAGCAACTCACTAAGGTTCCTTTGATAACACCTTCCAAACCAGAGCCTCTACCATCCGAAAGTAAAACAAAACAACCAAAAACGTGGGAATCCCTCCATCTGCAAGTTCCCTTCCAAATCAAACAAATTACTGAAAATTCAGATCTGGCAGCAGCTGTGGGGAGAAAGCAGAGTTAACAGTTCAAGTCCAGTGATCCAGACTCTAACCATTAACTTTGTTTTCTCCGCACAGATGCTGCCAGACCAGCTGAGTTTCACCAGCAATCTGTTTTTGATTTAGATCTCCAACATTCACAGTTCCTTGATTTAGTGAAGAATTTCTGCATGGCACTTACATTTAGTGAGGGAGAAAATAAAGGTGTATTTCCTGACATTCCAGAAAATTACAAGATAATGCTTCTTGAAAATATGTGCTTCTGACTTGAAAATGTATTGCCACTCCTTCACTGTCACTGGGACAAAACTTTAGAACTCTGAACTATTGCAAACCATAGACTTCAGCAGTTTAAAGTGTCAGCTCACCACCAGCTTCTCCAGGGCAAATAGCAAGCAGCAATAAATGCTAACCTAGCCAAGAATGCACAATTCCCTTGGGATGAATAAAGTAAAAACTCCACGTTTTCAGCAGTTATCAATTGCACTCTGATGTCCCCATCAAAAAGAGTATCTGTTCCAAGGGCAGGTTCATGACCATCTATGAAATCTGCCAGAATTACAATTATTTTTGACTTGAATGGCCAGAAATCCACAAAGCTGCCCTATAGATAGCTTAACTACAATGACTGCCAGCCAACTGACTGTTTTAAGATGCCTGAAGATGGGAACAAAGAGTCTAAATGGCTGTATTCAAATTCCCAACTAGAGGAAATCTGCCAAATGGCAGAAATTTCTTGCCTCCGAGAAAAGCAGAGAATTTATGCTAAAACTTTATAAGGATCCAACTAGTCCACAGTACTGTATCCAGTTCTAGCCACCACATTTTAGGGAGGGTGTGAAGTTTGTCAACAAAACAAGACATTTACCAGAATGGGTCTGGGAATGAAATATTTTAGTTACAAGGTTATGTTGGAAAAACTGGTATTGTTCTCCTTGGAACACGGGAGATTTGATAGATATTTACAAGATTAAGACAGGTTAGGATAAGTAACAAAAGAAAAAGAACCCATTTTCCCTGCTGGCACAATGGATAGGGATACTTAGGCAACAAGCAGCAATGCAAATAAGTATACTTTTTAAAGATGTGATGTGATCAGTGATAGCAACTTCAGGGGTAATGGTTTGAATGGTGATCACTGGCCTAGGAGCTGGGCAGCAATGAAAACTTCTTCAAATTTTCTGGAATCTGTAATTGTAAAAGTATTTTTTAAAAAAACCTAGAGTTTGCATCAACTATAATGAAATCAGCTGTAATTTTCTAGCATTATATGACTTATGTGGTCTTGCAACCCTTGATCTGGAAGCAGTACCAACAGGTAGAGGGTGCACTGTAGCAACAAAAAGTAAACTACAACAGGGTAAGAGAGGAGGGTGATTTAAGGAGTTGTGTATAATATAATCCAGGTAGATCTGCTATAATGAGTGTTTCATTAAAGCAAATTGGCTGTGACACGAATGATGAATACTGGACGCTGTTTGGATAATGCAAACTTTCTGCTGTACAGGTATAGCAATTTCCTTATAATGCTGTTTTCTATAGCTAGAGGTCACACGAACGCAACCATCGCATCGTAGGATAACTGCCTATATGTACAGAAATGTGAAGACTGGTTTAGAATAGGAATTGCGAATTGGACAATTCTATTACTATGCTTCAGATTTGACACAGCAGACCAGGTTGTTTAACAGGGTTTGTAAAAGCAATTAGCTAAAAGGGGAATCTTGGCAATCCTTGCCATCAAGATTGTTGCAAACCTACCCCAGTTCTGCAGTGTTGTCTGAGCAATGGCTATGAAGAATAGGGGAGTGGAGCGGAGCTTCTATTTCAAGTGATTCAAGGACCTAATCTATTCTTGAGAAAAGAGATCTAATTTACCAGAGGCAGAGTTAGAAAGACAGATTACCTGTAGTGTCATACTTGTACAAATAGGGCTCCTAATACTCGTATTCACAGGAGATTGTTTGCTGTATTTGCTACTCAGATTTTATGGTTTGTACTGACCACATTTTACCTTTTAATTGATGCTTAATTTAAATGTACTCTGATTATGTTAAAGTAGAAGTTGTAATTTCATTGTTTAGGCGCCGTTTGGCATTTTTTTTTATTTTAGTTTACAGCTCCCTCACGTGGATCATAACAAAATTGGGGGCCAAGTTTGGATCCAGGGAATTCAAAACAAGTTCACGCAAACTTTCCAATTTTTAAACAAACAAGATTAAGTTTACATGTGCTGGGAAATCAACATGGGTAGCTTTAGGTTCAAGCCTTTACAGAGAGAAATTGGATCACCACAGACTTGAAACAGTTTTGAAAAGGTGATTACAGGCTGTTGGAATTGAATTAATGGAGAGATTAGGAGCTAAAATGAATGGGATTGTTGAAAAACTGGCTGGATATTTGAGACTCAAGAAAGGAGATGAGTCAGTGTACGTGAAGAAAAGCGAACGCTGTGAAAAAAACTCAATGAAGCAAGAGTTCTGACTGAACAAACTTAGTCGATGAGAAATGTGATTGAAACCAACAAGTTTGATTTGATGAAGAATTCAAGCTTAGAACTTACATGTAAGGGAGAAAATAAAGATCAATTTCCTGACATCTGACAAAATTATAAGTTTAGTTTAGTCAAAGCGTTTAGATATGAAAGGCGTCTAGCGGATAATTTGTGAGATTTCAAGGAAGTAGAGATTACTATTTTCAACACTTGTGAGTTGTTACATAAAGACAGAAATTTAGAACCTTGCGAAAAGGAACAGGTAGACTTCTGTAGAACTTGCCACAGGAAAGGAAATAGCATTCAGTAGGTTATGCATGTGAAATGGAGCATTAATAAACTTGAGATGTTACAGGAGGAACTCAAAAGTAGTGTCCCTCCTCATTCTCATGTGGAAAATCTCAAATTTCACAAAATAAGGGAAACCTTCGCAACGGCACATGATTTATTACAGCCCACTTTGGAACATTCAAGAGGAACTGTAATGAGAGGGAGGTCAATGAAGGAAAAAAAAGGTCAGACCATAAGACTTAGGAACAGAAGTAGGTCATGAAGACATGTAGATGCTGCTCAATATTATGTATTTCTAAATGTTCTACTATTACACCCTTTATAATAGACCCTAATATTTTTCCCAAAGACAGATGTGAAGCTATTGACCTAGAGTTGCCTGCGTTTTGGGCTACCTCCATTCTTGAATAAGAGCACTACATCAGCAGTTTACCAATCCACTGGGACCTTATCATAATCTAATGATTCTTGGAAAGCTACCATCATTGCAACGACCATCTTTGTAGCTATTTCCTTTCATATCCTTAGATGCATCCCATCAGGTCCAGGACTTACTGGTTTTTAGCCTCATTAGTTTCGCTAACTTGTGCTCTAGTGATACTTGATGCAGTTAATTCCTTCCCAACCTTTCACTCTCTATTATTTAATATTTTTGGAATGCAATGTGTCCTCCACCACAAGGACTAATGCAAACTAGTACACTGGCCCTTGCCTGTCCCATTTTAGGTATTATTACCAAGATATCTGCCCTCCAATGCCACCATATCCTTTTGCATTTTAAGTGTATACACCCCTCTCCAGAACACCACCACCCCTCACCCACACCATTTAGTTTAATCCCTCTCTACAGCCCTACTTGTTAAATCCGCCAGACACTAGTCCCTGCAAGTTTCAAGTGAGTGTTACCCGTCTTACTAGAATAGCTTCCGCTATCCCAGTACTGATGTCTTTGCTCCACAAACTGAAACTCATTCCTCCCACGTTAGTCCAAGAGCCCAACATTTAACTCCTAAACTTTGAGCCTTTGCCAGTTTGCCTGTGCTTCAAGTAGAAATCCTAAGTTAATTTTCATTAATAACATCATTACTGAGGTGGGGGAAATCACAAAAGCTTATAACATTCCAACCGAACTGGAGAGGGTAAACACAGGAAGGATGCTTCCAATGACTGCAGAGTTCAGAAGTAGGCGTCATGTGTTAATGATACAGGGTAGGGCACTGGACTAAGAGGAGGAGAAATTTCTTCATCCAGAGAATGTACAGACTGAAATTCTCTGCCACAGAAAACGGCTGACGCCAAAACATTGAATGTTTTCAAGAAGGAGTTAAATATAGTCCTTAAGGCTATAGGGATCAAAGGGTAATGGGAAGAAAGCAGGAGTAGGGTTCTGAGTCTGATGGTCAGCCATGATCATACTGAATGGTGGAGTAGGTGCAGAGGGTCATATGACCTACTCCTCCTATTTTCTGTTTCTACACGCCTCCATTACTGCTTTTGTTCTAAAATCACCCAAAGCAACCAATATGCCACAAACTCACCAACTGACAGGCTGTACTGCCAATGATTGCTTTCATTCAGGAAGTCTCCACAACAGACATTCAGCCATAACAATAGGCAGGATCAGGAAGGAAAACAAACTTGGAGCGAACTCTGGGTGCGAAACATTCAGAGGGTGAAGTGGACGTTAGAGAGGAATTGGAAGTTGTTAGAATTCTGTCCAAATTCCCAAAGCTCTTAAACCTCTCCTTGACAGACTTCAGTGATTTTTTTCAATGGTTTGGTTTGGAAATTTCCACAGCATTTCCTGGTTGCCTGCAGGAACTCTGCCAGTTCATTCAAGGTCTGACAGTGGAAGATTATTAGAATCCATTCTAGTAGTAGTAGCAGGATACTTGAAGCATAACACAGGCAGAGTCAACAAGGTTTTGAGAATGGAAAAAAAAATGTGTTCTTTAAAGAACATATTACATTTGGATAAAGGGTAAAGTAGCAGATTAATTAAGTTTGCAAAAGATACTGATAACTTACAAAGTGAAAGATTGCTGCACAAGGAAAGAGCTCATGGCGGTGATATTTTAGTTGGCCAACCCTTTATTCATGCTGACAGAATGTGGATAAATGAAAAACTACATGAATGCAGAGCCACATGGATCAGTGCTGAGGCCTCAACTATTTATAATCTAGTCAAAAACTTTTATCTTGGAAGTTAACGGTAAATTATTTGGAAACTTGGGTTCCAAGGTGGACAGAGCAATGTATGGCTTTAAGTCTGAATATTTCTAGATGGCGTGTTAAAGGGGGAAGAAATAGTTTTAGCTTCATTTTAGTTCTCAGTGGTGACAGATAGTAATGGAAAGTTGTTTGCAAGCACTTAAATATTATGAATAAAGCACTCGAGGTGAATTGTTCAGTGCTGTAGAAAACCCAAGTAGAAAACAAAACCAGGCTTCTATCATGTAACAAAGTATCCTGTAACAAAAACATAAAACCGGTTCTTTTTAGTGACTGGGGGTCCTCTTTCAAATGAGTAGCAAGTCATTTGGGGAAAAAAAAAGCTGAAACATCAGCAGTGCAGTTCAATAATTTCCAAATCAGACGATAAGTGGCTCGGAGTGGCTTACAAATTAGTAAGAGAAAAATATCCAGAAACAGAAAAAGGTGTCAGAAAGGAAAACAGAGTCATAGTCAAAGAATCATAGAGTAATACAGCATAGAAATAGGCCCTTCGGCTCAAACTGGTCCATGCTGACCATGGTGTCCACTCAGCTAGTTCAAATTGCCCACATTTCATCCATCTCCCTCTAAACCCTTCCCATCAATGTACCTCTCCCTCATCTATGTCATTAATATGTATCATGAACTGCTCAGGTTCAAGCACTCATCCTTGCAGCAGCCCACTATTCACTGGTTGTCACCTGGAAAAAACAACTGTCTATTCCTACTGTTTGTTTCCTATTTACCAGCCAGTTCTCTGTTCACATTAGTACACTTACACCAGTCCCAAGTGCTCTAATTTTACATGTTAATCTCTCAGGTGGGACTTTATTGAAAGCCTTCTGCAAGTCCAAGCAAACCACAACCACTGCCTCCCCTTTTACTCTTCTTGTGACGTCCTTGAAAAATTTCAGTAGATTTGTCAAGTATGATTTCTCTTTTGTAAATCCGTGCTGACTCTGCCTAATCCTATAATTCACCACCCACCCCCAAGTACTTGTTATTAAATCTTTTATAATGGACTTAAGCAGTTTCCCCACTATCAATGTCAGCCTAACTGATCTATAACTCGTGGTTGGTTGGCTCACCGAGCCGGTTCGTTGTTTTTCTGCAGGCATTTCGTTACCTTGCTGGATAACCTCATCAGTGCAGCTTCCGATGAAGCACCATTATGTTTTCCCGCCTGTTATTTAAATTGGTGTTTGGACTTGGTGTTGTCCCAGTCGAATTGGTGGTTCTCCTTATCCATGTGGATAGAGATGAGGGAGTACTGGTAGTGTCTTTTTGTAACCAATTGATGTTCGTGTACCCTTGTTGTTTGTTTCATTCCTGTTTGCCCGATGTAGTGTTTGTCACAGTCATATAGAAGATCCCTGCACAGACATTGGTCCTGTCCATCATGGGTAGTGGGCCTTTGGTTCGGATGAGCAATTGTCGTAGGTTTGATGTGGGTTTGTGCGCTACTGATGCCCAGTGGTCGTAGGAGTCTCACCTGAGCCAAAGACCCACGAAAAACAACAAACCAGCTCAGCAAGCCAAACAACCACAACCCGAGCTACAAATCTACTCTAAAACCTTAGTGAGCTATAACTCCCCGTTTTATCTCTACCTCCTTTATAAAATAAAGGAGTTAAATTAGCTACTCTCCGATTCATATGAACTGTCCTAGAGTCCACAAAATTTTGAAAGACGACTGCCAATACGCCCATGATTTCTAGGGCCACTTCCTTACTCTGGGATGTAAATTACCAAGCCCTGGGGATTTAGTGGCCTTTAATTCCATCAAATGCCCAAACACCATTTCCTGAATAAACTCATTTCCTTCAGTTCCTCTCTCTTACAAGACCATTTGGTTCCCTAACATTTTTGGGAATTTATTGGTGTCTTCCTTTGTGAAGACAGAACCAAAGCGTGTATTTAATTGGTCTGCCATTTCTTTATTCTCCATTATAACTACCCTGTTTCTGATTATAAAAGGGCTTTACATTTGTCTTCACTGATATTTTTATGTTCACTTACCTATACAAGCCTACTCTTAGATATCTTACTCTTTGGAAATTACAAGGCTGTTGATTGCACATGTTTAATTCGCTCCTGTTAACAAATAAGTAAGCTATGTAAATTATTTATGGTCTCTTTATGAGACCCTTAAACTAAAACAGGAACTAGTGCCAGCCACCAAGAACCCTTTTGGCCCATTTCCAATCCATTTACAGGAAAGTGCTGCATTGAAATGCACAACCAGCAACTATCATTGAAATGCTGCAGCAAGGGCACTGTGCAATCAGGGACATGCCCAAGCTCATGGAGTAGACCAGGCTGCATCTTCAGACTCTTTGCACTCACTCACTCAGCCTACCTGAATGTTCACAGCATTCGCACCAATGCAAGCCTTAAATGTGTGTTTTGTTCCAAGGCAGATACCAGATTCATGTTACTTCTGCCTTCCCTTTTCATTTAGGGCACTCAAACCCAAAAAGCTTGTCATGGTTGTCAGCAAGCTTCAGTCAAGCCAAGGAAGTTAGCCTTCAATCAGTGTTCCCGGCACAATAAGTCAAGGACAGCCCAGTCCAGGGTCCGCTCAGAATGGTCAGAGTAAGGATCCTTTCCGCACAAGGACGAAGAGTTGAATGACAGGGAGGCCACCGCTCATCTTGAAGTTTTCTCCCTGTGGGTTGTTTTCGCCCTGAAATGAGACAGATGCAGGTATTATAGGATATGAAAGTGGGTGGCACAGCCATTACTGTTGTTGCTGCTGGGGATGCACAAGTGAATGGATACGCAATGCAGAGAGTGTGATGGTTTAGCAGTGCACGTCGTGGGTTGGAGTAGGAGAGGTCAAGACAGAAGACATGGCAGACAATAGTGAGAGTGGTAGAGTATGCACCATGGTGGAAAGTGGATATAGCAGTTGAGATTAAATGTATGCAAAGTATCATAGAGAAAATGGTGGCATTTAACCTGGCAGAATGGAGAATGACGAATGACACTGATCTTCTTCCTGCCTTGCAGGGCATTCCTTCAGACAGCTGAGACAATGTTGACCTGGCTGGCAACCTCTAACCAAGCTGGTATGGTTTAGTGCCCTGGTCTCCATCTCCTGACCCTGCGAAAAGGGGAAATCCTGTTTGGCTCCATCCCATCCAGCAGGATATCCAGGACACTGCCCGCAAAGCAAGGTACTGATATTCCCTGTCTGCGACAAATCTCAAACAGTGCAAGACATCTCCAGACTGAGAGCTTGTCCAGGCTCTTCAGCAGATGTCTGCTGAGTTGGGAGTTGTTCTAAGAATGGCACATAGTAAGGTGAAACAAAAATCACACATACGATGCTATGATGTCATGGTAGGCACTTAAGGAGAATTTTAAAGGAAAAACAAGAAAACCCACTAGGTCCTAGAATGATAAACATCTATGATGCAACTTAGAAGTGACAAAAAACCTTATAATTCATATAACGTTTCCAGATGTTCATTCATCAGAGCTCATTAGAGATGTAATAGATTTTAAGCAAGCACAGTAGCATGGACCGAGGTTGTGGGGGTTAGGTGGAGGGCAAGAGAGCATGAGAAGGGGTTAAGAACCAAAGAAATGACCTGCCACTAAATGAATAGCAGGAAAGATTAAATGATAAAAACACAGATACATAGAGATGGTAAGAGGGCAAGTAAGGAAACAGGTGATAGTTTTGGGAAGATATGAATGGGAAAAATCAGAATAAACACCTACAGCAGCCATCTGAAGAGCACATAAGTATTCACTAATATCAAGACATAACCTATGTTGAGTACAGGCGTTTTATTAAGAGTCTCATTTAAAAGGAAACTACTGAAACAGTGCAAAAAGCAAGAGGACAGAAGTCAGAAGGAGTGAGACAGAATTAAAACAAATGGAGACCAGAAGCTTAGGGTCAAATGTGCAGAATGAGTTACAAAGATTTGTACTGCATTCGAAACTGAAACCTGTTGTTCTCTCTCCAGAGATGAAGCCAGACTTGCAGAGTTTCTCCAGCACTTGATGTTTTTATTTCTATTGGTTCAGCATTCAGCACAGCCCTAAACTTAAAATTCTTATCCATGTGTTCAAATCCTTCAATAACTTCAAAGCTTCTATCTTTGTGACTTCCTTCAATCCTCTGACCTTCTAGAATTTCTACACTGCTCCAATTCTGGCCTCTTGTGAATCCTAGGTTTCCTTCATCCCACTCCATGGTGATGGAGGCATAAGAGTCATACAGCGCAGAAAACGCCTTTCAGCCTATTGAGTCTGCACCAACAATAACTTCCACTTGAAGCGCACGTCACATATCCTTGAATGTTATATTATTTCAAGTGCTCATCTAAATACTTTTTCTTTTAAAAGGTTTAAGGTTTCTGACCTCCACTACCTTCCCAGGCAGTGCATTCCACATTCCCATCACCCTGAGTGGAAAAAGATTTTATCAAATCCCCTCTGAATCTCCTGCCTTTTACCCTAAAACTATCCCCCTTGTTTGAGGGGTCAGTCACAAGGTTCAGGAACTACTTCCTTCCAGCCATTATCAGAATACTGAATGGACTCTAGCCTCAAACAACGTAACCTGCCATATAATCTGTATGCTTTTAAGTCTTTTTGATCTGTACATTCTTTGCTTGCTCGGATCGGCTTGTAAACAAAGCTTCTCACTATATTTCGGTACACGTGACAATAAATAAATCAACATAATTGAGTCCTTAATAGTGCTACTCCACCACCTTTTTTACACATTGCTTTGTCTCATCTAATGACCCTACACTCGCAATGTTTAGTTCCGGTTTTAAATCTCAGTTTTTCTTCTGATTTAAGACATTCCGTCAAATTTATCTCAGAATAAACTTTTGTCACTTGTCTTAAGATTTCACATTATTCAAGTCAAAATTTGTCTGTAATATTCCTGTAAAATGTCTCATGTTTTTCAATGTTAGTAGCAGTCTATAAAGGGAGGCTGCTGCTGCTATCAGTCTTCCCTCAAGATCCTTTTATGTACACTATCAGATCCCCACTGATGCAGCTAATTCAGTATAATTAACCTATTTTGTACAACCTGCATTCATTCCATACTTCATAAAGTTCTATTATCAATAGCTAACTCAGCATCCTATCCCATCTACCAGCAGTCTTAAAAAAAGGCCAATAACCATGTCACCCCAGAAAAGTCACTATCCCTACTATCCTTTGTGATCTCTCCACCACGCAGTTCTATTCCATTTAATACGTTAATCCCTCATTTTTCCAATAAAACATTTTAATGTTATGTGCTGAAAAATCCATACACACATTCCTGTAGCTCAAAACTTTAGTCAAGGTTTTCTTTTGCAAATTCATGTTGACCACATTAAATGTTCTCCCATTTCATACCAGCTAATCCACCAATTTTGCAATCCTGGAAATGTGTAGCAGGAAATAACAAACAGCCCAGATAAAATCAGCAAAAGGAATGACAAACTTCTCCCATTATCCAGTCAGCCAATCTGAAATTATTAGCATGAGCCCCTACCACAAACGTGGCCTTGCAGCAAACTAGTTTAAGTAGAAAAGCAAAAACAATTGACTAGCTGTTCAAATATACAGAATATCCCTAAGTAACAATACATGCAAGAGGAGATTACTTAGAAGTTTTAAGCCATTCATCTCTTCTTGTCTGCTTTGCAAAAAGCTCATTTGGTTGTGGTCTCAAACCATCTTAGTCTGCCCCCTCACCTCCCTAGTCCATGAAAACTCTAACTCGGCCTTGTATAGATAAATTCAATAACATTATCCACTACTTTCCTCAGATTAACTGTTAGAAAATAAATTCTCATTTTAGGCTTAAAAGGGAGATCCCTTAATCTAAGGCTGAAACCGGTGCTGATGCACCTACAGAATTCCAGGTTAGTGGCGGATTTGGCCATGGTCACAGACAACCCCAATAAAATGTGCATATTTGTTGTGCAAAATAAAGTCAATTGAAAAAAAAATTTTAGTAAATATCTACATTAATTAAGCATCTTCTACATGTTAAAGCGATAAGACCTCATTGTTCTAAACTCCAAAGTTATAGGTTTCGTCTACCCAATCCTGCATCAGCAACTGCTTCATCCCAGAAACCAAACTAGAGACACTTCCTTCAAGCGCAGACTTCCTCAGGTAAGGCGGCTAAAACTGTACACAGCTAGTGTGGTCTCACCAAAGTCGCATATATTTGCGTTCGATTCTTACACTCTAATCCCCTTTGTAATAAACATCTGTGTTCCTTTTTGCTTGCTATACGAACATGGTAACTTCCTGTGACTCTCTTATAAAGGCAGCCAGTGACCTTTGAATAGCAACATTTCCTGACTGCTTAAAAAAAATCTGCTTTCCGATTTGTCCTACCAAAGTGGCAAACTTCACTCTTACACAGTTTATTCAATTTTGCCACATTCTTGCCCCATTACTTAATCTGTGTAGATTATTTAGTCATCTTGTATTCTCAAGAGTTCACACCAAATCCAACAACTCAACCATTTATGCAGGTGACACAGCCACATGCTCCTAACAATTTGCATATTGGATTTTACACATAGAAGATGGCACAAATATTCAAGGAGAGGGCCCAGGTGCACAAATGCACATAAATCAGATTTCAACTTCATGGAAGTCAATGTTGGCTTCCTCCAAGGCTTTGAAATGCCTACATGAAACAGAAGGCCAAACACAAGTTCTGGCCTAGTATCAACTTGCTCATCATGTCTCGTCCCTCCTCCTTGTTCACTCATACAAATAAAAGAAACATTACAAGAAAACAATAGATGGGTGAAAAAATCTCATCTCTTCTAAACCTTCTGGTCCTTGTCTCAAATCTAAGCCTCAAGTCACTGATCCCTCCAAGGACAAAATGTCTGTCTACCTTTTCTATGCCCCTCAATTTTGTACATCTCAAAGAAAACAATACCAGTCTGTCCAATCTCCCATCATAAATTGTCCAGATAAGCAACAATCCAGTAAATCTCCTCTGTAATGCCTACAGTACTATCACATTCCACATTATTAAAGTGGATTCCAAAATTATACTCTAATTGGCCTAACCAATGTTTTATACGTTGCAACTTAACCCCCCTGCTCTTAAACTTAATGCATTAGCTAATAAGGGCAAGTATACCATGTGCCTTCTTCACCACTTTATCCACCTGTCCTGGTAACTTAAGGGAAGGGTGCACATACACCATCAAGGTCCCTCTGCTCTCGTGCTTCCCAGGGTCCTACTGTTCATCATGTACTCCCTTGGCTTGTTGGTTGTGCCCAAGTGCATCACCTTGCATTTATCTTGATTGAATTCAGATCGAGTTGTCTTTTTTTTTCAAATGGTGGGTTAGCCTCCAGAAGACAGCAAAGCTTAGTGGTGCCTTCTGAAACAGTGGTAGCAAACAGATATCAACCTGATGTGCTGGGGTGAAATGCTTAAGTGGGTAAACTGCTATCAGGAGTCATCACAGGTGCTAACATAAACCTGAACTTTAACCATACTGGAATTTTATGCTCATATGATTTTACCTTCCTATCAAGGTCATGGAGCACTATTTGAATGCCAAAAGGAACAACTATCCTGGATATTCTTCTGCAGGCAAAAGGGTTTGGAAGAGTTACTCCAGAAACTGGATATTTTCTAATCAATTTCTTCAGAGTTGTTATTACACACCTCTGGAGCAGGTAAGACTTGAACCAGACCTCCTGGCTCAGAAGTAGGGACATTGTTTCTGTGCCACAAGAGCCCGCTTAGTATCCTCGGACCAACTATTTTCAGCTTCAACAACAACCTCTCTCGTAACTTTAGGAAAACAAAAGAGCTAGTCGTTGACTTCAAGAAGCAATATGGGAGGCACGCCCTAGTCTACACCAATGGTACTGAGGTGGAGATGGTCGATGGCATCAAGTTTCTAGGAGTGATGTTCACCAACAATCTGTCCTGGTCCAACCACATTGATGCAATGGTCAACAAAGCACAAAAACACCTCTACTTTCTCAGGGGGCTCTTACAAATTTTCATAGGTGCACCATAGAAAGCATTCTATCCTGTTGCATCACAGTTTGGTATGGAAACTGCTCTGCTGAGGACCCTAAGAAGTTATGGAGAGTTGTGAACACAGCCCAGTTCATCACGCAAACCAACCTTAGAATCAGAGAATCCCTACAGTGTGCAAACAAGCCCTTCAGCCCAACAAGTCCACACCGACCCATCCCCATATAACTCATCTAAGCTACACATCGCTGAACACTACGAGCAATTTAACATGGCCAATCCACCTAGCCTGCATGTCTTTGGACTGTGGGAGGAAACCGGAGCACCCAGAGGAAGCCCCCACAGACATGGGGAGAATGTGCAAACTCCACACAGACAGTCACCCAAGTGTGGAATCGAACTTGGGTTCCTGGCACTGACACAGCAGTGCTAACCACTGAGCCACTGCACCGCCCTTCCATCCACTGACTCCAGTTATACTTCCCACCCTAGTTCTAACTGCTTCCAACCTCTTTCATCAGGTAGAAGTTACAAAAACTTAAACACATGTATCAACTGAATCAAGAACTGCTTCTTCTCCACTGTTAGTAGACTTCTGAATGAACCTCAGATTTTAAATTCAAATGTTGATCTCACTCTGTGCGCCTTCTCTGCAGCTGTAACATTATATTCTTTGCCTTGTTTTATTACTCTAATGCACTTTTTACAGTACCATTTGCCTGTACTGCACGCAAAACTTTTCACTGTACATAAGTACATGTGACAACAATAAATCAAATCAAATCTCCCCACACCATAAGGTTAGAAGTAGTGATGTTTGTTTATGATTGTGCAACAGTTAGTACTATTCATGACACCTCAAATAATGAAGCAGTCCGCACCCCTGTGCGGCAAGACCTGGACATCGTTTCAGAGACAGTAGGAACTGCAGGTGCTGGAGAATCTGAGATAACAAGGTGTAGAGCTGGATGAACACAGCAGGCCAAGCAGCACAGGAGCAGGAAGGCTGACGTTTCGGGCCTAGACCCTTCATCAGAAATGAGGGGAAGGGGATTCTGAAACAAATAGGGAGAGGGGGGAGGCGGATAGAAGATGGATAGAGGAGAAGATAGGTGAAGAGGAGAAAAGGGGGGGGGAATGGGGCCAGTAAAGGTGAGTGTAGGTGGGGAGTAAAGGGAGGAGATAGGTCAGTCCAGGGAGGACAGACAGGTCAAGGGGGTGGGATGAAGTTAGTATGTAGGAGATGGGGGTGGGGCTTGAGGTGGGAGGAGGGGATAGGTAAGAGGAAGGACAGGTTAGGGAGGCGGGGACGAGCTGGGCTGGTTTTGGGAAGCAGTAGGGGGAGGGGAGATTTTGAAGCTTGTGAAGTCCACATTGATACCATTGGGCTGCAGGGTTCCCCAACAGAATGAGTTGCTGTTCCTGCAACCTTTGGGTGGCATCGCTGTGGCACTGCAGGAGGCCCAGGATGGGCATGTCATCTGAGGACTGGGAGGGGGTGTTGAAATGGTTCATGACTGGGAGGTGCAGTTGTTTAGTGCAAACCAAGTGTAGCTGTTCTGCAAAGCAGTCCCCAAGCCTCCGCTTGGTTTCCCCAATGTAGAGGAGGCCACAACAGGAACAGCTGATGCAGTATACCACATTTGCAGATGAACATCTGCTTGACGTGGAAAGTCTTCTTGGGGCCTGGGATGGGGGTGAGGGGGGGAGGCGTAGGGGCAGGTGTAGCACTTCCTGCGGTTGCAGGAAGAAGTGCGGGGTGTGGTGGGCCTGGAGGGGAGTGTGGAGCGGACAAGGGAGTCACGGAGAGAGTGGTCCCTCCAGAAAGCAGATAAGGGTGGGGAGGGAAAAATGTCTTTGGTGGTGGGGTCAGATTGCATATGGCGGAAGTGTCAGAGAATGATGCGTTGGATCCAGAGGTTGGTGGGGTGGTACGTGAGGACGATGGGGATTTTGTTTTGGTTGTTATTGCAGGGAGAGGGTGTGAGGGATGATTTACAGAAAATGCAGGAGACACAGTCGAGGGTGTTCTCCACCACGGGGGGGGGAGAAAGAGGGGAGAGAAAGAGTTGCGGTCCTTGAAAAACGAGTTCATCTGAGATGTACGGGAGTGGAATGCCTCATCCTGGGAGCAGATGCGGTTGAGGCAAAGGAATTCGGAATAGGGGATGGCTATTTTCCAGGAAGGTGGATGGGAGGTGGTGTATTCTTGGTAGCTGTGGGAGTCAGTGGGCTTGAAATGGATATCGGTTTCTAGGTGGTTGCCAGTATTTTTTCTCCGAATCCCCTATTCCCAATTCCTTCGCCTCCGCCCATCTGCTCCCAGGATGAGGCATTCCACTCCCATACATCTCAGATGAACTCGTTTTTCAAGGACCGCAACTTCCCCGCCCCTCAGTGGTGGAGAACACCCTCGACTGTGTCTCCCATATTTCCCGCAACTCATCCCTCACACCCCGTCCCCGCAATAAACAACCAAAAAAGAATCCCCGTCGTCCTCACGTACCACCCCACCAACTTCTGGATCCAACGCATCATCCTCCGACACTTCCGCCACCTGCAATCCGACCCCACCACCAAAGACATTTTTCCCTCCCCACCCTTGTGCTTTCCAGAGGGACCACTCTCTCCGTGACTCCCTTGTCCGCTCCACACTCCCCTCCAGCCCCACCACTTTTCCCTGCAACTGCAGGAAGTGCTACACCTGCCCCTACACCTCCCTCCTCACCCCCATCCCAGGCCCCAAGAAGACTTTCCACGTCAAGCAGATGTTCATCTGCTAATGTGGTATACTGTATCCGCTGTTCTCGTTGGGGCCTCCTCTACATGGGGAAACCAAGCGGAGGATTGGGGACTGCTTTGCAGAACACCTACGCTCGGTTAACAACTGCACCTCCCAGTCATGAACCATTTCAATTCCCCCTCCCATTCCTCAGACGACATGTCCATCCTGGGCCTCCTGCAGTGCCACAACGATGCCACCCAAAGGTTGCAGGAACAGCAACTCATATTCCGGTGGGGAACCCTGCAGCCCAATGATATCAATATGGACTTCACAAGCTTCAAGATCTCCCCTCCCCCTACTGCTTCCCAAAACCAGCCCAGCTCGTCCCCGCCTCCCTAACCTGTCCTTCCTCCCACCTCAAGCCCCAACCCCATCTCCTACCTACTAACCGCATCCCACCCTCTTGACCCGTCCGTCCTCCCTGGACTGACCTATCTCCTCTCTAACTCCCCACCTACACTCACCTTTATTGGCTCCATCCCCACCTCTTTGACCGGTCTGTCTCCTCTCCACCTATCTTTTCCTCTATCCATCTTATATCCACCTCCCCCTCTCTCCCTATTTATTTCAGAACCCCCTTCCCCTCCCCCATTTCTGAAGAAGGGTCTAGGCCCGCAACGTCAGTCTTCCTACTCCTCTGATGCTGCTTGGCCTGCTGTGTTCATCCAGCTCTACACCTTGTTATCTAAGGCCTGGACATCATCAAGTTTGGACTCATTAGTAACATTTATGCCACACAAGTGCCAACTATGACCATCTTCAACAAGCAAAAAACTAATCACCCACTGACATTCCAAGGTATTATCAAGCCCTGGGGGGGCTGGTGCCAGGAACAGCATGGCAGGTAGACTGGGCCAGAAGCAGTCAGCCTGTCACAGATGGTGGTCAACACCTTGCAAGCCCGGGTGGGGTCAGCCAGCACAGTACAGTGGAAAGCCCTCAGCATGGAGCGACTGCAGGCTATAAGACGACTATAATTTTTATCTTTTAACTTTATTTATTTTCCTAATATATACTATGAAGAACTGTGATGTAGGACTTTTAACTTTTTTCTTTATTTCTCTATTTTTGTACCTAAGACTGGTAACTAGATACTTTGTACCTAAGATGGCACCGTGTGTGGCAACGTGGTACATTTTTCACTGTATTCTTGCACATTTGTACTTGAGTACACAGGACAATAAAAATCAATTCTAATTTTACCACTGAACTCCCCACTGTCAACATCCCGAGGACTACCACTGACCAGAGACTAAACTGGACCAGCCACAGAAATAATGTAGCCATAAATTCTCTGGCTAGTAACTCACCTTCTGTCTTTCTGCGGGAACACCACTACAAGCAACTTCTCCATGTTGCACATTATCTTGACTTAAAACTATCTTGCCATTCCTTCACTGTTGCTGGAATAAAATCCTGGAATTCCATTCCTAACAAGACTGTGCACGTAACAGTTCCAGTAGTCAGGTCACCACCACCACCACCTTCTCCAAGATGACTACTGACCTAAGCAGCAACACCAACACAAACAAACAGGAGAAAAGAATAGCTCTTTCAGATGGCCAAAGTACAGTTTTGTTATTTCCGTAAGTGTCTTTCCCTCCCAACTAGAAAGATACACATTTGACTTCCTTCTTCTTATAAGATCACAACAAATAGGAACCTTAGGCCTTTTGGCCAATCAACTATTCTTTGCCATTCAATGAGATCATGGCAGATCAGGTTGCAGCCTTGGAAGCAATATTATGCCTGTTCTTCCTAACCATCAACTTGATTGTCAATCAAAAACCCTGTCTGACTCAGTCTTAAATATATTCAATGATTGTCTCCTACACATACAGGCAAAGAATATTTACAAGATTAATTACCCTTAGAAGAAATTCCCCATCATGTTTTCAATGGGAAACTCCTTATTTTAAAAAAATTGTGCCTCCCAATTCTAGATTTGGAGGGAAACATCATCTCAACATTTAAACTGTCAAACCCCTCAATATCTAGATTTCATTAAGACCATTCATCATTCTTCTAAACTCCAATAAATACACACCTGACCTGCACAATTATGCCTTTATATGACAGGCCCTCATCTCATGAATCAGCCTCGTGAACCCTGTCTGAACTACTTCCAATGTAAGTATCCTTAAAATTCCAGTATTCTAGACAGAGACTCATCAACACACTTTACAGCTTTCTTTTCTTTATTCATTCTGGGATGAGGATGTCGCTGGCTAGACAGCATTTATTGCCCATCCCTAATTTCCCCAGAGGGCAGCTGAGTCAACCACATTGCTGTGGGTCTGGAGTCACATGTAGGCCAGACCAGATAAGGAGGGCAGTTTCCTTTCCCAAAGGACATCAGTGATCCATTAATGATCCAGCTGTAGCAAGACATCGCCACTCGTTCTTCATCACCATTGTACTGTACCAACTTTTTGCTGGTTAAGTACAAGGCCACCCAGATGCCTTTGTTTAGCAATGTTCTGCAATCTGTCTTCATTAAAACAGTTTCTTTGTGGCACTTCCCCAACTGAAATATTTATGTTTAAAGTCCTCTATTATGATTCATCAGAACACTGGTCCCAGCACAATTTAGGCAGAGGCCATTAAGAACAATACAACTCCCTCTTTTGGGAGAACCGGTGACACTAACCCATGAATCAGAATCCATTTCTCCCACACCAATCTATGAACTGCACATTCAACTGGCTGGTCTTATTAACTCTATCAATTTGCTCTGGTAGTAATATGGAGGTTTGCAACAACTGCCCTCTCACATCACCTACATAGGATCAATTCTCATATTTATGGTCCATTCATACACACAGATCCAAGTTATTTCTCTCAACCTCAACTGTATCCATATGGTAATGTGATGTCAAGTCTTACCTGCGCTTCAACGTCCAACCTTAACGCTCAGCACATCCTTACTGCCACTTTTCTCCCCAGCCACCTCTGAAAGTGAGTTACAACCTCCAATGCAGCAATGACTGCCATAAAACCCTGACAAAGTGCTAACAATCACACTTAAATATTGGCAGTTAAGATGAGATGCAGCCCCAGTGTTCAAATTCTATCCTAAAAAAATCTTACTAGAGGTTAGGTGCTTTTTACCTAAATATCCTGTGGATTAAACAGCCTTTGTCCCTACCACCATCTTAGATCTAGCAGGTCTCTACAACTTTCAAGCAACGAAATGGATTCATGAGGAATAAAAAAGTTTGGGAAGCAGAGCTTAGGCTGAACAAAAAAAAGTTCATATTTCAATTCCCCATCAGTTACACGATCTTAAAAACTCTCCACAGCCTTACAACATTATACATCTGTATCTACTTGTCAGGCTCTCCTGAATTTTTAATCCACTATCTAATCTTGAATAGATCACAATTTTTTAGCCACATACACATTAAACCTCTCTGCATCTACTTCTTTCCTTCTCAATATTACCTTTCAAAATACCTTTCAATTAGCTCTACTCATCTCTCTGATACACTTTAGTGGTCTGTTCTACATCCTATTTCTGTTTCAGTATAGACGTTTTGTTTATCAGCTATGACATGGCTACACCCATTTTCAGCTCAGACATAGAAAAGAACCAAAGAACCTTAAAAATTAGATAACTGCAACTGGATAATAGTAGTGACAGGCAAAAGGAGATATAAATTATTAAAAGACATTGCATTCTCAAAAATTAAAGTCACAACTATACTTTACAGAAAGTATAGAAATATCTAAAAGAATAATAGAAAAGCAGTCAAAAAGGCTAAGAAATTTGGGACTTTACAAGTGAGCAGAGAAAAGTGTAAATGCTTAATCATATTACTAAGCCTTAGCGTAAGTCAGTTTTCACCCCAGGACTACGTGTGCCTTAACGTTTGGCCCCTCAAACCTGCTGTGACATTAAAGATTATAGTTGATTTGTTCACATCAAATCCACATTCTCAACTACTCACAATCTTCAATTTCCCTGCTCAAAAATCTTTACAACTTTGCCTTACAAATATTTAGTGACCCTGCTTCCAAAGTCTCACAACCCTCAAAAAATTCTCAAACATCCTAAAAACGTTTTTTTTTAAAAAGGAAATATATTGGACTCATGCAAAGAGGAAACATCCACCTTTCTAAGGCCATTCAGGATGTTTAATGCTTCAATCAAGTTATCCCTCCTCTTTAAAACTCAAGTGGAAACAAGCCAGCCTGTTCAAACCATCCTCAAAAAACAATCCATTCATTAGTTATCAAAGTAGTAAACCTTCTCATCAGTTCCAATGCATTTACATTCTTCATCAAATAAGGAGACCAAAACTGCACACAGTCCAAGATGGTGTCTCACTAACATTCTATATAAGTACCATCTTTGCTTTTATGTTCCGTCCCTATTGTAATAATGGGCAACAGGCCATTAGCATTCTTGATTACACACTGTACCTGTATGTTAATTTTGGAACCTATGCATCAGAATACCTAGGTTCCTCTGCTCCTCAAAATTCTACAATCATTCTTATTAAAGTAATACTTTGCTTTTTCATTCTTGCTGCCAAACTGAACAATTTCACAATTTCCTATCTTATTTCCTGCAAGCCTTTCCCCCAATTACTGAACCTATCTACAATCATGTGTCTTCTACACCATATACCTTCCTACATATCCTGGTGTCATCTGCAAGTTTATCTATAACAACATTCCCCCATCCAAGTGATTGCTGCATACTGTAAAAAGTTGAGACCCCAACTCAGACCACTCCAAGGATCCACTCACCACATCCAGCCAGACTCGTTCATACGTACTGTTTTCTGCCAGTCAATAATAATCTTTGATGGAAAGGTGGTAACACGTTCAAAATTGTTTTATGTCCAATATGTCCTAAACGTTAAGCATGTCTGGGGTGTTGCTGTGGATAAAAATGATGGAAATAATTTCCTAAACACATGCAACCCCACATTTTAGTCTTCCATTTCGTCAGGTGTAAAAGCTTTCTTTTCATTCAATATGAAACAATGAGACCGTAATGTTGTTTTCTGTTCTTGTTGGATGTGTCGAGGAGGCAAATGGCTTCTCGTAAACTAAAACTCCACGTTGAGCTTTCGTCTGCACGAATTCGCACTTCCTTTTGGTTTAAAAAAAAGCGACGTGAAGGTGAAACAAACATTGGATGCGGTCCAATAAATAACTTCGCCTCCCCATCCCTTATCGCCACCCCAGTGCGCTTCCTTGGTCAGGACAAATGCAGTTGCGTCTACGGTGTCATACTTATAAACATAATGGAGTCGGCGGCCCGTGAATGCCTCAAAGGCTGCGAAGACATTTACGATTGTGTTTACTGTGAACGTGGCATTGGCTAACCGGACAAGTTACAAAAATGTAACAAATTTACAAGAGATAAAGAACAACCAGTTTCAAGACTAAATTAAAGCCAAACGGTGATGAGGTGGAACTGTGTGTACAAACAGGAAGTCTCCCCACCAGCCCCCGGCCTCACAATAATTTATCGTCACGAACCCCAAAAATATTGACGAGTCCAAACCGCCATTTAACGGCGTCGAGAGACGGCACTCCGCCTCCCGCGGCTCTCCAGAACATGGCACGTGGTTTAAGGGTTTTCGACTAATAGCTTGTATCAAAACAGAAGTTAACCAACATATTATGGCAACCACCTAGTGAACATGGAGACTGATCGCGAGTTATTTCCCGCCTGTTTCTTTTACCATTTCAGCCATGTTCCTCAATAACAGCCTTCCAACAACCAGATGTTCGGCGAGAGGTGTCTCCGCCGCGCCTACTATTTATATGCTGCATCCACTCAATACCATGCAGCAGGGGTACCCCAAGGGCTTTTACCAAATCATCGGAAGATTAATAACCGTTTACCGTCTCTGCAACTAGCCACTGCACTCATAATCAATATGAAAATACGCTACAAAGTGAAACACTATCACATTAATTCAAAATGCCAACTGTTTAAAAAAAGTGTCTGTTGCCAGTGTGTCCCGTCTAGGCAGACGATGGTCGAGTCCAAGCTAGCCCGCTCTCTAAATCGGCAGGCGCGTGAAGTGAAGCTGGAATTTGAAGGCCGCCATTTTGCTGAATGAAGAACCGTTTAACGGACAAAATGTTTAAAGTTGGAGAGAGAGAGAGGGGGGGAAATAAAGTGTTTAGTTACCAACACTGGACTCTCAGTTCCTGGAATGGGGTTCCGAATTAATTGGATCACCCTTGTTTCCTTATTTCAATGTCGGAAATCATAAAGATTGAAACTGTCCCGCTGCGATAAATTACAGAATCATAAAATGTATATTTCGAGATGAGATATAAACGTGTCTATACGATGTTACATGTCAGTCTAATTTGAAGAGAGGGTCACTGATCGTTGTGAACGTTCCGCCGTGCTTTTTGTAGATCGTGTAGATTTATTGTGACAGCAGCTCAATTTGTAGAGTATGAATTTATCAGAATAGCCGAAGAGTGACAGGGTTTATGAGGACTGCAACAGTACCTAAAATCGATTGAAGCGAAAAACCTTGATGTTGGAAGTTGCTATCAAAACAGAAGATGTTGAAAGCAGATCGGGGCAGAGAGGCAAAAGTTATCATTTTACGTCGACGACGACCTCTGTGCATCATTTTTTGGAAAATTTGACGCCATTGGCAGGATGCAGAAAATATTTGCTAGAATGACACCGTTGAGAGGCTAGGGTTATGCTTCTTATAGAAGAAAAGAGTGTGAGAAGTCTTTAAAATCATGAGAGTGTAGACAAAGTTGGTTGAGAAAACTTCATTTTAGTAGAAGGCTCCAGAATCCTTGACAGAAAGTGAATCGCAAAGAACAAAAGAGGCATTAGGAAAACCTATTCTCCCCGACAAATGGCTAAGATTGAAAGGTGCACTTCTTGAAAGGTAGAGGCGAATCCAATTGTGATTTTCAACTGAATTAAAATGAGGGCTGTAGAAAAAAGATAGGAGAATAGGCTTGCTGAGTTTCTCTAAGACAGAGCACGAACAGGCCAAACATCATCTATTCTGTGATAACAAGTTGTGGGGCTGGATGAACACAGCAGGCCAAGCAGCATCATAGGAGCAGGAAA